>BSBM01000775.1:1800000-2310000 GCA_027924585.1 Larix kaempferi
TCGTCGGTCTCTGTGAAATTCCTTGATAGCTGAAACTTATATTTGTAATCTCAGAATGAAACCTAGCGTATGGTTGCTATTATTAGATAGGAATTTAGACAGGGTTTAGAGTCTCGTACTTTATAGGGTTGGGTCGCTCGAATCGTACTTTCCTTTTGGTCCAAAAGATAGGAGATTGATGTATAGCAATCAGAAGTGTAACTAGGAAAAGAAATAATTATGGTTTGTTTGCATGCGGATACTTTGGATTACTATACTTATTTGAAAAACGCATAAGATATGTACTTGATCTTACAGCTGGTTAAAAGAAAACATATAGAAGAAGAGATTAACAAATGTATGATGCAGATGGATCTTTCTTGCAACAATGAGCTAAAATCATAGATAATTGATGAGTAAAATAGATTTGTATTCATAGCTTTTTCATGCAGAGAAGTGTTCGGTTTTGTTTTCAAGAATGAAAATTTTGTGAACAGTATATTCAGTCAGTGCAGAGATTGTATTTGCAGCTGCTAAAATATCTAGAAAATGAAATGCTCAGGGAATATAGATTTGTGCATGGGTGTCTCTCGGGGTTAAGAAATTAGATGAATGTTATGTTTTACTTAAATGAACAGATTTAATGCTACCTCTCTATACTGGAGTACGATGCAGCCTCACGCATGGGGAAAAATGCAGAGGTGTCATTTTATCATTTAAGCAATTAAAATTAAATCAGAATTTTAAACATTTTACTACTACTGAACATTAAAAATATTTCTAAACCAATTATTGAAAGAAATCATGCATCTGGAAAACACAGAAAAAATGTAGAACCTGAGTGTGGTAGGAGGAACAAATCACCCAAGAATCCTGTTCCACCCAACCTGCTCCTAAACAACCAAGATGCCTGCCTTAGGACCCCTGATCCTATTCACTGATCCACCAGGAGGAAGAAACTTCAGAATCTTAGGATCTCCACTTGCAGCAACAAGAAATTTATCCAGCCTTATAGGATTAGTAGTCAATGGGACTTGCACCAGCACCTCTGGTTTGTCCTTCTCATAATATTTTGCAGACTTATACTTGCACTCTCCACAGCCTCCCTATTTGAATCTCTCAGTCATCACCTAATGCACATGAGGAAACGTTTCTGCAGAAAACGTTCTAAGAGCTCCCTTCTTAATTCGAATTGCCTTTTATAGGTTGCCTAGGTCTTTTTGCAATTAATTGGTAATTAGTGAGCTACCTACTCACCTCTCTCCACCTGGAGAGGAAATTCCACAATTTAGGGGAGTTGTCCCATACCAACAGCTAATGGTGGAGTGCAAATGCTGCCATCTGTCCCATGTCTTGTTTCAGCCTCCATTCCTCCTAGTGGGCCAGTGAACACTCTTGTAACAGCTTTCTTGAGTATTTGTCTCCCATTTTTATTTATTAAATAATAATAATGAGTCATTACATTCATCTTTGACCTAATTTGGTCATAATTACAAAACTTTGTAATTATAATTTAACACAAAGTATTTTGCAAAAAGGATAATAATATAAAATAATTATTCTCAAAATTTGGGTAGGTGACAAAGGGAAAAAGGAAGGCCACTGAAAATCCCACAGAACTGAAAGGTCAACGTAAAAAGAGGAAGGATGAGAAGCCATAATTCGGCCCACAGCTACATCCAGATGATTGTGAGACAATCGCAACCAAAGTGCAGGAAGCATGGGACGAGAACCGAGCAGAAAAAGAGGCTAGGCAAGAGCAGATGCAACTCTGTCTCATTCAGAAAATGGAGACAGTGCACACTATGGTCACCCAGGTTAGCTTGGGCCATCAGTCATCAGACTCTGAAGGGAGGATAGGAGGAACGAGTGCACGGAAGCGTCCACCTCATGTCATAATCCCCTACATCAGGGTTGCGCACATAGAACCGGTGCACGTTATCTACCCAAACGATAATGTGCGCAAAGCAACGAAAACTTCGGCACACTTTGACCTCAACATTGGGTCTCTATCACTGGAGGACTTGACCAAATTACACATGCAGGTTGTCGAAGAGATTCATGAGAGATTCCTTGCCTCATACGATCAGAGCGCAAAGTTAACTGAAGATTCAATCAGCTGAAGCAGGAATCAACTCGCAATATACATGAGTTAAGTGAAGCTAGAGAAAAAGACTGTAAGTTGAAGGAGACAGTTTCAAGAGTCTGTGTAAAGATCGAGGAATGCACAGAAGAAGATGATGTAGAGGATGCAATAAAGAAAATCGGGGCCAAGGTAGAATCCCTCACATCAGAAATGATACAGATGGAGACTTCCTACAAAGGGAAGATTGTAGAGCTGGAGGCTAGGCACCCAATTATCCCACCAGATCAGTGCGCAGATCCAGCTAAGGAAGTAAAAGCAACCATGGATAGCATTTCGTCGGAGGTGACAAAGTGCCAAGAGTTACTTGAAGGAGTACCTACAGCATTAACAGGTTTGAATGAGGATCCCCAACTTCAAAATATAAGGAGGATCTGCAGCGGACACAGCAACAGATAGAGACTGCAAGCACAGAGTTAAGAAGTGCACCATCCAGGGAGAAAATCCAGAAGTACAATGAAATCAAGGATCTGCAGAAAGAGCTGGTCGCGCTTAGAGAGAAGGAGGCCGCTACATCTGCCAGGTTACAGCCTATTGAACAAGAAGGCCTTGAGTTGATGCAGCAATTTGACAAGAAGTTCATAGAACTTCAGGCCACGGAAGGCACCATGAAAGAGCAGGTGGCCAAGGAAGAAATCTCTCAGGAAACTCTGGAGACACTTCGGGGATTTGAAAAAAAGGCCAAGGACACGGTTGCAGAGTTAGCTAGTATTCTGCAAAACTTTACTTCGAAGCTAGATACACCAAAATATGCGGCACCTTCGTCCGCAAGTGGAAGTGGCTCGAGACGAGCCACAGGTAAGTGTTAGGGGCCTGTTGGGCAGGGCCCAAGTGTTAAATTTTCAGAATTTACTTCAATCTGATCTAGGATCTTAACTGAGAAAACAACATGTGCAGCAAATCTACAGGATATCAATCATGGACACAATAATGCAAGCACACAAGAGACACAGAGTTTACTTGGGGAAAACCATAAAGGTGAAAAACCCCAATAACTTCCTCAGAGATAGATAGAGCAATGATACAACCAGAATACAAGAGATAGTCTTCTCCTAGCAGCAGAGCCTCCTCCTCCACAAGTGCGCCACTCTCCCAAGTGTGAGTGAGAGAATAGAATGTGTAAAATGAGAGAGACACACTCTCTATTTATACACTAACTTGACTTGACCTTTACTCAACTAGGTCGGCCTCAACTTAACCACTTAACATAATGCTGACTGGGCCGACCCCCACTAGGGTGGTCTAATAATCCTTTGACCCACATGGCCGACCCCCAATAGGGTGGTCTAATAACCCTTTGACCCACATGACTTATACAGGGCTGACCCCAACAAGGTGGTCTAATAACCCATCAAGTATAAGTTACAATACTTAAAATATAAATGACGACACTTCCGTATAGAGGAATAATAACATCTCTATAGGAATATAATATACATATATGTGAAATACATTCCGAAGTTACATATACATCAACACTCCCTCTTAACTAGGAAGGTATTTCTCGACACAGGTCTTCTAGAACAAGTCATCTTCTCTGGATCATCGTCACTGGATAATCGTCATCGAGTCATCATCATCGTCACTGCTGCTGCTATCTCAATCAATCTCTGAATCTACTCGTCATAGGAAGTTATACAGAGCCAGTCCTTTTTCATACTAGATGTAGGCCCACCACCTGCAGGTCTTCATCATTTGTGCGAACGGTCTGATAGAGGTGGCCTCTCAGGACTAATTTTATGTGCGGATGCAATACTGGAAAGAGTATCCCAGGAACATTTATGTGTTTAAGCACGACCGGCAAGATCTCCCAGGACTGATTACATGCATCTCCTCCACAATACCTTTAAAGAGCATCCCAGGAACATTTATGTGCCGCAGCACAACCGGCAAGATCTCTAAAGAGCATCCCAGGACTTATTACGAGCACACAGCTCAACCTCTTAGATCTCCAGGACTGATTACATGTGGATAGACAAAACCTTTAAAGAGAATCCTAGGAACATTTATGTGCCGCAGCACGACCGAAAAGATCTCTAAAGAGCATCCCAGGACTAATTACGAGCACACAGCTCAACCTCTCGGATCTCTAGGACTGATTACATGTCTCCGTAGTAATACGTCATCCCAGGACTGATTATGAGCACATAGCTCAACCTATCGGATATCTGAGGACTGATTACATACTACATAGCAATACCGAAAAGAGTACCACAAGAACATTTATGTGCCGCAGCACGACCGGCAAGATCTCCCAGAACTGATTACATGCTATTTGCACAACCTGCCACATATCATCTCTAACCTCCAAGTATCAACCTGATACTCATGATCCAACGGATCATCATCACACGAGGCATCATCCTGATGCCCATTATCATCCTGATCATCATCACTGCAACATCCTGCTGCATGTCATCTGGAGCAACATCCTGAAGCTCGTCATCCATGATCATCCTGATCATACAATGCATCTACCTTATGGATACCAAGTCTCTACCTGATACATATCATCATACATGATTCACCTGATCATATAGTGTATCCACCTGATACAAATACATGATACATATCACCATACATGATCCACCTGATCATACAATGTATCCACCTGATACATATACAGATACATGTTCCAAGCATCCAACATGATGCATATACAAAATACATACAAATGATCCAACTGATCATATCCAGCATCCAACATGATGCATACATACATAAATGATCCAACTGATCATAACAAGCATCCAACATGATGCATATACATATACAGAGTAGTAACTGGAGCATCATCCTGATGCTCATCATCCATGATACTCCTGATCATCATAGCATCATCCTCTTCATATCATCTCATCATCCACGAAGCACAGCCCAGATGCACATCATCCAGCACTTACACCACCAACATGGGAGAACACATCTACCACCATTCGGGGAATGATCTAGCCCTTACTTTTTCGCCATGGGAGAACACATCTACCACCATGTGAAAAATGCCTCAGCAATTACATCACGACCAAGGGAGAACACATCAACCATGTCAGAAAAGCTCATGTGCATCTGGATCTTTCGGACTCATCACTTCCCTTTGGAAGGAACCCCGATCTGAAGTGCACCAAGCCTCTCTTAGAAGTACTCAAACTCCACTCTGGCCAATGGCTTGGTCAATACATTTGCAACCTTCTCATTCGTCGCAACATGCTCTGCTTCGGCTATACTCAGTGCTACGCAGGACTGCTTCCTGCTAAACTAAGAGATCGCACCTGATCCTATATGCAGCACTACCTGCCCAATCTGAATCAACATAACCCTATAGGTTAAACTTTTGATTCACATCATACTTGATCCCATAATCAACTGTACCCTTCAGGTACCTCAGAATATGCTTTACAACAACCAAGTGAACACTCCTCGGATCCATCAGGAACTGGCTCAATTTGTTCACCGCAAAGCAAATATCTGGTCTCATGTTCATCAGGTACATCAAGGACCCAATCATCTGACGATACATAGTGATATCAACCGGCTCAGATGAAGCATCACACAAAAGCTTCAGGTTCGATGTCATAGGTGTGGCCATAACCTTGCAGTCCATCATCCCGAACCTCTTCAGGATCTCTAGTGCATACTTCCCTTTTCCAAGGAAGATTCCATCTGCATTCTGCCACACCTCCATGCCAAAAACAAATAGTGCATCATCCCCAAGTTCTTCAACTCAAACTTGGCAGCAAGCTTCCGCTGCATGTCGACAATCAATCTATCCTCACCTGTTACAAACAGATCATCCACATAGTAGTATCACTGGATTGCCTTCCTCAACCTTGTAGTAAAGGTTGGAATCTTCTTTATTCTTGGTAAAGCCCAAATTGGATAGAAAGTTGTCTATCCTACCATACCAAGTTTTGCACATATATGACTCCCTGTCATGTGTCTCAGAACCAAGTGGCTGCAGCACATACACTTCTTCTTCAACTACACCATTCAAGAAAGTGTATCTTCCTCTTCATCACTACAGCATGCTTGATCTTGTAGATCCACTTGGAAGTCACTACAGACTCCCCTTCAGGTCTTGGTACTGCATCCCAAACATCTTCATGATCGACTGATATTCCTCGATCATGGCATTCTTCCCAGATCCTCGGAACTTCAATATCTTCAATATTTTCAATAGATAACTTTGTTGCTGAACAAATGTTGTAGTCCTTCTTTTGTAGGTGATGGTATACGATCTTTCCTACACAACAAGTTAAATTGCATGATTAGAAAACATCTCATAGTTTTTAGAACAAATTCTTACACATAAGGAAATATGTCAGACAGTCATGCAATTATCTTAGCCAATGCTTCAATACAACATTTATCCATATTCCGTAACTTTCTAGATGCCTTCCAATCTCTACCAGAACATTGTTAAGAGTGTGGACAACTCCTAACATGTCAGCAAAGAGGTTTCATTCTAGATAAGTAGCAATGGAATGTTGTACAGTGTCATAGGCCACTTACCCATCAAATGCATATTAGTAGTAAGATGTTCATTAATGCAATCATTCTAATATGCATAATACACATCCTAAATCTAGCAACATAAGCATATACATCATTGAATAATATTATTTAAACAAACAAGTATGTAAGGAATGGTAATTAAAATACTTATCTTTGTTTGTTTGTTGGGTGGACTCCCTCTAAGACTTTGCTTCCTTGCAGGAGCTGCTGAAGTAGCTTCTTCTACACCTTTCTATTTTGGAATGTAGAAGGATGGTCAACTCCCTCTGGATATATGCATCCTTGCAGAAACTACCAGAGTATGCTCCTTTGCTTTCTTCCAGGAACAACTGGAGTGTGCTCCCTCTTGATCTTTGCTTCCTGGATTACCTATGCTTGAACTTACGTCCATCCTTAATCACTATGCATGCTTATTGGTATCATCATTGTGTTATCCTTGAGGTCTCATACATAATCACACATTTATTAGTATAATCTTATACTATCAAAACACAATAATCTTAAACATGTATAGTCATGATCATTCACAGATAATAAAAATTAGTATTCAAGGTTTCAGGGAAGTCTTCTTTTACTCATACATATTCTTATTTGATCATAGGACTCTTCTAGTTAGTTAAATCATCAATCAAGATAAGAGATATAATATGCATAAAACCCATGATTACTCAAACCTATACCTTCATGATTCTTATAGTTAGTCATATCATCAATTATGGTAAGAAACATAATATGCATACAACCATGACTATTCAAACCTATGACTTCATGAATAATCATTATCAACAACACAACAGTATAAGATCCTAACACAAGGTAGGATTCTAGCTTGATATAGGAAAAACATACCTGGATTAGCATGCCAGCTAGTTATGTCTAACATACCCGCATAATGTCTTCTGGTTCTCTTTAGTGACTTGTGCTAGTAACCTACATGTCTCATAGGTTAACCATTGTAGAACCAAGTTATACATACCTCGAAAGTAGATCTTCTATGTGATCCATGACAATGGATGAATCTTTGTCTTCATGTCACCATGATCATATGTTCTTGAAGTAGAACATGATTTGTCTTTCTTGGTGTACCTTTTATGTTAGCAGACAACATAAACCTCATACAACACCATAATGCATTAGTACAATCATAAGTGTCAACACCCTAACCAATGAATATCTTCTATCATGCATTCATAATTTTGTTAAGGTGATACGACAAATCTAAAATCAAGATTGTACTAACCATAATAACATGAAGACAAACACACCATAAACTTAATCATGAACAAATATCGAAACATACCTCAATGAGTCATACCTGTCTAGATCGCTTGTAATCTTGTTATGTAAGGCCTTAGCCTCATCTCCCTCTGAAACAGGAACTTCTTCACTTATGCAGGTTACCAATCCATGTTCTTCTAGCATTAACCCAATCCACTTGATTTGCAAGAACTGGACCTGGAGCTGGATTAGGGTTTGTCAGAGAAACCCCAAAAATTCAAACTTTGAATTTCAAACTTCTGAAAGGATAGAAATATGCGCCTTGATGAGCTGATCAAGCTGGTATATTCAGAATTTGAAAACTGCAATGTTTCACTCCTCAATTTTGCCTTTGAAACTTCCGGATTCACTGGACATGACCCTGAACTGGGGTTTGATGAATCCCACTCTTCTTCCCAATGAAAGGTTTGATCCAAAGGTCTAAGCTTCTATTTTTCTGAGGAGCTTCTAGCCGTGGTCACAGATTTCAAAAATTCCCATTTTTACAGAAGCCCTAATTTTCCACTTTTCTGATCAAAGTCCCGAATTAGGGTCTGATCAAGCCCGGCCTTTTGCCCAACCAAAAAATCTGATCTTGGTCTCTAAATTTCAATTTTGATGAGTAGCATTCAGCCATGGTCTCCGATTACAAAAATTCCAACTTTATCCGAAACCTTAAATTCCGGAAGGCATGAATGAAGGTGCTCAAAAATAATTCTGTTTTGACAGAAATATGTACCTGATTGTTTCTGGTGTAACTCCAAAATTTTCAATCCACAGGGCCTGAAATTTTTTCCTGAGATAGCCCGACCTATCATCTTTCCATCCCAACGGGGCTGACCTCAATTGGATTCTCTGAGAGAGAGTTATGCCAAGTGTCGCAACATGACCTGTTTATGGGATAATACAGGAGAGCGAACTTGTATGACGTGCCACGTGTCACTAGTCCAACTTCGGCCTCTGAAACTTTTCCTGAGATATTACAGTCTGTGTACTACCTGTCACATTTTACAAAATTTCATTTGGAGCTTCCTAGCCCAAATTATGACCTTTTTCCCAAGGTCACCTGATTTTGACTCAGATATTGAAGAGGCAGAAACCCTATATTGTACAAATCATAAATCACAAAATACAATGAATTAGAGATTGTCCTTTGGGCACAAGGTACATGAGGATCTGATATTCGACCTGTAAAAGTTTAAGATCCAAAAACTTTGCCAAAATGGATTTATAGCAAAAGTGCTATGATGACTGGTTTTTGCTATATCAATCCCTAGCATCGTAAGTGCAACAAGTGTCATACATGCCATATCATTCCTTCTTTTAGGCTAGCTCTAATACCATGTTAAATTTTCAGAATTTAATTCAATTTGATCTAGGATTTAACTGAAAGAACAACATGTACAGCAAATCTACAGCATATCAATCATCGACACAATAATGCAAGCACACAAGAGACACAAAGTTTACTTGGGAAAAACCATAAAGGTGAAAAACCCCAATAACTTTCTCAAAGATAGATAGAGCAATGATACAACCAGAATACAAGATATAGTCTTCTCCTAGCAGCAGAGCCTCCTCCTCCACAAGTGTGAGTGAGATAATAGAATGTGTAAAATGAGAGACACACTCTCTATTTATACACTAATTTGACTTGACCTTTACTCAACTAGGTCGGCCTCAACTTAACCACTTAACATAATGCTGACTGGGCCGAACCCCACTAGGGTGGTCTAATAACCCTTTGACCCAAAAGGCCGACCCCCAATAGGGTGGTCTAATAGCCCTTTGACCCACATGACTTATACAGGGCTGACCCCAACAAGGTGGTCTAATAACCCATCAGTATAAGTTACAACACTTACAATATGAATGACAACACTTCCGTATAGAGGAATAGTAACATCTCTATAGGAATACAATATACATATATGTGAAATACATTCTGAAGTTACATATACATCAACACCAAGTTGGAAAATATGCACAAGTATTGGCTATTGCGCATTGTGCGTTGCGACATGGTATGGGGGCAGTTTTGAGAAATTGCGCATGGTGCGCAACAAAAATGGGTAAGGCAGGATTGCGCAGTATGCTGGTGCGTAGGACCCGTGCAACAGCTATTTTTGGTAAGAAATATAAGTAAAGGTCAAATGAGGAAGTGACCTATTTTGAGTAAGGAACGGGTTGAAGGAAGAAGGAAGCGACCTGTCAAGGAGAGTGGCGGCAAGCAGTTGAGAAGCTAGGCCACTACGCCGACAGGCAAGTGGAAGGTGTGGAAAGGGAGAGGCCATGATTCATTTGTAACCGTTTTTTATGACTGAGGTTGTCAAAAGAGCGTGTGAGCCACGAGTGGCCTAGCAGGACGGCCTGGAGCAGGTGGAGCAAGTTGTCGACAGCGACATCCAGGCTGGCAGTTAGCCATGGCAGTTTTGTAAACCTAAGGGTTTTGCCTATGAATTATAAAGACATGACCTACGAGCATGATCTATAAATAAGGCACATTTTGTATGGGAAAGGGTTGTTGGGTTTTTATCTCTTCATTTTGTAAGCATTGCACATTGTTGAACCTTAAGCTTGAAGTTATTGTAAAGGCTACTCAGGTGAGTGCGCAGAGACCTAATTGAGAGAGAAGAGAGTCTGCAGCTAAGTGCGCATACAAAGAATTGTTGTAACCTTCCCAAAGACTGCTATAACAACAGTTCTTGTGGATGTAGCCTCCATCTGGGGGGTTAACCACGTTAAATACTGTGTAGTGTGATTGTTTGTGTATTTACGTTTACTTATTTGTTTACATTGGATGCTTTGATTCTCAATTATCTGTTGGTGTGTTAATGCTTTTATATGTATTCTCCATAGAAGAAAGATGGTAATGATATGTTAATTATTGATGGAATGAATGAATGTTGAATGCTCAGTACTCCAAGTCTATGAAAGTATCAGTTCATGTTGGGCAGGGCCCAAGTTGGAAAATATGCACAAGTATTGGCAATTGCGCATTGTGCATTGCAACATGGTATGGGAGAATTTTTGAGCAATTGCGCATGGCGTGCAGCGGCAATGGGTAAGGTAGGATTGCGCAGTATGCTGGTGCGCGAGACCCACGCAACAACTATTTTTGGTAAAAATTATAAGTAAAGGTCAGACAAGGAAGTGACCTATTTTGAGTAAGGAACAGGTTGAAGGAAGAAGAAAGCGACCTGTCAAGGAGAGTGGCGGAAAGAAGTTGAGAAGCTAGGCCACTACGCTAACAACGACAGGCAGGCGAAAGGTGTGGAAAGGGACAGGCCATGATGCAGTTGTAACCATTTTTTACAACTGAGGCTGTCAAAAGAACATGTGAGCCACGAGTGGCCCAGCAGGACGGCTTGGAGAAGGCGGAGCAAGCTATCGACAGCGACAGTTAGGCTGTCAGTTTGCCATGCCAGTTTTGTAAACCTAAGGGTTTTGCCTATGAATTGTAAATACATGACCTACGTGCATGATCTATAAATAAGGCACATTTTGTATGGAAAATGGTTGTTGGGTTGTTATCTCTTCATTTTGTAAGCATTGCACATTGTTGAACCTTAAGCTTGAATCTATTGTAAAGGCTCTACAGATGAGTGCGCAGAGACCTAATTGAGAGAGAAGAGAGTCTGCAGTTGAGTGCACAGAGACCTAATTGAGAGAGAAGAGAGTCTGTAGTTGAGTGCCCAGACAAAGAACTGTTGTACCCTTCCCAAAGACTAATATAACAACAGTTCTTGTGGATGTAGCCTCCATCCGGGGGGTGAACCACGTTAAATACTGTGTAGTGTGATTGTTTGTGTATTTTCAATACATATTTGCTTACATTGGATGCTTGGATTCTCATTTATCAGTTTGTGTGTTAATGCTTTTATATGTATTCTCCATAGAAGAAAGATGGGAATGATATGTTAAGTATTGATGGAATGAATGAATGTTGAATGCTCAGTACTCCAAGTCTGTGAAAGTATCAGTTCATTGAATAATCACATGTGTATGTAACGTTCATATTGTATAACCCTTCAACGGGCAGCACTGGGTGCGCGTAGCAGTGTATGTTTTGTCTCCTTGCATTTGTTACAAGGCCAATTAATCTAAGTCAGTAGATGAATGACTAAGTGTCAAGTAAAGTATTCAATGGTTAAGGTTGAACGAGGAAGCGTATAACTCCATTGCGATGTCCTATTAATTGTATCCTATTCGAACCACGTAGCCCTTGGGTACGTTGATCGCGCAGCGATTAGTTTGTAGAAGTGAGGACCGTAATGCAGTCTATCGTCATGCAGTCCTCAGCTCACAGCTCAAGTCCAATAGTGTGTTGCACAATAGTTCTATTCGAACAAATCATCACTTCACTGTGGAAACCTGATTCCACAGTGCCCCCATAGCTACACCTCGGGTGAGACCTCAACCTATTCATAGGCTATTGCTGAAAGGGCCGGTGAGAAGGGGTTTTGTTGGTTCCTTGAAACCGCTAAAGAACTTGGGTCTACATTGGAAACCTCTAGATTAGTACTTAAGCCAACAAATGGTTCTGTTGTCACGTGTCATGTCCCAAATTTGGAATTGGGTCACAATGGCCTAATCACATTATCCATATTCATTAGAGTTTGTAAAATTGATGTTAAGGGTCAAATAATTGCCAAGGAGGAAAATTACTAGTTTCCTAGGTTTGTGGTGGAAGCTTTGGGATTTGGAATAAGGGGGATAATAAATGATGTTTAGACATTAGAAGGGTTCAAGTATTTAATAAATAGAGTGAATAAATAAATTCAAGAGAAATCCTAGGTGACAAATGGTTTCGGAGACATATGGAGGATGTGGGACCCACACTAGCTTGATTTTTCATAATACATGGTATCTCTCTTTTGCAAATTCGAATTAATGGGAATGTGAACACTCTTGGGTGAGTTGGTAAGTCATAACACATGTCATTGAGCATCTTATGTCGAATTGGGAAGGATTGGTAACCTCCATGGAAGATAAAGAGTCAAAGTGGAAGTTTGTGGACACTTAGGCTAGATTCCCTGGCCCCTATGACACCAATGATGGAGCATCTATGACAACTATGACAAATTGCAGACCTGACCTCTGACATCTGACCACTATGACATGTCAGCCCCAAAAATAGGCTCAAGGAAGGCGAATTTGGGAGCTGGAGAAGCCAAAGAGACTCAAAATCGAATTTGGGAGAAGATGGAAGGTTGGAACTAGGAGACAAGTGGCAAATGTGGAATATTTCCTAAATGGAAATCTATTGAATATATTGAGAGGATTTCGACCCTTAGAAGGATAATGTTGGTTATAAAATGTAGAAATGAAGTATGAGAATAGCTTTTTATCATTTGTAGAATTTGCAATTGCATTTGTGAAGAGGGAGAGCTAGTGGATGACTAGTTTCTTGCCTTAGCCAATTTCGAGGGTGAAAGATTCCCATCCAAGTTGGTAATTGGAAAGGCCATTCAAACCTTTCATTTGGAGATTTAATGGAGTCTTTATTTGCAGGTGTAATCTACAAGGCAGTTCATGGTTTCTTCTATTGCAGCTCACTCCTTCAACCATTTCCAGTTTTGATGGCATATTCTTGATCCTTGAGGGAGGGCATTTTTGGTGAGCTATTGTACTCTTTGGGGAAGCTTTTAATACCCCATTTATTTTTTAATATGAATTAAATACTTTTTTCTTCATCTCCAAAAAGTTTCAGGTCGAAATTCCAAGTAGAAATGTATAAATCTCATTTTTAATGGAAGAACAATGTCATTTCCCCACTACCTTGTTGTGAGCCAATGTATTGATGATGATTTAGAATTAATGGATGATTCTCTGATATATTTGTGATCAATATACTACCATGGATGTCTTCTACAAGTTTAATGTACTGTACTTGAGAATTTGAAGCATTTTTACTCAGTTTAGTTGTATTGGGAGGTGAAATAGTGCCATTTCCCCAAGAGTCGAATTGGGGGTTTTTGCAGTTGAATGGGAGAGGGTGAGAACAGTTGTAATAATCAATTAATGGTGCATATGATACTTTAATAAAATAATTAACACATTACATACCTCTATTCATAAATTTGAGTGGGTTTGGAGGCATTTGGGAAGCCATTTTCAGTACTTACCCCAGGGGGATTTGAACCCCAAATTACTAGTAAAATTGCATAATTGGTCCAGAATCTTAAGAGAGTTTGCAGAGGTCTTTTGGTGGACATATGTCATCCATAAAAATAATATTCAAGTTATAATATCATTCATACACCTTCCTTGAATATTTGAAGGCATTTGGAGTCAATTTGAAACCTAGAGACCAATACTAGTCAAAGGAAAATCACTAGTAAAGTTACCTACATTGATCAGAATTGAAAGAGGATTTGCAGAAGTATTTTAAAGGTCCAAATGCATCCATGAAACACATATTTATGTTCTAATATCATTCATATACCTTCTCAGAAGATTTGGGATCATTTGGGGCAAATTTGGGACCTAGAGATCAAAACTAGTCAAAGGTCGAACTAAGGAAAAAAAGTGGAAAATTGCAATTTTAATAAAATTCCTAATAAGGGACATTACAGTGGTATCAGATCATGGTCCTTGCACCTGTGGATTAGGTACACACATTCAAGAATAATAGGCATCCATGTCTTACTATTATGATGAATCCTATGAGTACAATTCTTATGAGGAATATGCAGATGCTTATGAGCAATATGAAGCAGAATGTGAATGGTACGAGGAAGAGGTGCCATCATGCAACACTTGTTACAGTTTCAAGAGAAATGAAGATTGTTCTTATGACTTTAAATCTGATGAATATGAGTGTGTCACGCCAACCAAGGATAATTCTATGAGTGAGTTCCAAAGATGGAGAGCAAAATATAAAACCTTGCCCCAACAATATCAAAAATATCAAGAATATCTTGATTTTAGCAAAAATACACAAAATGCCATGTCTTTTGAGTACTTTGCTGAACATGTTTTTGAAAATAGGCCCAAAAATGAAGATGTGGAGTTAGTAAAGAAAGGTTTATGCCCTTCTTGTAAAGAACCTTGGAGTGAGTATCATACATGTGTGCATGAAATTATGTCCCACTTGAGGAGAGCTTTTGGGAATTCTTCAAAAAGAGATTCCAAAGATATTGATCACAAGGAAAACAAGAGGAAAAATTCATCATATTGCTTAAGGATAAAAATGAAGAGACATCACAAGAGCATGAAGAAGATTCTATTGAAAATATGGAAGATCATTTCGAGACACCTTCTAGCTTAGACATGAACCAAAGAGCATCTACTGATGGATGCTTAAACTATGAAGGAGTACCTACTGATGGGTGCTCACACCTTTATGTTGGTGACATAGAGATCACTTTTGAAAGTGTTGCTACAAGCCCAAGTTCCATTAAGCATGATAATGAAGACCTTTTAGCAGTTGAAGAAGAACCAAGATCAACTTCCCCATCACCACTTGAGCTTCATGAAGTTGGTCCAAGCAAAATTGAAGAAGATGAGGAGGTTCATTTGCAAGAGCCTCATTTTCTTGAAGGGTCCTTAAAGATGAATGAAAATAAGATCCAAGCGTCCCTCAGCATTCTCCATGACACTCAAGCATTGGTGTCAAATTCTTGTTGGAGAGCTACTTCATTGGAGGAAACATCCTTCCTTGAATACATGGAGAAGATTCAAAGAGCAATGTGCCACAACAAAGGTAATTTCATGTCTTTGCTTTTTGATAGAAACCATTTGTTTGAGCTTAATGAATTGTTACATGATGCATACTTGAAGAATAATGAGGATAATCATAAGCTCACAATTCAAAATGAGCAACTTCTTGAAAAGTTGCAAGATACTTGTTTTTCCTCCTATGTTTCAGATTGTCAAATGGTAGATTGTTTGGAGGATTCTCATGACATGGTGGATCATGAGAAATGTGAAAATTTGAATGTTCTTGATGTGTTTGAAGATGAACTTGAAGAGATCCAAACACTTGATGTGGTGGAAGAGGAACTTGAATTGTCTCTTGATGAAGGTTATGCAATTTTTAAAGAAGAGCATGATTCCTCTACATTGGAACCAAACTATGAAAAAGAGTTCATACTTTTGAAGGAGCTGCATGATACTAACCCTATGGATCCTTCCCATGATGAAACTTCTGCACTTTTTTATCATTTGGGTGAGTTATTTCATTCTCCTACATCCTACAATTCCATGTTTTGCAACATTAGTCTCAATGAAGTATGGGTGAAAGGGTTCTTTTTTATGGTGCCACATGAGGAGTATGGAACTCCTAGATTTAACTTTTATGATGACATGGTTGGAGCACATTCTTATTCACATTTGCAGCAGCATCATTTGTCACTTTATGATGATTCACATCTACATGGATGCACCTATGATATGGATTTGAGTAACTTGAAGACTCATGGTTTTTCTTGCTCAACACTGGGTTCATTTGATGTTAGAGGAACTTCATCCAACACTTGGGTGAATAGATTTATGATGGGAGAACATTTTTGTTGGAAGCCACATACTTTGTTACATCTTTATTATTCTCACATTCATGGATGTATGGGTGAGACTTCTTTGAGTCATTTGAAGTCTCCTTGTTTTTTCTGCTCATTATTTGGTTCATATTTTAGTGGAGATTCTTCATTCACTTCTTGGATGAAAGAATACATGGTTGAATATTTTGATGCATATCACATCCTTTTGGAGCAGAATTATAGGACATGGGATCCTCACCTATGTCATTGGAGGAGATTTGATTGGTCACTTGAAGCTTGTATGCACTTGGAAAATGGTTGTCTACTTGCTTGGAGGTATAAGCACTTTCATTATTCTTTGATGAAGCACCTCCTTGATGTACATTTTCATTATGTAGTTATGTACTTTGATGATATATATTTTGTACTCATGGTGCTTGGAAGAATGCATACAAGCAAATGGGATCCAGGAATCCTCTTATCTAATGGTGTGGGTTGGAGAGCACTCTTAATTGTTGTGGTGCAATACAAGCAATGGGATCTTGGAATAATTTTTATCTCATTGGTTTCAATTTTGGGGGGAAACAAGAAGTATGGGAGATGGATTTCCCACTTAATAAAGTGATTTTTATCAGATTAGTGCAACAGCAATCATGGTGGTTCCTCTCTAAAATCTTCATGGAAACTCAAAGACTCAAGGTTTGGCAATTCAATGGAAACTTCAAAGAATTATACAGAAAGCAGGTTCTTCAACACCCATGTTTGAAATTGCTTTAGGACAAGCAATATTGGGAAGGGAGGATTTGTCATGTCCCAAATTTGGAATTGGGTCACAATTGCCTAATCACATTATCCATATTCATTAGAGTTTGTAAAATTGATGTTAAGGGTCAAATAATTGCCAAGGAGGAAAATTACTAGTTTCCTAGGTTTGTGGTGGAAGCTTTGGGATTTGGAATAAGGGGGATAATAAATGATGTTTAGACATTAGAAGGGTTCAAGTATTTAATAAATAGAGTGAATAAAGAAATTCAAGAGAAATCCTAGGTGACAAATGGTTTTGGAGACATATGGAGGATGTGGGACCCACACTAGCTTGATTTTTCATAATACATGGTATCTCTCTTTTGCAAATTCGAATTAATGAGAATGTGAACACTCTTGGGTGAGTTGGTAAGTCATAACACATGTCATTGAGCATCTTGGGTCGAATTGGGAAGGATTGGTAACCTCCATGGAAGATAAAGAGTCAAAGTGGAAGTTTGTGGACACTTAGGCTAGATTCCCTGGCCCCTATGACACCAATGATGGAGCATCTATGACAACTATGACAAATTGCAGACCTGACCTCTGACATCTGACCACTATGACATGTCAGCCCCAAAAATAGGCTCAAGGAAGGTGAATTTGGGATTTGGAGAATCCAAAGAGACTCAAAATCGAATTTGGGAGAAGATGGAAGGTTGGAACTAGGAGACAAGTGGCAAATGTGGAATATTTCCTAAATGGAAATCTATTGAATCTATTAAGAGGATTTCGACCCTTAGAAGGATAATTTTGGTTATAAAATGTATAAATTAAGTATGAGAATAGATTTTGATCATTTGTAGAATTTGCAATTGCATTTGTGAAGAGGGAGAGCTAGTGGATGACTAGTTTCTTGCCTTAGCCAATTTCAAGGGTGAAAGATTCCCATCCAAGTTGGTAATTGGAAAGGCCATTCAGACCTTTCATTTGGAGCTTTAATGGAGTCTTTATTTGCAGGTGTAAGCTACAGGGCAGCTCATGGTTTCTTCTATTGCAGCTCACTCCTTCAACCATTTCCAGTTTTGATGGCATATTCTTGATCCTTGAGGGAGGGCATTTTTGGTGAGCTATTGTACTCTTTGGGGAAGATTTTAATACCCCATTTCTTTTGTAATATGAATTAAATACTCTGTTCTTCATCTCCAAAAATTTTCAGGTCGAAATTCCAAGTAGAAATGTATAAATCTCATTTTTAATGGAAGAACAGTGCCATTTCCCCACTACCTTGTTGTGAGCCAATGTATTGATGATGATTTCGAATTAATGGATGATTCTCTGATATATTTGTGATCAATATACTACCATGGATGTCTTCTAAAATTTTCATGTACTGTACTTGAGCATTTGAAGCATTTTTACTCAGTTTAGTTGTATTGGGAGGTGAAATAGTGCCATTTCCCCAAGGGTCGAATTGGGGATTTTTTCAGTTGAATGGGAGAGGGTGAGAACAGTTGTAATATTCAATTAATGGTGCATATGAGACTTTAATAAAATACTTAACACATTACATACCTCTGTTCATAAATTTGAGTGGGTTTGGAGGCATTTGGGAAGCCATTTTTAGTACTTACCCCAGGGGGATTTGAACCCCAAATTACTAGTAAAATTGCATAATTGGTCCAGAATCTTAAGAGAGTTTGCAGAGGTCTTTTGGTGGACATATGTCATCCATAAAAATCATATTCAAGTTATAATATCATTCATACACGTTCCTTGAATATTTGAAGGCATTTGGAGTCAATTTGAGACCTAGAGACCAATACTAGTCAAAGGAAAATCACTAGTAAAGTTACCTACATTGATCAGAATTGAAAGAGGATTTGAAGAAGTATTTTAAAGGTACAAAGGCATCCCTGAAACACATATTTATGTTCTAATATCATTCATATACCTTCTCAAAATATTTGGGATCATTTGGGGCAAATTTGGGACCTAGATATCAAAACTAGTCAAAGGTCAAACTAAGGAAAAAAAGTGGAAAATTGCAATTTTAATAAAATTCCTAATAAGGGACATTACATCGCGCTAAGAATTTGTGATGAGTTGAAGTCGTAATGTGCGACGCAGAATAAGTTGAGCTAGGCGTCGAATTTTGGTATCCATACAAGAAAGAAATCTGGGCTTGGTGTGACAAGACAGAAAGAGATTTCGCAAGGAAAGAAAACAAAAACCCACATCTCTCTGACATTTAGTGGTTGAATAAGTACCTATGGAAAGATGTGCACGAAGTTTTCTTGTCGTCTTTTGGGAACGAGCTACACGAGTGGTTGTCAAGACTCGTAGAACACAGAAATTGTATCCCGAGAAGCGCACCAACCGAGTGGATACCGGATCATATTGAACAGCTCAAAGCATTAGATAGTCCATTCGTACGAGCAGTCGATTTCTGGGTCGACGGTACATTGCAAAGTTTTGTGACAGAATTCGCTGTGGACATGCTAAAGTCCTATAGCACAACTAAAGGATAATTTTTCAAGGGAATCAAAGGTAAGTATCTGAACAACCTCAGTTTATATATTAAAATGCTTTAGCCGAGATAGGTGTTTTTAGAATGCAATAAAGTACTTGCATCTATCATGGTAGACAGTACATATAGTGGTTCCTACGAAGAAATTCATATCCTGAGAAGTGGAAAGAGATACAAGTTCGTTCCTGAGCAAATACTAGTGGACCTGGACTCTGTGTAGACATACATTCAAAAGCTGACCCTTATAGCCAAACTGTGCCTCTATCTTCCACCTGTCAGCCTAATACACCACAAAATCCATCGGTTGCACATACCGCGCCTCCCTTATCTCAGAACCCACCAATTGCAAGCACCGCATAACCCGCACCGCAGAACATTATTCCTGGTAACACCGCAGGAGCGAGCACCCAGGTTATTCTGAATCAACCTAGTCAATATCAGGCTGTACCACTTCAAAACGTCCAACCTCATAATATTATCCCTAGCACCACTCAGAGAACCATACCACCTCGAAGGAGGATGGTGTAACATTCCAAAAATTCACAAAAATTTAAAATTTTTCAACGTAGCATTTAATGCATATACTAACTGTGCGGAATTATAATAAATGCCTCTATGTCGTCATGCTGAAATAAATGTTGTAACGATCCTACAAATGTATTGTTTTGCAACTTGTTATGAAATGAAATTAAATATACATTAAGATGCTAATGGATGTTTTCTTGTCTCAGCTGTATTTTTAGTTTACTTATGTCAATGCTCAAGCAAATGTTAATGTTTATAAGCACTGACTGTTGTTCTTCTTTTGATGATGAAGGGGTCATATGGGTACCCCGAGGCTTACTTCGCATTTATGCTAAAGCATTTGAACCTTCCTTTTCGCAGATTTACAGGTAAGGGTGACACATCAGATCAAGTAATACAAGTATGTTTTAAAATGCACTTTCAGTTAGCCGTCAATGATTTTGTATAAATTTCTAAGGTACTCCATGGAGAGAGCTTGTTAATGGTGTAATACTCTGAACTTAGGAGGTACTTATAATGTGACTTGTCTTAAGTTTATAGTTGTAAACTATACAACTCATACATTTCCTTGTTTAACATTTAAATGATGAAATAGAGTATTGTATCAATGGTTTAGTATAATAAGACAATGCAAATATTGTAAACTATACAACTCATAAAAGCATGACACGAGGAGGTACTTATAATGTGACTTGTCTTAAGTTTATAGTTGTAAACTATACAACTCATACATTTCCTTGTTTAACATTTAAATGATGAAATAGAGTATTGTATCAATGGTTTAGTATAATAAGACAATGCAAATATTGTAAAAATAATGTGCCTTTATGAAACATAGGCTAAATGCAAGATACCATATATTCCTATAGTATGTGAACTACTTGTAAATTACCATGCGATTTCCTATAATAGGTGAACTATATACCATTTCCATGCTTTTCCTATAGTATAAACTCTATGCAACTTCCATATAATTCCTATAGGGTGTAAACTAAATGCCATTATTGTGAAATTCCTATATCATGTAAACTAAATGCAATTCTTATATGCCTAAGCTTATGCATTAGTCCAATACACCAAACAATATAAAAATGTGAGCATCATCGTGACCTTTTAAACATACGCTTGATACTTATTTGATTCAACACTAAAGGTGTAACTATTACTTATATTAATGTATATTGTGATAGGTTTACAACCAAAACCTTCGTACCAATGTATGATAAGGACAGGGTAATTAATGGTGTGGTGGTTATGTACTGGCATGCATTCGTATCCATTTTCTAGCATTTAATACTCCTATCTACTACTTTGGTGGAATGCCTTGGTCGATTTTGTCGTGGTGCTTATCATGTGGATACATTGTAAAGAAGTTGTCAACGTGGTTGAATGGTGCAAGGTTTAACTTGTAGGATTACTGAGTTGGACTCTGTGTTGGAAGTGGTATTTAATGTGGTCTTAAATAGTGTTGTTGCTCATGAAACAATGTGCCTGGTTGGCAAGATCCTCATCGTTGATCACGTGATACCCTCGGGTTTTGGTCTAAGCCCTAGTTTCCCCACTATGTCTCATCGAAGTTGTTTCTTGGGAATTCATTTTTCAGTTGTTGGAGTGTTGGAGAGGCCGACCGGCCTGCGAGAAGTTAGGGTTAGCTAGGATGGAGACTCCTCTCCGAGATTTGAACCCGTAACCTATTGTTTCAAAAACTCCATTGTTCCCCTGAATTCAAGCCACTCTGTTACTGTTGCTATTACAGACCTTGTCCCTAGTTCTCGTTGGTTGTGTGAGACTTTTGGTGTTGGTTCAACGTATCTTTTAAAAGGGTAAGTTATGACTTCAATAACCAAGTCTACGAGGTTACAAACTGGTGGCAGTTGAGTGTAAATAGTTTTTTTTTTTGCATCTTAAATTCTCCATTGATTTAACCATACTGTGTTTTATGTGACAAGTAAAAGCTTGTCCTCAACTTCCTTCATTCGTTACAGAAATGGAAAATCACTCTGAAACCGGTAAGCCTCAGAGGTTTCCTGGGGATGACACTCTTTGTTCTATGTCTAGATTGGTCGAGACTTCCATCATATGGGTTGGATTTTGTTTGTAAAGTCGATGTAGGGTTTGGTGGCCATATGGCATGTAAGGAGAAAACTTGGTTCTCGGTTATCATGCATTTACCATAACTGTGCGGCATTTGTGTCCAAGATGCTTTACTGTATTGACTACAAGATTAACTCTCGGTTTTGGATAAGAAACACAATGTTAACAGTTTAAGTACCTATGTTTTGTTTTTGCTTTGATGTACTGTTTTTTCAAGTCGGCCGCCTGCTGTTTAAAATAAGAAATTCTTTATAAAAAGGGCTGAGCCCGATACTGCAAAAAAAATGTGGTTTTGGATACTTACAGCGTCAAAAGGTTATGTGTTTTTATTGTGGTAAAGTAGTGTTGTAGATAATTGATACGTAAATTATAAGACTACAATTTGTTGTACAAAGGCATTAAGCCGAGTTACAAACCCTCTCAGCACGTTTTGATAACTGTTGAAGGTGTTCAAACCTCAACTATGTTGATGTAATGTAACTTCGGAATGTATCTCACCTATGTATATTGTACTCCTATAGAGATGTTATTATTCCTCTATACGGAAGTGTCGTCATTTGTATTGACAAGTGTCACAAGTGTCGTACTTGCTGTGATGGTTTATTAGACCACCAAGTGTGGGGTCGGCCCGGATTAATGTAACCATGGGTTATTAGACTGAGTTAGACAAGTCGGCCCTGTTAATTTATTGGGAAGGACAGGACAAGTATAAATAGAGATCGGGAGATCTCTATTTGATCATCTCATTACTCACTCTTCCATCACTCGAAAAGTGGCACACATGTGAGGAGGAGGATTAGCTTCTAGGAGAAGACCATCTCTTATACTTTGGTTGTACTTTGGTTGTATCATTGCTCTTTCTATCTCTGAGGAAGTTGTGGGGTTTTTCACCTTTATGGTTTTCCCTAGTGAAACTCTGTGTGTCTATTGTCTCATGTGATTGCTTGGTGTGATTGATATGCATTGTTTTACTTGATATGTTGTACATGTTATTCTCTCAGTAAATATCCTAGAGTATATTGAATTAATGCTCAAAATTAATATGGTATCGGAGCTAACTTGAGAAGAAGACATTGTGTAGTGGCGGAAACTAGGGTTTCTTGTTTATTGGGTTTCTCTCCACATATTTTGGAAAAACAGTAAGGTAGACTGACTCTACTCATCAAGGAGAATCTTTCTATCCAATCAGAATTCAATTCTGAGCACTTTTAGTTTTGGCCCTAAAAATTAGGGTTTCCACAAAAATAGGAATTTCTGAAATCTGAAGACATAGTTGGAAGCTCCTTGTAAAAATCGAAGTTTAGAGATTTGGATTGAGATTTTTGGTTGGGTGAAGCTCCGAGAAACTAAAACCCTAATTCAAGGTCCTCCCTAGTGAATCTGGGAAGACTAAAAGGAATTTCTGAAGGGTGAAACTTTGCGAATATAAAATTCTGAATATACTAGGCTAATCAACTCATCAAGGCACATCTTTCTATCCTTTCAGAAGTTTGAATTTTTAGGGTTTCTCTGACAAACTCTAATCCGGGACCAGATCTAGTTTTCAGCAAATCAAGTGGTAAGACCTAAATCTTTTCTATTTCCATTTGAAGTACTCTTTAAAGATGTCTCACCAAACCAAGCTTGAGGATAAGCTTGAAGGGGCTGATAACTTCCGAGCATGGAAGTATGGGATTGGGTTAATCCTGGAAGAAAATGAGTTGGACACTTTTATAAGTGAAGAGGTCCCTGTCCCAGAGGGAGAAGAGGCTAAGGCTCTTCACAAGAAGAACTTGGTCAAGGAAAAGAGGATCATTGTTGATTCTATCAAGGACCATCTCATCCCACATGTGTCATCTCTGAAGACACCTAAGGAGATGTTTGATTCCCTGACCAAGCTATTTGAAGGAAAGAACATAAATCGAAAGATGACTTTGCGGAATCAATTGAAAGGAGTAAAGCTTCAGAATGGAGAGACCATTCAATACTATTTGTCCAAGGTCTCTCAGATCAAGAAACAACTTGAAGCTATGGATGAAGTAGTGGAGAATGGTGAAATTGTCATAACCACTCTGAATGGCCTACCTAGGTCATGGAATTCCTTTATTCAAGGAATTTGTGTAAGAAGGAAGTTGATCTCCTTTAGTAGAATGTGGGAGGAATGTTCACAAGAAGAGGCTAGGCTTGTAGCCCGAGAAGAAAAGATGGGAAGTGAAGATCAAGCTCTCACAGCTCACACCAAAAGAAGCAAGCCCAAGAAGGAGCACTCTCATCACAAGAAACCTTTTCAAAAGGGTAAGAAGGATCTGAGATGCTTCACATGTAATGAGAAGGGACACTTTGCTGGAGATTGTTCCAAGAACAAAAAGGGATTCAACAACAACAACAACAAGGGAAACAAGAAGAGATATCATGCTCATGCTGCTGAGGATGATGAACCTCCCAAGAAGAAGGCTAAAGCAGAAAGTGATGACTCATCTAGTGAAGATGAATATGTTCTAATTTCTGCTCTCACAGGTACTATCTCTCATGGATGTAATGATTGGCTTATTGATAGTGGGGCTTCCAAACACATGATTGGGTTTAAAGAATATTTTGCAAATCTATCTGAACATGAGTCACCCCATAAGGTGAAACTTGGGGATGACTATCAATATCCTATCAAAGGAAGTGGTGAAGCCTCCTACAACCTAGACTCTGGGAAGTCTTTGAAGATGAAAGAGGTTCTATATGTACCTGGGCTCAAGAAGAATCTACTCTCCATATCTGCATTGGATGCAAAAGGTATGAGGGTTGCATTTATAGATGGCCAAGTACTCATGTGGCCAAAAGGTAAGACCATAGATGATGCGGTAGTGATTGGAGAGCAAGAGGGAGGATTGTACAAATTGAAGGGACAACCTGAACATGCTATGGTGACATGAAGACAAAGATTCATCCATAGTCATGGATCACATAGAGGTATGTATAATTTGGTTTTGCAAAGGTTAACTTATGAGTTATGCAGGTCATTGAAGAGAACAAGAAAACATTGCTAGACATAACTAGCAAATATGATGACCAGAGATGTTTTTCTTATATCAAAGGATCTTATACTTTTGTATGATTGATGATGATTACTCATGAAGTTACAAGTTTGAGTAATCTAGGGTTTATGCATATTATGTCTCTTACCTTGATTGATGATATGACTAACCAGAAGAGTTCTATATGAATATGCATGAGTAAGAGAAGTCTTCCCTGAAACCTTAAATGATCATGCTTATTATCTGTGTTTGAAATTATCATGAATATACATGTTTAAGATTATTTTGTTTTGATAGTATACTAATGAATGTATGATTATGTATGAGATATCGAGGAGAACACGATGATGATACTCGTAAGCATGCATAATGATCGAGGATGGATATAAGTTCAAGGATAGGTAATCCATGAAGCAAAGATCAAGAGGGAGCACACTCCAGTAGTTCCTGCAAGGAAGAAAAGATTGAGAGGGAGTCCACACAAAAAACAAACAAAGATAAGTATTTGAATTGTCATTTCTTGTATATTCTGTTATTCAGTGATGTGTATGCTTATGTTCCTAGACTTAGGTTGTGTATTATGCATATTAGAATAATTGCATTAATGAACAGTATACTACTAATATGCATCTGATGGGTAAGTGGCCTATGGCACTATACAACATTCCATTGCTACTTATCTAGAATGAAACCTCTTTGCTGACATGTTGGGAGTTGTGCACACTCTTAACAATGTTCTGGTAGATATTGGAAGGCATCTAGAAAGTTACGGGATATGGATAAATGTTGTATTGGAGCATTGGCTAAGATAACTGCATGACTGTATGACATATTTATGTGTAAGAATTTGTTCTGAAAACTATGAGATGTTTTCTAATCATGCAATTTAACTTGTTTTGTATGAAATATCATATACCATCACCTACAAAAGAAGGACTACAACATTTGTTCAACAACAAAATTATCTATTGAAGATATTGAAGAATATGAAGTTTCCAGGATCCAGGATGAAGTAATGATGCCATGATCCGTCGATCATGAAGAATGATGTTTGGGATGTGGTCCCAAGACCTGAAGGGAAGTCTGTGGTGACTTCCAAATGGATCTATAAGATCAAGCATGCTGCAGATGGCAGCATAGAGAAATACAAAGAGAGATTTGTAGCTCATGGATTCTCCCAGAAAGAAGGGATTGATTATGAAGAAAATTTTGCTCCTGTAGCCAAGTACACTTCCATCAGATCAATACTTTCCCTAGCTGAAGTGATGAAATGGAAGATACACCAAAAGGATGTCAAGACAGCTTTCTTGAATGGTGTAGTCGAGGAGGAAGTGTATGTGGAGCAACCACTCAGGTTTGAGACACATGACAGAGGGAATCATGTGTGCAAACTAAAGAAATCCTTGTATGGCTTAAAGCAAGCTCCTAGAACTTGGTATGGTAGGATAGACAACTTTCTATCCAATTTTGGCTTTACTAAGAGTAAAACAGATTCCAACCTTTACTACAAGGTTGAGGAAGGCAATCCTATGATACTACTCTTGTATGTGGATGACCTGTTTGTAACAGGTGAGGATGGATTGATTGCCGATACCAAGAGGAAGCTTGTTGCCGAGTTCGAGATGAAGGACTTGGGGATGATGCATCATTTTCTAGGCATGGAGGTGTGGCAAAGTGCAGATGGGATCTTCCTTGGACAAGGGAAGTATGTCGTAGAGATCCTGAAGAGGTTCGGGATGATGGACTGCAAGTCCATGGCCACAGCTATGGCATCGAACCTGAAGCTTCTGTGTGATGCTTCATCTGATCCGATTGATGTCACTGTGTATCATCAGATGATTGGGTCCTTGATGTACCTAATGAACACTAGAACAGATATTTTCTTTGCGGTGAACACATTGAGCCAGTTCCTGACGAATCCCAGAGGTGTTCACCTGGTTGCTGTAAATCATATTCTGAGGTACCTGAAGGGTACAATTGATTATGGGCTCAAGTATGATGCGAATCAAAAGTTTAACCTACAGGGTTATGCTGATACAGATTGGGCAGGAAGTTCTGCAGATAGGAAGAGCACATCTGGGTGTTACTTCAATATGGGATCATGTGTGATCTCTTGGTTTAGCAGGAAGCAGTACTGCGTAGCACTAAGTACAGCCGAGGCAGAGTATGTTGCAGCTTGTTCAGCTAGTTGTGAGGTAGTATGGATGCGGAAGCTACTGTCTGAGTTATTTAATCTCCCGTTGGATGCTACTGGTATCTTTTGTGACAACCAGAGTTGTGTGAAGCTGTCTGAGAACCCAATGTTCCACGACAAGTCGAAACACATTGAGATCAAATATCACTATTTCATGGATATGGTGTAGAGAGGAGCCGTGAAGCTCCTGTATGTTGCGACGGATGAGCAAGTTGCAGATGTGCTGACGAAACCACTAGCCAGAGTGAAGTTTGAGTACTTCAGAGAGAGGCTTGGTGTTCTTCAGATTGACGCAACTTCGAAGAAGAGGTGATGGACATATTTGCTGGAAGCCATTCCAAGCATGGTGAGAGGAGGATCATTCCCATGGCTGTGGATGTAAGCGCTGGATGATAAGCATCAAGACGATGCTCCAGTTACTGCTCTGTATATGCATCATGTTGTATGCTTGTTATGATCAGTTGGATCATGTATATGTATATGCATCATGTTGGATATATGATACAATGTTTGTATATATGAATGTTTGTTATATTTTTCTGAAACTAAACATTAAATAAATTGAATAATAGAATATAACAATGAAATAAAATTCTATTAAGACATAACAACCTAAATTTATTCAATCATTGCATCTCATCTATCTATTTAATTTTCCTTCCCTGTACTAGAGTACGATACAGAAAACAGTATGTGGAAAAATACTGGGAAGTCATTTATTTAATCATTTCACCTACTTAATCATCATGCTACAGATTTATAACCAAGTTATAAATCAAACAACTACTTAGGAAACTGAAATAACAAGTAGAACCTGTAACTGTAGATAGGGTGGACAAACACCCAAGGAGTTTTGTTTCTCCCAAGCTTCTCCAGAAGAAGCAGCCAATCTACTTGCCTCCTTTGGACCCCCAAGCCTGTTTACTGAACCACTAGGTAGAAGAACTCTGTGTAGAAGCAAGGCACTCAATTTGTATAACCAGCAATCAATAGGGACTTGCCAAAATTCTTAGCCTCTGCATTCAGCAGTAAAACTCTGCACTCAGCAGTAAACAAGGCAGAGTTACACCATGATGAAAAACCTAGACTTCCCCTCATCGAATCTCTTGTGAGCATACAACAGAACCACAAGGTAAATTTCCTTGTCAGGAAAAGTGATGAACCTCGGTCCAAAATTTGATGGCTCTTAAAAAGATTGCCTAGGTCTTTAGTGGTCAGTTTTCAATAAATGAGCCTCAAGCTCCAGTCCCATCTTTCAGGCCACTATGACCACAATTCAAGGGAGTTGTCCCATACCAACAACTAGTTACTTGCCTCATGATGCTGCCACTTGTCCATTGCCTTCTACCCAGATTCCATTCCACCTAGTGGGTCGGTAAACACTCTTTCAACAGCTCTCCTTTGGTGAGTGTCTCCTATTTTATTTATTTAAATAATAATATTGTGCAATTACAGTCATCCTTGGACACTTGTCCAAATATAAAAATTTACAATAAAAGTTAAGATAATGTTTCCAACATAAAAAAAATTCAACAAAAGGGGTATGTTACAAACACCCCCACTTAAGCTCAACATCGTCCTCGATGTTGCTTATTCTTCATCAGAGCCTCCCTGGAACATAATTGGATATGCTGCTCACATGTTACTTTCCATTTCCCAGGTAGCTTCATCAGGGCTAAGGTGCTTCCATTGCACCTTTACCTTCCCTATGGTATGATTCGAGAGCATAATTTCTCTCCTATCGAGAATATAGTCCGGTTCCACCTGAAAATCTCCTTCGTGTTCCACCAGTATGTCATTCCAATTCAGCACATGAGTAGCATCATACACATACTTCTTTAAAACAGAAATGTGAAAAACATTATAGATTCTTAGATTAGATGGCAAAGCCAACTGATATGCAACAGGTCCAATCCGTGACAAGACTTCAAATGGTCCACAGTACCTTGGTGCTAGTTTAGCACAACTCCCAAGCTTAAAAGAACTTTTCTTGGGTTTTACCTTTACAAAGACATGATATCCAAACTAAAATTCTCTTTCAGTGCGTTTCATATCTGCATAACGTTTTTGCCTATCTTGTGCAACTTGTAAGTTGCCTTGTACCTATTTCATGGTTAGCTCCATCTCTTTTAACAAATCTCATCCTAACATTAATCTGTCAGCAGGGTTATCCCAAGAAATAGGAGTGCAACATTTCCTTCCATATAAAATCTCAAATGGACTAAGTATAGCAAATGCTTGATAATGATTATTGTATGCAAATTCAGCTAAATGCAAATAGTCTTCCCACTTAGTTGGCTGATCTTTAACATACATTCTTAACATGTCTCTAAAATCTGATTAACTCTTTCAGTCTATCCAGCAGTTTGTGGATGGAAAGAAGTACTAAAATTTAATTTAGTATTTAAGCCCTTAAACAATGTTGTCCAGAAATTTCCAATAAACTTGGAGTCTCGATCAGAAATAATTACCTTTGGAATCCCATGTAAGTGAAAGATTTGCTTCATAAACAAATTTGCAATGTTAGAAACTTTGAAAGTAGTCTTAACAAGAATAAAATAAGCAGATTTACTAAGTTTATCCACAACCACCATTATTGAATCATTCTGCTTCTCGTTCTTAGGTAAACCTGTAATCAAATCAATACTTATAATTTCTCATTTCCATTTCGGAATTGGTAATGGCTGTAATAGGCCAGCTAGGTGTTGATGTTGTTAGGAACCCATGTCTTTACTTTGTTAGTATATTGTTGTTGGACGCATATCCTTTGTAAGTCATCCCGTAGTATATAATGATCAATAGTTTGTGTTATTGTTGTTCACACAAATGCTTTGTAAGTCGTCTGTAGTATTGTTGATCCATAGTTTGTAGTGGCCCATGGTTTTGACCCATAGTATTGGCGCCTAGACTTAGTATATAAGTGTGTGTTGAGACCTATGAAGACACCGTGAAGTTATTTGTATTGAGCTTGCTCAAAGGAGGTTTCCCCCTCGAAGTGGCCTGTGATCAATATAAAAGTGATTCTGAGTTCTGTCATTTCTGCTATTTCACATATTCTTATTAATTAATTGTTGCAGGTGCTTGACATCTGGTATCAGAGCACTTTCTTGGGCTCGATGGGTGACATTTCTACCAAATTTTTTCGCATATGTTGCAAGTTCAAATTTGGGAATAATCCCTATCCACTTAACTGTGGGAAGTACTTGGGCATAAGCCCTAAAACTCATTGTGAGGAGTACCACAGGAACCCTGAAGTAGCTGGCCAATTGAGAGGACTTGCCAGCAAAAAGGGCAACGACCCCTACCTGATTGACTAGTTCCCACCCGTGAGGTAAACCAAGAGCTGTTGTTTGTGGCGAAGCGGTTATCAGTTTTACCTGAGCAGTGGAGTGAGGGGTACTGCCCCAATACGCAAGCCGTCAGATAGCATTGGTGGCCGATTGAAACCCCTGAACTCTTAGGAAGCCGCACATACCTGGGGTCCATATCTATTTTCAGCTGAACTGTTGTCGATCACTGCTACGCCGTTTCAGATCCAGTCGTTCAGATCCATTCTGAAAGCCGTTCCAGATCCATCCATTTTCAATCCATTCGGTACCATTTCAAATCCCTCTATTTCCGCTCACTTCCGGGCCGTTGCAGATCTATCTGTTTCAGATCCCTTCCGAGCCGTAGCCGCTCCAGTCTGGAAAAAAAAAAACAATTTTTTCTCCATATCTCCCTTGTTTTCACTCTGTTTCCCTTGAAATTTTTGAGGAACCCCTATCATCCCATTCTGCATATTTCATTCCTGAGGACCCTATCCCCAATTCCACTTCCCAAAGCCCGAAATCCCACATTTGTCTATTTTTAGGGTTTGCCATAACATCCTTAGATTTCACCCAATCACCTTCAAATTTTACCACAGAGTTCCTTTCTGAATTCTTCTTCTTTGTTTCCCTCTGCCAAATTTTTCCATTCTTTCACCCCGCTTCTGAAATCCTCATTTTTTGCTTCATTGTCTATTCGACAGTGTCCAAAACCTAGTCAAACCCCAATTACCCTTCAGATTTTTTTCCAAATCCAGATTTTCCTTTACTGAAGCAGTTTATTTTTTGTTTTTCTACTCAGTCAACCAAAAAAAAAAAAAAAACTCCTGGTTATGGTTGTCACCCGTGCAGGAGCAAAAACCATGGAAGAAGCATTTGCAGCCATCCAAGCCAAACTCTAGGATCTGGATGAAAAATTTCTCGGCCTCCATCTTGAACATTTAGCTATGAACAACAAACGACAGTCTGAGTCTTCATTAGACAATGGGTTCTCTTCTTCCAGCAATTTTCGTGGTCTAAAGCTTCATTTTCCTCGCTTCAATGGTACTGATCCAACTGGATGGATCTATCGCGCAGAACAGTATTTCAATCTGCATAATACTTTTGATGTCAACAAAGTTCCGCTTGCATCTTTTCATTTGGAACAGGAAGCTCTTCAATGGTACCGTTGGTACATCAAGGCTCATGAAGAGCCAAAATGGCCAGACTTTTTCCAGCTCCTTTTGCAATGATTTGGTCCTAGTGCTTTTGATGACTTCATAGGAGCCCTCAGTAAACTTCGCCAAATTGGTACTGTGAGAGAGTATCAAACCGAATTTGAGAAAATAGCCAACCACACCGAAGGATTGTCTGATGACTTTTACCGGAGTTGTTTTATCAGTGGTCTAAAGGATGCCATCCGCTTGGAGGTCAAAATGTTATGTCCCAACACAATGATGGAAACCCTAGGCTTGGCTAAGTTGGCAGAAGACAAGATTGCAGCCCAACAGCTCTCCAAGCCCACTTTTGTTCCCTTCCGAAATATGGGTTCTCAATGACCACCCGTACCGCAGGCTCCTAGACCAACTCCTATCAAGCGTTTGTCTGAAACAGAGATGCAAGCACGCAAATAAAAGGGGATTTGCTAGAATTGTGATGAGAAATTCACTCGAGGACATAGATGTGTTCAGCAAAAGCTCTATCTCTTGGATGTGGATTATCCACCTACCTCTGAAATTGGTGACAAAGATCCAGAAACAATGGATGCTCAAGTCGACATTCACGAACCGTCTATTGACCCTCCGTCTTAGGATGACCAGCCAGATATATATCTCCATGCATTAATTGGAATCACCACCCCCCAAACAATGCGGTTCAGGGGTTACTTCAAGAAGCTTCCTCTTACAATACTCATTGATTATGGTAGCACTCATAATTTCATTGACCCTCGGATCGCCAAACAAGCTTATTGTTTTATCCATCCTTGCTCCAACTTTGAAGTCATGGTTGCCAATGGGGGCACCTTACCTTGCAAAGGGAAGTGTCAAAATGTGTGTATCTCTATGGGAGATTATACCTTGCGCTCTGACATGTTTTCCTTGACCTTAGGCGGATGTGATGTGGTTTTGGGTGCTCAATGGCTACGCACACTTAGCCCTATCTTATGGGATTTTGCTGAACTTTGGATGCGGTTTCCCCTCAATGGACAAAAACACACATTGACAGGATTACAACCAGGGTCTCTCAGCATCATCATTTCACATCGCATGGAAAATCTCCTCAAGAAGAATTCACATGGTGTCATCACTCAGATCCATTCCATTCAAATGCAACCATCAGCAGTCTCCACTACTCCTTTGGATCTACAACAAATTTTGGATCGATACACAGGTGTCTTTGCTGAACCAGTGGGATTGCCACCTTCAAGGCCAGAAGACCATCGTATTCAGCTCCTTCCTAGCAGCGTTCCTCCCAACATCAGGCCCTATCGCTACCCATTTCACCAAAAAACAAAGATTGAAATGCTCGTTCGGGACTTATTGAAGCAAGGTATTATTCCCCCAAGCATTAGTTCATTTTCTTCTCCAGTTCTTCTTGTCCGCAAAAAAGATGGGTCATGGCACCTCTGCATTGACTTCTGAGCACTTAATCAACTCACCATCAAGGATAAGTTTCCAATTCCTGTTGTTGATGAGCTTCTTGATAAGCTTCATGGGGCTCAAGTTTTCTCCAAGTTGGATCTTCGTTCTGGGTATCATCAAATTTGGGTTCATGAGGATGATATCCCTAAAACAGCTTTCTGCACACATGATGGCCATTATGAGTTTTTGGTCATGTCCTTTGGCCTCACTAATGCTCCTTCCACATTCCAGGCCTTAATGAATAAAATATTTCGGCCCTACTTGTGGAAATTCATTCTGGTATTCTTTGATGATATCCTCATCTACAGTAAAACATGGGATGAACATCTCCAGCATCTGGATCTTGTCATGCAACTTTTCTCTGACCATCATCTCCATGCCAAGCAGTCTAAATGTGTTTTTGGACAGAAGGAAGTTGAGTATCTTGGGAACATTATCTCAGCACAAGGGGTTCACGTGGATCCTACCAAAATCGATGCCATGAACAATTGGCCGCATCCTCAGACACTCAATATCCTTCGTGGTTTTTTGGGGTTGATTGGCTACTACCGCAAGTTTGTCAAGGATTATGGGAAGATTGCGGCTCCATTAACTGCTCTATTGAAAAAGGATGCTTTTACATGGACACATGCTGCTCAGTGTACATTTCACAAACTAAAACAAGCTATGTGTACTACACCTGTTCTAGCTATGCCCGATTTTTCCAAGCCCTTCACTATTGAGAGTGATGCTTGCGGCAATGGATTTGGTGTTGTTCTCCTTCAAAATGAACACCCCATTGCATTCACTAGCAAATCCCTTTCAGGTAAGAATTTAGCTACCTCTACATATGAGAAGGAAATGATGGCTATTTTGCATGCAGTACAGAAGTGGCGACCATACCTATTAGGGAATCATTTCTGCATCAAGACTGATCACCAGAGTCTGAAATATTTCTTGGAACAGAGTGTCTCCTCCCCAACACAACAGAAATGGGTTAGAAAACTCATGGGTTATGACTATGAGATCACTTACAAGAAGGGTAAAGACAATATTGTGGCAGATTCTCTTTCTCACACATTTGATGCCCGAGGTTCTCTTTCAGCTATTTCTATGCATGTTCCAAATTGGTTGCAATCTGTTCAACAGGGTTATGTCAATGACTCTTCCTTATCTAAAATCATCCAATGCTTGACCAACAACCCTTCTGTTGTACCACATTACTCTTGCGATGGTGCTTCACTGAGATACAAGGGTCGTCTGGTGCTTCCCCAGAGCACAGATCTTCAACAGGCTGTCTCCTATGAACTCCATGCTTATCCATCGGCAGGGCACTCTAGGTTCCTCAAAACGTATGAACGGACACAGCGTAACTTCTTTTGGCAGGGCATGAAAAGGACAATTCAACAGATGGTGGTTGAATGTGATACCTGCCAGCGCAATAAGGGTGAAACAACACTCCTTCCAGGATTGCTCGAACCCTTTCCCATACCTACACAGATTTGGACAGATATTTCTATGGATTTCATTGAAGGGCTCCCTAAATCTGGCGGGAAGACAGTGATTCTCGTTGTGGTTGATCGCCTCTCCAAATATAGTCATTTTTGTGCTCTCATCCATCCCTATACAGCCTCCTCAGTCGCTCAAATTTTCCTGGACCATATCTTTCGTCCTCATGGCATCCCTTCTTCCATTGTCTCGGATCGTGATGCGACTTTCACTAGTCATTTTTGGATAGAACTATTTCGCCACACTAGCACCAAAATGAAGATGAGTTCAGGGTATCACCCACAAATAGATGGTCAGACTGAAATTATCAATAAATTCTTGGAAACTTATCTTCGTTGCTTCACCTTTGAACAACAACATCAGTGGGCAAAGTGTCTCCCTCTCGCTGAATGGTGGTACAATACCTCTTACCACACTGCCTCTAAAATGACCCCATATGAAGCAGTCTATTTTCAGGCACCTCCAGTTCTTCTTCCATACACCCACAATAGTTCACCAGTTCAGGAAGTTGACACGGTCCTTTGAAACCGCGATCAGATTCTTCGCATTTTTTGGGACAATATTCACATGGCAAGAAATTACATGAAGCAACAAGATGATCAGCACCGTTCTGAGCACACTTTTCAAGTAGGCGATATGGTTTTTCTTCGTCTCCAGCCGTACAAGCAATCCTCCCTGAAACTCAAAGGGCGTCATAAGCTCGCTCCAAATTTCTATGGGCCATATCGGATTCTTCAGAAGATTGGGTCCATTGATTATAAATTGGAACTTCCTCCTTCCTCCCGCATTCATCCAGTATTTCATGTCTCTTGTCTAAATAAAGTTCTTGGCACCAACATCAGTGGACAAACTATTTTACCCGAACTGGATAATTAAGGATCCATCCTTTTGGAGCCGGAGGCCATCCTCAATCGGTGCACTCGTCAGCTTCACTCTCGCTCTATCACAGAGGTCTTAATTTAGTGGCACGGCATGCAACCGGAGGATGCTACATGGGAACCACTCCTTCAGATTCAACAACAATTTCCACATCTAAAGCTTTGAGGACAAAGCTTTCTTTAAGGGGGAGGGGATGTTAGGAACCCATGTCTTTACTTTGTTAGTATATTGTTGTTGGACGCATATGCTTTGTAAGTCGTCCCGTAGTATTTGTTGATCAATAGTTTTTGTTATTGTTGTTGGCGCATATGCTTTGTAAGTCGCCCGTAGTATTGTTGATCCATAGTTTGTAGTGGCCCATGGTTTTGACCCATAGTATTGGCGCCTAGACTTAGTATATAAGTGTGTGTTGAGACCTATGAAGGCACTGTGAATTTATTTGTATTGAGCTTGCTCAAAGGAGGTTGCCCCCTCGAAGTGGCCTGTGATCAATATAAAAGTGACTCTGAGTTCTGTCATTTCTGCTATTTCGCATATTCTTATTAATCAATTGTTGCAGGTGCTTCACAAATGTTCATCCTTAATTGTCTGGCATTCAAAAAGCCTAGCTATGTATTCATCCACATCATTCTTCATGTTGGGCCAAAAATAATCCTTCCTTAACATAGTTATCATTTTTCGATAACCAAGATGTCCCGAATAAGGACTTTTATGAACTTCATCCAAAATCAGCAGCTTAACTTTTGACATATTAGGTACGTAAATTCTGTTTTTATAAGTCATTAAGCCTTTTTCATTAATGTTGTAATCTATTATTAAATTTTCAGATAAATTTTTAGCAACTTTAACACGCAATTTTTGATAATTTTCATCTTACTTAATTCCTTCTTCAATCTGATTTTCCTTATATATCGTAAATGTGATGATTGCTGCCACAAAACTTAATTTGGAATTCTTGCTCAAAGCATCAGCAACTTTGTTTTCTTTCCCTTTAATGTGTTGAATTTCGAAATCATACTCGCTAAGGAAAGCTAACCACCTAGTTTTCCTTGCGTTAAGATTTGTTTGATCCAACAAGTATTTTAAACCCTTATTATCTGTCATTAGTATAAACTTTCTTCCAATCAAGTGATGGCACCACATTTTCAGTGCATGTATCACGGATGCCAACTCTAGATCGTAAGTTGCGTAATTCTTTTCATAGATTTTTAACTTTCTGGACTCAAAAGCAATAACATGACTTTCTTGAGTTAAGACCCCTCCAAGTCCTTCGTTACATGCATCAGTGCATACCACAAAGTCCTTATTAGGATCAACAATTTTTAATATAGGTGTTGTTGTTAATAACTCTTTTAACTTCTTAAAACTTTCTTCCCATTTCTGATCCCAGATGAATTTCTTCCCTTTCTTCTGCAAAGAAGTTATGGGATTTGCAATTCTAGAGAATCCTTCAATAAATTTTCTGTAGTAACCTGTTATTCCCATAAATGACCATACATCAGTTACGTCTTTAGGGACAGGACACTCATTAATTGCTCTTATTTTATCTGGGTCGATAGAAATTCCGACATTAGAGATTATGTGACCTAAGTACTGTATTTTATCTTTATAAAAGTCACATTTACTGAACTTAGCATAAAGTTGATGTTCTCTTAACACTTGCAGAATTATTCTTAAATGTTCGTCATGCTCTTCTTTAGTTTTTTAATAGATTAGAATATCATGAAGGAACATGATTACAAACTTATCTAAGTACTTATGCAGAACATTATTCATTAAGCACATGAACACTGTCGATGCGTTAGTTAGCCCAAAAGGCATAACTACGAACTCGTAGTGCCCATAACGCGTTCTGAAAACAGTTTTGAATATGTCTTCATATTTTATTCTAACTTGATGATATCCAAACCTTAAATCAATTTTAGTGAATATCTCTGCTCCGTGTACCTGATCGAATAGATCGTCAATGCGAGGCAAGGGATATCAATTTTTAATTGTCATTTTATTAAGTTGATGGTAATCTATGCACAGTCGCGTGGTTCCATCCTTCTTTTTAACAAAGATAACTGGTGCTCCCCAAGGAGACACACTTGGCCTTATGTATTTCTTATCTATTAATTCCTTCAACTGAGATTTTAGTTCATTTAAGTCCAAAATATTCATTCTGTAGGGAGCCTTTGAGTTTGGTACCGCACCTGGTACTAACTCAATGGTGAAATCAAGTTCCCTTTTCAGAGGTAATCCTCTAATTTCTTCCAGGAATACGTCAGAAAAGTCCCTAAGGATGGGTATATCCTCCAGATTTAACTTATCTTCATTAGATGAACATTCACCATTAATAACATTCACAACAAACACTTTACAGCCCTTTCTGCAGCTCTCTTCACTTGTAAAGCAGAAATTTGTCTTACAGATGTTTTCCTAGGAATTCATTTTACTGTTTCAGTATTACCTTCATTATTCAAACAAGTAAAATATTTTTCATAACAGCTAAGTACTACTCTATGCTGTTCAAGCCAGTCCATGCCAATTAACAAATCATATGACCCTAACGGAAAAAACATTTAAATTAACTTGCGTTTTCAGCTGGCTCATAAGTACATCACAACTTTTGACAAATTCTGTAACCTTTCTTTTAGTGCCTGTTGCTAGCTGAACTAACCAAGAATTATCAAACTTTTCTACCTTTAACTTGCAATTTTTCACTAAATCAAGTGAAATGTAACTCAAACTTGCACCTGGATCTATTAGAATGGAAATAGATTTGTTTTGTATCATACCTTCGATTTCGACCATAGATGTTTGATGGTCTGCTTGACGATTTTATTGTGTTGCATTTCTCTTGCTACATCACCAACTGTTGGCTCCGCTTGTATGGTGTGAATGTTGTTGACTATCTTTCTGTTGCATGGGAATTGAGCTCTATTGACTCAAACCCAGTCAACAGGGGTTCCCATCACTATTGACACCAGCCCACCGCGATCTCCCTGAGCACCGACCTAGACAGGTTTTACCCCGTCGAGCGACACCTGCGGAGTAGATGAGGTCTCACCCAAGATGTTCAAGGGAGAGTCGACGGAACCATGTTTCCGTCGAATGAAGGAGGATGTTTGTGGAAACAATCACTTAACTTACCGCGATACTCAAGGATAGATCTATGTATTCAAGTTTAACATCATTCATATTCATAACATCATTCAACAGGATCTTTCATCGCAACAAGTATAACATTAAAGCATTAGCTGTAGCAAGAAAACATAGCATCATTCATGAATCGCAACGTGCATTACCATAAAAGATACACAGGGAATTTCACCAAATAGTTTCATCATGTCATATTACTTCAGTAAAACCCTGATACAATATCTCTGTAAAACACAGATCTCACAAATGCATCACAAGATCAGATCTCACTTTCACATTCGCTTCAATTCTCTATTCCAATATCTATTGGATTTATCTAACACATATGACTCTATGACTATAAATAGGCTTCCGCCTTTACATTGCTTGTCCACTTCCTAACAACTTACTAACCGACACTTTGAGCAAATGACCCAAAATATAACTGACGCGGTCCAAATGACCCAAAAACCCATGTACTGCGTTACAATTGACCAAAACTCACATACCATATGGTCCAATGACCCCAAAAACCCGCATTCTGTGGTACAATCGACTCAAAATACATAAAATAGTCTTCTTTGCGCCCAGGTTTCCACCTTTCGCGACATCTTCTGACGTGTCGCAGCATCAGTGACACTGTGATGCTACCTTACCAAACCGCCTGCCAACAAGATCTAGTATGGGGTCCACCGCAATCATAACACTTCAAAGGTGCTTTCTGTTCAGCATATCTGGTGTTGTTATTATTATTATTAGGCACATTCCTTGCAGCAGTAAAATTCTGTGGTGCATTACCCCTGTAATTATTATTACTTGGAAAATTGTTATTAAAAGTTTTCTTAAAACTTCCAGAATTATGATTAAAACTTTTCTTTTTATGCTCAAAATCATTAGACTTATTACTTCTCCAACTTGATACACCTTCTCTTCTCTTGTTCTGTTCAAAACAGAAATTAGCCTTCCTCGTGGCTTCTTCAAGAGTTGATGGGTTATCGTACTCAAATCTTTCATTTATGTGGAAGGGTAAACATCTTAGAAATCTTTGTATCTTAGGTTTTTTCTCCAGCTAGGTAAGGTACATAACTTAACAAGATGAGAAAATTGTTGCATAACTCCTTCATGGTCATTGAACCCATCTTTAAATCATAAAACGCTTTTGACTTATCTTCGTAGTACTATTCGGATAAAAACTTTTTCTTAAACATGTTCTTAAATGTTCTCCATTTTATGTCTTTATCCTTAAGATTTTTAACTTTTTTAACATCTTGCCACCAAATATCTTCCCTCTCGGTCAAATTATATATGGCCATCTTAGCTTTTAATTGAGATGAGTAATTATAAATCTGAAAGTACTTCTTCATTCTAGATAGCCATGCTTCGGCTGCCTCTCCCTTTTCATTTTCGCCATTTAAAGTTGGTGGCTTTATCTTTTTAAACTCTCCAATAATTTGTTCATGATGGTTATGCTTCCTCTTCTTAGAACAACAATCATTGTCATTGCTGTCCTGATCAGAATTACAATTACTTTGATCAAGTTCAGATGAAGAGTAACTATTACTTTTACCATTCTTTGCTTTCTTGTTCTTATGTTTGTGGGACATTGTACTAGAATCAGAATTTACTTCTGATTTCCTTCCTCTTTCCTCATTATGGTATTTCTCCATTAAAATCTGATTTAACTCTTCTTGCGCCTTCAAAATTCGTTCATTTTCTTCTTTAACAGTTCTTATCTCATAAATTAAATCTTTTACAGTACGGAGAAGTTCAGAAGATTGATTATTTAACTCTACATAAATTCCTTCATTACCATTATTATGTGCGTTGTTATTATGCTCATTATGAGGAGATTTGTCCTCTTCTGATTCCTCCGGTATATCCATACCTGCAAATTTAAACGTCAAACTTTTATGTACAGAAACAAAATTAAATAAAAGTCAGTAACTAAGTTTTTTGTTTTCATTTTCTGATTTGCGCGCGTGAGCCTATTTCAGGCCTAGAGTTTGAACTCGCGCTCTGATACCACATGTAACATCCCGAAAATTCACAAAAATTTAAAAATTTTCAACGTAGCATTTAATGCATATACTAATTGTGCGGAATTATAATAAATGCTTCTATGTCGTCATGCTGAAATAAATGTTGTAACGATCCTACAAATGTATTGTTTTGCGACTTGTTATGAAATTAAATTAAATATTTATTAAGATGTTAATGGATGTTTTCTTGTCTTAGTTGTATTTTTAGTTTACTTATGTCAATGCTCAATAAAATGTTAATGTTTATAAGCACTGACTGTTGTTCTTCTTTTGATGATGAAGGGGTCTTATGGGTACCTCGAGGCTTACTTAGCATTTATGCTAAAGCATTTGAACCTTCATTTTCGCAGATTTACAGGTAAGGGTGACACATCAGATCAAGTAATACAAGTATGTTTTAAAATGCACTTTCAGTTAGCCGTCAATGGTTTTGTATAAATTTCTAAGGTACTCCATGGAGAGAGCTTGTTAATGGTGTAACACTCTGAACTTAGAGTTTTATGCTAAGGTAACTCCTGGTTTTCAGTTCTAGATTTATTTAATATCCTATGCTATAAAATCATGACCCGAGGAGGTACTTATAATGTGACTCATCTTAAGTTTATAGTTGTAAACTATACAACTCATACATTTCCTTATTTAACATTTAAATGATGAAATAGAGTATTGTATCAATGGTTTAGTATAATAAGACAATGCAAATATTGTAAAAATAATGTGCCTTTATGAAACATAGGCTAAATGCAAGATACCATATATTCCTATAGTATGTGAACTACTTGTAAATTACCATGCGATTTCCTATAATAGGTGAACTATATACCATTTCCATGCTTTTCCTATAGTATGAACTATATGCAACTTCCATATAATTCCTATAGGGTGTAAACTATATGCCATTATCGTGAAATTCCTATATCATGTAAACTATATGCAATTCTTATATGCCTAAGCTTATGCATTGGTCCAATATACCAAACAATGTAAAAATGTGAGCATCATCGTGACCTTCTAAACATACGCTTGATACTTATTTGATTCAACACTAAAGGTGTAACTATTACTTATATTAATGTATATTGTGACAGGTTTACAACCAAAACCTTCGTGCCAACGTACGATAAGGACAGTGTAATTAATGGTGTGGTGGTTATGTACTGGCATGCATTCGTATCCAGTTTCTAGCATTTAATACTACTATCTACTACCTTGGTGGAATTCCTTGGTGGCTTCTGTCGTGGTGCTTATCACATGGATACATTGTAAAGAAGCTGTCAACGTGGTCGAGCTGTGCAAGGTTTAACCTGTAGGATTACTGAGTTGGACTCTGTGTTGGAAGTGGTATTTAATGTGGTCTTAAATAGTGTTGTTGCTCGTGAAACAATGTTCCTGGTTGGAAAGATCCTCATCATTGATCACGTGATACCCTCGGGTTTTGGTCTAAGCCCTAGTTTCCCCACTATGTCTCGTCGAAGTTGTTTCTTGGGCATTCATTTTTCAGTTGTTGGAGTGTTGGAGAGGCCGACCGGCCTGCGAGAAGTTAGGGTTAGCCAAGATGGAGACTCCTCTCCAAGATTTGAACCTGTAACCTGTTGTTTCAAAAACTCCATCGTTTCCCTCAAGTCGAGCCACTTTGTTACTCTTCCTATTACAGACCTTGTCCCTGGTTCTTGTTGGTTGTGTGAGAGTTTTGGTGTTGGTTTAACGTCTCTTTTAAAGGGGTAAGTTATGGCTTCAATAACCAAGTCTACGATGTTACAAACTAGTGGCAGTTGAGTGTAAATAGTTTTTTTTTTTTGCATCTTAAATTCTCCATTGATTTAACCATACTGTGTTTTATGTGATAAGTAAAAACTTGTCCTCGGCTTCCTTCATTCGTTGCAGAAATGGAAAAGCACTCTGAAACCGGTAAGCCTCAGAGGTTTCCTGGGGATGACACTCTTGGTTCTATGTCTAGCTTGGCTGAGACTTCCATCATATGGGTTGGATTTTGTTTGTAATGTTGATGTAGGGTTTGGTGGCCATATGGCATGTAAGGAGAAAACTTGGTTCTCGGTTATCATGCATTTTCCATAACTGTGCGGCATTTGTGTCCAAGATGCTTTACTGTATTGACTACAAGATTAACTCTTGGTTTTTGGATAAGAAGCACAATGTTAATAGTTTAAGTACATGTTTTTTGTTTTCGCTTTGATGTATTGTTTTGTCAAGTCGGTTTCCTGCTGTTTAAGATAAGAAATGCTTTATAAAAAGGGTTGAGCCCGATACTGCAATAAAAAATGTGGTTTTGGATACTTACAGCGTCGAAAGGTTATTTGTTTTTTATTGTGGTAAAGAAGTGTTGTACATAATTGATACGTAAATTATAACACTACAATTTGTTGTACAAAGGCATTAAGCCGAGTTACAAACGCTCTCGGTATGTTTTGATAATTGTTGAAGGTGTTCAAACCTCAACTATTTGGTATAGGAAAGATCTTCGGTCTACGTTTTTTTATACTGTATGAGTAAACTTTGTTTAGTGGCCAAGAGCCAAAAGCCTCATTTTATATTTTAAAACCCTAATTCCAACTTTGTTTTACTGTAAGGAAAACGTCTACGGCCTTGAGCCTTAGGTTCAGTTTTAAAATAAAATATGGTTGCAGTGTTGAGAGCCGAAAGGACTTGGTATTTCATGTTGGAGTTTCAAACTCAGTTTTGTTTAATTAAAAGAATGTTATCAAAGAAAGATTGAATGACAGATCAAAAGGTTTTGTTTTGAGCTGGGCCTAAAACCCTAGGCTTTGTCCTGTCATTAATGGTTATTTCTGCTATTTAAAAGTTTGAGTCTAATGTCAAAATTAATCTTCTATGTTATGGTTACAATGTACAGAATGTGACTGTATATATATATGTATATATATAACATATATGGAATATTGCCTTAGTCAAAACTCTTTTTATTGAAGTATGTTTAACCTAGAACTATATGTTGTTTGGGACAGTCGTCCTGAATCTGTGGTTGTTTTAAATTACAGCTGTTAAAATTCATAGACATTGATCAATGACTAAAATGGAGTTCGAATACAATAAAGTATGAAAAGAAAAGATAAAGAAATGTACAGTATTTATCTACTGTATGGAAACAGTTAACATACAATGAAAACCCTAGGTTTTGTGTGCAGAATGAAAGATGTTTCTACTTCTACTACTATAATATGATACAATGTTTTTATATATGAATGTTTGTTATATTTTTCTTAAACTAAACATTAAATAAATTGAATAGTAGAATATAACAGTTAAAGAAAATTCTATTAAGACAGAACAGCCTAAATTTATTCAATCACTGCATCTCATCTATGTATTTAATTTTCCTTCCCTATCCTAGAGTACGATATAGAAAACAGTATGGGGAAAAATACTGGGAAGTCATTTATTCAATAATTTCACCTACTTAATCATCATGCTACAAATTTATAACCAGGTTAGAAATCAAACAACTATCTAGGAAACTAAAATAACAAGTAGAACCTGTAACTATGGATAGGGTGGACAAACACCCAAGGAGGCCTATTCCTCCCAAGCTTCTCCAGAAGAAGCAGCCAATCTACTTGCCTCCTTTGGACCCCCAAGCCTGTTTACTGAACTACTAGGTAGAATAAATTTGTGTAGAAGCAAGGCACTCAATTTGTATAACCAGCAATCAATAGGGACTTGTCAAAATTCTCAACCTCTGCATTCAACAGTAAAACTCTGCACTCAGCAGTAAACAAGGCAGACTTACACCATGATAAAAAACCTAGACTTCCCCTCATCGAATCCTTTGTGTGCATACAGCAGAACCACAAGGTAAGTTTCCTCTTCAGGAAAAGTGATGAACCTCATTCCAAAATTCAATGGCTCTTAAAAAAGATTGCCTAGGTCTTTAGTGATCATTTTTCAATAAATGAGCCTCAAGCTCCAGTCCCATCTTTCAGGTCACTATGACCACAATTCAAGGGATTTGTCCCATACCAACAGCAGGTTACTTGCCTCCTGATGCTGCCACTTGTCCATTGCCTTCTACCCCAGATTCCAGTCCACCTAGTGGGTCAGTAAACACTCTTTCAACAGCTCTCCTTGGGTTATTGTCTCCTATTTTTTTTATTTAAATAATAATATTGTGCAATTACAGTCATCCTTGGACACTTGTCCAAATATAAAAATTTACAATAAAATTTAATATAATGTTTCCAACATAAAATGTTTTTCAGCAAAAGGGGTATGTTAGAGATGGCTGATGATATCAAACTGCCGATATTCAAATGAACGGGTCTAGAAGACCCTGATCAGCAATTGTTTCTATGTGAATCTATATGGAGTGTAAAGCAAGTACAGGACGATGTTGTAAAGCAAGCATAGCTCGTCACCACATTTAGAGACCGAGCTTTTCACTAGTTCATGAAATACTCACAGGGACACCAAAGAACCCTGACATAAATCAAGGCTGCACTCTTAGCAGAATTTACGAAGTCGAAGTCAGAGTCACAGTGTATCACAAAGTTGAAAAAGATCAAACATGAACCTAATGAAATAGTTTGGGAGTTTGATCAAAAATTGAAGACACTATTGGACCAAGTAAGCTTTGATATCCCACTGTAGCAGCATAAGGAGTGGTTTATAGCTGCGTTGTTGCCCCATATTAGACAGGCGTTGATGCAGCAGAAAGTGGCTTCACAGCCAGAAGCATTGGAGATCGCAATGAAGCTGGAAGCTTCACCTATGGGAGAAAGTAGCACTGGGATGTATCAGATTCAGAACCAGTTGGCTACCCTAACACTACAATTGCAATACATAAAGCAAGGGAAGCAAGAGAGAAATAAAATCTAGTGTGCAGGTTGCAATGGAGAAGGACAAACTAAGGATCATTGTCCTTTATTCTAGGATTTCCTTAACATGGGTGGACCGAACCCATTGAATCCTCACCCAAGGCCATGGTGTGAAATTTGCAGAACTAGAGGACACCGGCCAGAAGACTGCCATATGATACAGAAATATGTGAGAACACCTAAAAACCTCTATTGTAATTTCTGTAAGTCAGTAGGGCACGATGAATCCAATTGTCGTGCATATGAGCTCATGCTAGAAAGAAAGAAAGATATTGAGCATATGTATGGAGGAATGTATAGATTCCAAGGAGAGACTCCGCAGAAATAAGAAAATGCACAACAAGATCAGGGAGCATAAAGAGTTCACGGAGGATACCGCGGGAGGGGAAGGAATAATGGCCCAGCGCAGGGATGAGGCAGGGGCCAAGTAATCTGTTATAATTCCGGCCAAGCAGGCCATGTATCTAGAGACTGTACCAACCTGTGCACTACATGCAACTATTGTAGCTCTTTTGATCATGCTATAGAAGACTGCCCAATGTTGGAGGTGGAAATGCAGAAGAGAAAACAGTCGGAGGCGCCAGCCCCGAATATCCAGTTGATCGCAGCAGAAAGGAGACCTACGGATCAAAGTATTAACGTAGTAACGCGCAGTGGTGCTGTGATAGGGCAGGATAGAGGAGCAGAAGCTTCGACTTCTGGAGGTTTTGATACTAAGCAGACTCCTCTTGAAACGATATGGATAAGGAAAGCTACTGGGAAAGCACCTACTTTTGACTTGAAGAAAAATAGAGAAGTCTTTGAAGAGGAGCGGGATATCTTCAAAGAACCAGCACCAAAATCACCAAGAATCCCATTGCGTAGTGAAATACTGCATATGGAGGATATGTCGGCTACGTATGATAGAACAAGCACCGCAGCAAAGACATGCACCTCTATTGCGTAGTTCCTCAGGAGTTGCATGAATTTGTTGAAGAGTCCAAATGCTATAGCAAAGTTGCAGAAAGTAATAGACCAGTATGAACCGCGCAACGAAAATGAAACTACTGATAGCGCAGTTCATCATATTAAGAAACACAAGAGAACAGGGCGAGAAATGAGACTCAATGCACAGATAGGAGATTATGAAATGGATGAGATCATTCTTGATCTGGGATAAAAAGTAAATGTTTTAACCAAACAGACATGGCAGCAGATGGGGAGACCAAAGCTGTTATGGTCACCTATCCAGTTGAGAATGGCCAATCAGAAGAAATTCATACCCTTTGGACGGTTATCCAACGTGATTTTTGACATTGATCGAGTGCAGAGTCACGTAGATTTTGAGGTTATTGAGATTGTGGACTATAGTTAGCCTTTTTTTGCGCTGTTAGGAATTGACTAGGATATTGATAACCTCGCCATCATAAACTTGAAGACAAGGAAGATGATCTTCGAAGGAAAGCATCTCAGGGTCATCGCACCACTGGACCCTGCGGATGGAGACAGTTATAGCGAGCCGATTCAGGAAGAATCCAGGGCTCAATATTTGGACAGACTATATAAGATGATTGCGAGCTGATTCAGGAGGAATCCAGAGCTCAAGAATTAGACTGGTTGTACAAGATGACCGCGAACCAGGAATATTACATTAATCCTACTGCAGATGGAACACTCAGCTGGAGATGCGATAGTTCTTGCATTTCAAACTCGGATGCAGGACTGGAGAATTGGCAAAGTCGCATGCACGAAGTATCTGCAGGAGATGCACGCAGGTTAAAAATTCAATGCGTTGGATTGGAAAGGAGGTAAGCCCAATCCCTACATATGATGGTTCATCTAATGTTTATTCATTTATCAAAGATTATACTACAGCAATTACAGATGAGCACCGCTTACCAGCATTAGATATGGCACTGCACGAGACACCTTCCAGATGGTGGGCTGCACATAAGCAAACATTGACCACATGGGATCAATGCCGAATTAAAATGCAGATCAAGTTTTCTGACAAAGTTACCCTATCTTTTGAGAAATACAATGGACAGACAGATCCAAGGCAGCATATTGAGGTATGTTCACAAGCATGGTAGGAGAGACCAAAGACAGAATGGGTGCACATGTTTGTGCACACGTTGGACGAAGAGATTCTGAAAAGGTGGTACTTGGACATGGGGTTGCGCAGAGGAACTACAGATTGGGACATGCTAACTACGAACTTCCAGAAGAGCTTTAGTTTTGAAGATGAGAGCCCTACCATAAACGATGGGCTACAGATTATTAAAGAAAGAATATTCAGGCCAGAATGTCCACACAGAAATATGACCCTAGAGGAATTCTTTGGAACTGACAGCGTACCTGAATGCCTACAGACAGAATGGAAGGAACAGGTAGAACACGCAATGAAATGTTACAACTTAGCTGAAGAGGTTGAAGAAAAAGAAGACAGTGATGAGGAGGACTCGCGCAACATTAAGATACCTGAGTCCATGTGCGTGAGGTAGAGGGACCTCCGTTGGAAATTCCAGATACGAGAGGACCTATGAAAACAAAGAAAGTAAGTATTGGCACCAACGAAGAGCCAAAGTTCGCGTTTATTGGGGACTACTAGGATGATCAGACTATGAGGAAGATGGCGGCTATATTGCAGGAATATCAGGAATTATTCCCAACAAAATTTACAGATATGAAGGTCACCTTGGGGGACTTAGGAGTTATGAAAATACCTGTTAAGCCAGGTGCAAAGCCCGTTAAGCAAAGACCATATCGCTTGAACCCAAGATACAAAGAAAGAGTGAAAGCAGAGCTAGATAAGATGCTCGATGCAGGGATCATTGAGCCAGTTAAAGAATCTGAATGGATAAGCACTATGGTTTTCCAAGATAAGAAGACAAAAGGTGAGATCAGGATTTGTGTGGATCTTAGAAAGCTGAACGATGCTTCAATGCGTGACCTGTTTCCTACTCCCTTCACGCACGAGGTGCTTGATAATGTTGGAGGAAATGAGGCCTACTCCTTTATTGATGGTTTTTCAGGATATCACAAGATAAGGATTGATCCCACAGATAGACATAAGACCACTTTTTCCACAGAATGAGGGTCGTTTAGTACACGGTGATGCCATTCGGTCTAAAGAACACACCTGCCATCTTTTCCAGAGTTGTCGACGCAGCGTTTAAATATTTTATGCATAAGTTTGTAGAAGCCTATTTTGATGATTGGACAGTATTCAGGTTGTTGAAGAACCATGGTGCAAACCTCAGACTCATGCTAGAAAAGTGTAGACAGCACCAGATCTCTTTGAACTTAAAAAAGTGTGTTTTCTGTGTTCCTTATGAGATTCTATTAGGAAACAGGGTCTGATGGTTGATCCTGCGAAGATCGTCGTCATTGTAAACCTGCCAATGGAAAATTCAGTCAAGCAGCTACGCACTACATTGGGGCATACCGATTATTACAGGAAGTTCATAAAGGGGTATGCGCAGATAACCGCAGCCATGGAGAAGCTACTAAAGAAAGATGCGCCATTCATTTGGAACGCAGAGTGTGAGCAAGGTTTTGACACCTTGAAAGAAAAAATGGTCACTGCATCGATCCTAGTTTTTCCAGACTGGGGAAATCCATTTCATGTACATGTGGATGCGTCATGTATAGAATTGGGAGTTGTCTTAGCACAACCAGGAGAGGGAGGTATTGACCATCCCATTTCATTTTCGAGTAGGAAGCTCTCATCTGCAGAAAAGAATTACACCACTACTGAGAGAGAAGGCCTCGCGATGGTCTATGCACTGCAAAAGTTCAGGCACTATTTGCTTGGTGTGCACTTCTTGATGTTTACTGACCATTCTGCGCTGAAATACCTGGTCAATAAGCCAGTGTTAAGGGGGGGAATCTGCAGATGGTTATTACTCTTTCAGGAGTATGATTTTGAAATTGTGTTTAAGCCAGGCAGATTGAACTTAAGACCTGATCATCTGTCAAGGATCGAGTCAAGAGAAGAGCCTACCAATCTTGAAGACAATCTGCCTGATGCGCAATTGTTTTCTATCCAGATAGTTGATGACTATTATAAATACATCATAGACTTTTTTACTACTGGATTAGCACCCATGGAGTTCACTACGCAGCAAAGGAAACAACTAGTAGTGCGAGCAGCAGACTTCACCATTATCGCAGGTCAGTTATATAAATTGGGACCGGATGAAGTACTGCGTAGATGTGTATTGGAGCATGAGAAACCATTTATACTAGCAGATGCACACTCAGGAGCAGCAGGAGGTCACTATGCAGGAAGGGCCACTATGCAAAATATATTGTGTGCAAGGCTATGGTGGCCTACAATTCATAAGGACTCAAAGTAACATTGCCAGAGATGCGATGTCTGTCAGAGGACAAGAAGGCCATCATGAAGAAATGAAATGCCATTAAATCCATAGTTGACATTACAGGCATTTGAAAAATGGGTAATTGATTTTGTGGGACCTATAAACCCACTGGGGAAGAGAACTGGCGCGAGGTACATTATTACTACAACTGATTACCTCACTAGATGGGTGGAAGCAAAGCCAGTACAGGACTACAATGCAGGTACTACCATGTAGTTCATATTCGAAGACATCCTTATGAGGTTTGGGTGCCCAAAAATTTTGATGAGTGATCAAGGCACTCACTTTTTGAACTGAACCATTGAGGCATTGACAAAGGAGTTTTGCATTCATCATCAGCGAAGTACGCCTTATCGTCCACAGGAAAAATGGAACAATTGAAGCATTCAATAAAGTACTGGAGAATGCGTTGACGAAGGAATGCATTGTGAATAGGCATGACTGGGACCTGCACATTCCCGTTGTGTTATGGGCGTATAGGACCACATGCAAGAAGTTGACAGGCAATACATTGTTCAGGATGGCCTATGGAAAAGAATCCATTATGCTGATGGAGTACATTGTTCCCAGCTTGAGAATAGTTGCGTTTACATGAATGGAAGATTGCAACACGCTGGAAGAAAGGCTTCTACACTTGGTTGGTCTAGAGGAGGATCGCTTCATTGCATGATTTTACCAACAAGTGCAGAAGGAAAAGGAAAAAGCATGGCACAATCGCCACATCAAGAACAAGTCTTCCGGGCAGGTGATCTAGTCCTCATGTATGATAGTAAATTCATGAAATTTTCTGGAAAGTTTAAAACGCATTGGCTTGGTCCATATACTGTTTTACATGTAACTAATGGTAGCGCAGTCCAGTTAGCCACATTAGCAGGATATAACTTGCTAGGCCTAGTTAATGGAAGCAGATGTTGGCTTAAGTACTGATCTAGAGGTTTCCAATGTAGACCCAGGTTCTTTAGCGGTTTCAAGGAACCAACAAAGCCCCTTCTCACCGGCCCTTTCGGCAACAGCTTGCGAACAGGCTGAGGTCTCACCCTAGGTGTAGCTATAGGGGCACTGCGGAATCAGGTTTCCAAAGTGAAGTGATGAGTTGTTCAGACAAAACTACTGCGTAGCACACTATTGGACTTGTGCTGCGAGCTGAGGACTGCGCAACGATAGACTGCGTCAGGGTCCTCACTTCTACAACCTAACCGCTACGCGATCAGTGCAACTAAGGGTTGCGCGGTTCAAGCAAGATATAATTAATAGGACAACGCAATGGATTTATACACTTCCTCGTTCAACCTTAACCACTGAATACTTTACTTGACACTTTGTCATTCATCTACTGACTTAGATTAATTGTCCTTATAACAAATGCAAGTAGATAAAACATACACTGTTGCGTGCACCCAGTGCTTCCCGTCGAAGGGTTATACAATCTCAATGTTACATACACATGTGATTATTCAATGAATGGTTGGCTTAAGTATTGATCTAGAGGTTTCCAATGTAGACCCAGGTTCTTTAGCGGTTTCAAGGAACCAACAAAACCCCTTCTCACCGGCCCTTTCGGCAACAACCTGCGAACAGGCTGAGGTCTCACCCGAGGCGTAGCTATGGGGGCACTGCGAAATCAGGTTTCCACAATGAAGTGATGAGTTGTTCGGACAGAACTGCTGCGAAGCACACTATTAGACTTGTGCTGCGATATGAGGACTACGCGACGATAGACTGTGTCACGGTCCTCACTTCTACAAACTAACCATTGCGCGATCAGCGCACCCAAGGGCTGCACAGTTCGAGTAGGATACAATTAATAGGACATCGCAACGGAGTTATATGCTTCCTCATTCAACCTTAACCGCTAAATACTTTACTTGACACTTAGTCATTCATCTACTAACTTATATTAATTGGCCTTATAAGAAATGCAAGTAGAAAAAACATACACTGTTGTGCGCACCCAATGTTGCCCGTCAAAGGGTTATACAATATGAATGTTACATACACATGTGATTATTCAATGAACTGATACTACTGATCATTCAACATTCATTCATTCCATAAATACTTAACATATCATTCCCATCTTTCTTCTATGGCGAATACATATAAAATCATTAACACACCAACTGATAAATGAGAATCCAACCATCCAATGTAAGCAAATAAGTAAACGTAAATACACAAACAATCACACTACATAGTATTTAACATGGTTCACCCCCAGGATGGAGGCTATGTCCACAAGAAATGTTGTTATATTAGTCTTTGGGAAGGGTACAACAGTTCTTTGTCTACGCACTTAGTTGCAGACTCTCTTCGCTCTCAATTAGGTCTCTACGCACTCAGCTACAGAGCCTTTACAATAGATTCAAGCTTAAGGTTCAACAATGTGCAATGCTTACAAAAGGAAGAGATAACAACCCAACAACCCTTTCCCATACAAAATGTTCCTTATTTATAGATCATGCCCGTAGGTCATGTCTTTACAATTCATAGGAAAAACCCATAGGTTTACAAAACTGGCGTGACTAACTGCCAGCCTAGCTGTCACTGTCGACATCTTGCTCCACCTGCTCCAGGAAGTCCTGCTGGGCCACTCGTGGCTCGCACGCTCTTTTGACAACATCAGTCATCAAAAACGGTTACAACTGCATCATGGCTTGTCCCTTTACACACCTTCTGCCTACTTGTCGTCGGTGGCGTAGTGGCCTAGCTTCTCAACTGCTTGCCGCCACTCTCCTTGACAGGTCTCTTCCTTCTTCCTTCAACCTATTCCTTACTCAAAATAGGTCACTTCCTCGTCTGACCTTTACTTATATTTCTTACCAAAAATAGTTCCTCCGCAAGTCCTGCGCAATCCTGCCTTACCCATTGCCTCTACGCGCCATGCGCAATTTCTCAAAACTGCCCCCATACCATGTCGCAATGCACAATGTGCAATTGCCAATACTTGTGCATATTTTCCAACTTGGGCCCCGCCCAACATGCCCCTAACACTCACTTGTGGCTCTTCCCAAGCCACTTCCACTTGCGGACGATGGTTCCGCATCTTTCGGTGTACCTAGCTTCGAAGTAAAGTTTTGAATAATACTTGCTAACTCAACAACCGTGTCCTTAGCCTTTTTCAATAATCCCCGAAGTGTCTCTAGATTTTCCTGCGAGAATTCTTCTTAGGCCACCTGCTCTTTCATGGTGCCTTCTGCGGCCTGAAGTTCTACGAACTTCTCGTCAAATTGTTGCATCAACTCAAGGCCTTCTTATTCAATAGGCTACAAGCTCGAAGATGTAGCAGCCTTTTTCTCTCTAAGCGCGACCAGCTCTTTCTGCAGATCAACTGCAGAGCCTTTACAATAGATTCAAGCTTAAGGTTCAACAATGTGCAATGCTTACAAAACGAAGAGATAACAACCCAACAACCCTTTCCCATACAAAATGTTCCTTATTTATAGATCATGCCCGTAGGTCATGTCTTTACAATTCATAGGAAAAACCCATAGGTTTACAAAATTGGCGTGACTAACTGCCAGCCTGGCTGTCACTGTCGACAGCTTGCTCCACCTACTCTAGGACATCCTGCTGGGCCACTCGTGGCTCACACAATCTTTTGACAGCATCAGTCATCAAAAATGGTTACAACTGCATCATGGCCTGTCCATTTCCACACCTTCTGCCTACCTGTCGCCATCGGTGTAGTGACCTAGCTTCTCAACTGCTTACCGCTACTCTCCTTGGCAGGTCTCTTCCTTCTTCCTTCAACATGTTCCTTACTCAAAATAGGTCACTTCCTCGTCTGACCATTACTTATATTTCTTACCAAAAATAGTTCCTCCGCAAGTCCTGCGCAATCCTGCCTTACCCATTGCCTCTATGCGCCATGCGCAATTTCTCAAAACTGCCCCCATACCATGTCGCAACGCACAATGCGCAATTTCCAATACTTGTGCATATTTTCCAACTTGGGCCCCACCCAACAGGCCCCTAACACTCACCTGTGGCTCGTCCCAAGCCACTTTCCACTTGCGAACGATGGTGCCGCATCTTCCGATGTACCTAGATTCGAAGTAAAGTTTTGAAGAATACTTGCTAACTCAACAGCCGTGTCCTTGGCCTTTTTCAATAATCCCCGAAGTGTCTCCAGATTTGCCTGCGAGAATTCTTCCTTGGCCACTTGCTCTTTCATGGTGCCTTCTGCGGCCTGAAGTTCTACGAACTTCTCGTCAAATTGTTGCATCAACTCAAGGCCTTCTTTTTCAATAGGATGCAACCTCGAATATGTAGCATCCTTTTTCTCTCTAAGTGCGACCAGCTCTTTCTGCAGATCCTTGATTTCATTGTACTTCTGGATTTTCTCCCTGGCCGGCGCACTTCTTAACTCTACGCTTGCTGTCTCTACCTTTTGTTGTGTGCACTACAGATCCCCCTTTATCTTTTGAAGTGTGGGATCCTCATTCAAACCTACCAATGTTGTAGTTACTCCTTCAAGTAACTCTTGGCACTTTGTCACCTCAGACGAAATGTTGTCCATGGTTTCTTTTACTTCCTCAGCTGGAGCCGCGCATTGATCTTGTGGGATAACTGGGTGCCTAGCCTCCAACTCTGCAATCTTCCCTTTGTAGGAAGTCTCTATTTGTATCATTTCTGATGTGAGGAATTCTACCTTGGCCCCAATTTTCTTTATTGTATCCTCTACATCATCTTCTTCTGCGCATTCCTTGATATTTGCACAGACTGCTGAAACTGTCTCCTTCAGGTTACGGTCTTTTACTCTAGCTTCGCTTAACTCATGTATATTGCGATTTGATTCCTACTTCAATGGATTGATGTCTTCAGTTAACTTTGCGCTCTAATCGTATGAGGCAAGGCCTCTCTCATGAATCTCTTCAACAACTTGCATGTGTAATTCGGTCAAGTCCTCCAGTGACAGAGACCCAATGTTGAGGTCCAAGTGTGCCGAATGTTTTGCTACTTTGCGCACATTATCATTTGGGAAGATAAAGTGCACCAGTTCTATGTGCGCAACCCTGGGGTAGGGGCTTACGACATGAGGTGGTCACTTCCACGCACTCGTTCCTCCTATCCTCCCTTTGGAGTCTGATGACTGATGGCCCAAGCTCAATTGGGTGACCATAGTCAGCAGTGTCTCCATTGTCTGAATGAGATGGAGTTGCATCTACTCTTTCCTAGCCTCTTTTTCTGCTCGGTTCTCGTCCCATGCTTCCTGCACTTTGGTCGCAATTGTCTCACAATCATCTGGATGTAGCTGTGGGACGAATTCTGGCTTATCAGCCTTCCTCTTTTTATGTTGGCCTTTCGGTTCTGTGGGGTTTTCAGTGGCCTTCCTTTTCCCTCTGTCGTCTTCATGGGATTACTTTGCGTAGAATCCTTTTCCTCAACAATGGGAGTACCTGCAAGTAGCCCCCCCTTCTTCTTTCCCTTGTCCACTTATGTTTCTTCCTTATCTTCCTCGGTGTTTTCATCATCTGTATCTCTTACTTCAATTTTCTCCGAGATGGGTTCAATGTTTTGTTCATAATCAGATTCAACATCCAGTGATGGGGGGAACTTCCCAATCCGCATCACATCCCTCTATCATCTCCTCGATCTTCTCCTGATCCAGCCGATAAAACCCTGGATACCACAATTCTTCCTCTGTGTCAGCCCTTGGCTGAATGTATGACCAATTCCTTCTCACCATAAACCTCATGATGCATGTATATGTATCGGTCGGTGGTCTTGCGATTCGCGGTGTTGAAAGAATCGCGTCGCGCAGCTAGTGATAGTAAACGTAAAAGACTTCGGTTGTCTGACGCTATATGGATGCCTTCGGGCTCGCCCATAGGTTACTGAAGTGCGTTCCACGGTCCTGTCTTGTTAAGGTTAGGACACCTTGATACCCATCTGGCTCTTTCCAGCCTACAAAGGCTATCAATATTAGCATCCAACTGAAATGGAATGGTGTTCCATTATCCTGGGTGTCCTCAATGTCTGCTAGAAACTCATTCAGTAGATACTGTCACCAATTATACTGTCTTCTGACTCTTCCACGCAATGTTCGATGCTAGCTTGATTGCGACCACGGGTACCTCAAGCGGCTGACACTTATGCAGCAGCTTCCCTGCGAGCAACTGGACAATAAATTTTGTAGTGCGGTCATTGATATCGTTGGTCGGGAAACCACGTCCCTTTTGGATCACATTGAATTCTTTCACAACTTCGGCAGACAGAGCTCTATCCTACGCCCCCTTTACCATTACGTCGCCAGGTTCCTCTCCTCTCTTATTCAGGTTCATGATATGATGTATCATGTCTATACTGATGTCGACGCGCTTAACCAACCATAAGAATCCTCCGTGCACGCAAGTCAGTAGCGCGCGCACCACCACCAAAAGCTCAGTGCTTTTGGGAAAATGTGGCATTTGCAAGAGATTTAACAACACTGAGGGTTGGAGGGCCTTTAACCAATATTGGACCTGCAAGCTTTCGGCACTAGTCTGGGCATCCACTATCCGGTCAATGTAGTTGTCGGGTCGAAACTGTGCATAATTCTTCAGCTTGTCTAACGTGTTTTCTAGTAGGTCATGGTCCTCCAATTTGTAGTTTGGCACTTCGCCCAGTAGGTTCTCTACAATCTTCACCCGAGTAGAAATAGTTGGGACTGAGATTTCATAGAGAGCATTTTTGTCCAAATGCACTGGTGGTACGTCGTCTTTTCGTGGGGGGATATAGTCAGGCACCAGGTAAATGGGTTGCTCACAAACTGTGGCCGACTTCTGCTTCGTTGGTGCTTCTGACCCTCCCTGTCCGGAAACTAGCTTCTTCCCCTTGTTTGCATCTACATCCTGCCTTGCTGAGGTTCTGGAAGAGCTTCCCTTTGCTTCCATCATAGCTCCTGGATGTTAGGAACCTATGTCAACCCTTCTCTTTACTATGTTAGTATATTGTTGTTGGACACATATGCTTTGTAAGTCGTCCCATAGTATTTGTTGATCCATAGTTTATATTAGCCATAGTATTGACCCATAGTATTGGATGCATATGCTTTGTAAGTCGTCCCGTAGTATTATATGTCCCATGGTTTTGACTCATAGTATTGGGCATAGATTTAGTATATAAGTGTGTGTTGAGGTCATTGAAGGACAGTGAAGTTAATTTTATTGAGCTTGCTCAAAGGAGGTTGCCCCCTCGAAGTGGCCCGTGATCAATATAAAAGTGATTCTGAGTTCTGTCATTTCTACTATTTCGCATATTCTTATTAATTAATTGTTGCAGGTGCTACACATCTGGTATCAGAGCACTTTCTTGGGCTCGTTGGGTGGAATTTCTGCCAAAAAAAAATTTTGCATCTGTTGAAGCTTCGGATTTGGGAATAATCCTTATCCGCTTAACTGTGGGAAGTACTTGGGCATAAGCCTTAAAACTCATTATTAGGAGTACCACAGGAACCCCAAAGTAGTTGGCCCATTGAGAGGACCTGCCAGCGAAAAGGGCAACGACCCCTACCTGATTGACTAGTTCCCACCCATGAGGTAAACCAAGAGCTGTTGTTTGTGGAAAAGCAGTTATCAGTTTTACCTGAGCCGTGGAGTGAGGGGTACTTCCCCAATACGCAAGCCGTCAGACAGCATTGGTGGCCGAGTGAAACACCTGAACTGTTAGGAAGCCGTACATACCTAGGGTCCATATCTATTTTCAATTGAACTGTTGTCGATCACTTCCGCTCCAGATCCAGCCGTTTCAGATCTATTCTGAAAGTCGTTCTAGATCCAGTCGCCATTTCAAATCCAGCCGTTTTCGATCCCTTCCGCGCCATTGCAGATCCATCTATTGCGGATCCCTTCCACACCGCTGTTGCCGATCCATTTCTGAAAATAAATAAATAAATAAATAAAAATAAAATAAAATAAAAATAAAAAATAAAACACCATTTCAGATCCATCCGTTTTTGATCCCTTCCGCACCATTGCAGATCCTTTTGTTGTGGATCCCTTCCGCGCGTTGTTGCCGATCCATTTCTGGAAAAAAAAAAAAAAAAAAAAAAAAAAAAACTACTTACACACAACCAATTAACCATTTCATCTCAGCCAAGCCAATCTACAACTGGGTTTGTCAGGCTACATTTGAACCCTGGATGCTTGCACTCAAGCTCAAGCCAAAGCAATGGATACCCATAACCCATACCCAACATAATCTTCTCTCACACAGAAAACACAAACATGGGGCATGGATACACATTTTAAACAATGGGATTTACAAATAATATGGCCATGGGTTTTGTTTTTTCCCAAAACGTGGGCGCCCCAAAAATGGATTGGCAGAAGGAAATTCCACCATAGGGAAGAACCCCTGTCATTCCATTCTGCATATTTCATTCCTGAGGACCCTATCCCTAATTCCCCTTCCCAAAGCCCGAAATCCCACATTTGTCTATTTTTAGGGTTTGCCATAACTTCCTCAGATTTCACCCAATCACCTTCAAATTTTACCACAGAGTTCCTTTCTGAATTCTGCTTCTTTGTCCCTCTACCAAATTTTCTCATTCTATCACCCCACTTCTAAAATCCCCCTTTTTGCTTTCTTGTCCTTTTGACAGTGTCCAAAATCTAGTCAAACCCCAATTACCCATCAAATTGTTTCCCCAATCCAAATTTTCCTTTACTAAATCAGCTTCTGTTTGTGTTTTTCTACCCATTCTACCAAAAAAAAAAAAACCTGGTTATGGTTGTCACCCGTGCACGAGCATACACCATGGAGGAAGCACTTGCAGCCATCCAAACCAAACTCCAAGATCTGGATGAAAAATTTCTCAGCCTCCATCTTCAGCATTCAGCCATGAACAACACCAGACAGCCAGAATCTTTTGCAGCCACCGGGTTCTCTTCTTCCAACAATTGTCGTGGGTCGAAGCTTGATTTTCCTCGCTTCAATGGTACTGATTCGACTGGATGGATATATCGAGCAGAACAATATTTCAGTCTGCATAATACTTCAGATGCCCAGAAAGTTCCACTTGCATCCTTTCATTTGGAACAGGAATCCCTTCAATGGTACTGTTGGTACATCAAAGCTCATCCCGAGCCAAACTGGACAGTTTTTTGCCAACTCATTTTGCCACGATTTGGTCCTAGTGCTTTTGATGATTTAACAGGAGCACTCACTAAACTTCACCAAATTGGCACAGTGAGAGAGTATCAGACAAATTTTAAAAATTGGCCAATCACACAGAAGGATTGTCTGATGAATTCCACAGGAGTTTATTTATCAGTGGTCTCAAGGATGAAATCCGCTCAAAGGTCAAAATGTTTTGTCCCAACAAAATGATGGAAGTCCTAGGGTTGGCTAAGCTAGTCGAGGACAAGATCGCAGCTCAACAACGCTCCAAACCCATCTTTGTTCCCTTCAGAAATATGGGTTCCCAACGACCTCCCATCACGCCTTCTCCTCAACCAACTCCTATCAAACATTTGTCTGAAATAGAAATGCAGGCACGCCGAGAAAAAGGGCTTTGCTATAATTGTGATGAGAAATTCACTCGGGGACATAGATGTGTTCAACAAAAGCTCTATCTCTTGGATGTGGATTCTCCGCCTGCCTTAGAACTTGGTGAAGAAGCTAAAGATACAGTAGATGATCAAGTCGACATTCAACACCCTCCTATTGACACCCCCATCTCAGGACGACCCACCTGAGATCTCTCTCCATGTTGTAACCAGTGTCACCACCCCATAAACAATGCGGGTCAAGGGATACTTCAAGAAGCTTCCTCTTACCATACTCATTGATTCTGGTAGCACTCATAACTTCACTGACCCTCGGATTGCCAAACATGCTGATTGTCTTGTCCATCCTTGCTCCAACTTTGAAGTCATGGTTTCCAATGGGGGCACCTTACCTTGCAAGGGGAAGTGTCACAATGTGCGTATCTCTATGGAAGATTATAACCTACGCTCTCACATGTTTTCCTTGTCCTTAGGCGGATGTGATGTGGTTTTGGGCGTTCAATGGTTACGCACACTTGGCCCCATCTTATGGGATTTTGTTGAACATTGGATGCAGTTTAAAGTCAATGGGGCACAACACAAATTTATGGGCTTACAACTAGGGTCTCTCTGCATCATCAGTTCACATCGCCTGGAAAAAATCCTTAAGAAGAATTCACATGGTGTCATCGCTCAGCTCAATTCCATTCAGATGCACCCATCAACAGTCTCCACTACTTCCTTGGATAGATATGCAGGTATCATTGTTGAACCAATGCACTTGCTGCCTTCAAGAGACCTTTCCAATAAGAATTTAGCCACATCTACCTCTCAGCAGGAAATGATGGCTATTTTGCATGTAGTACAAAAGTGGCAGCCATACCTATTAGGGAATTATTTCTGCATCAAGACTAATCTCCAGAGTCTGGAAATTTTTCTGGAACAATGGGTCTCCTCCCCCACACACCTGAAATGGGTTGTCCAACTCATGGGTTATCCCTATGTGATCACTTACAAGAAGGGTAAGGACAATATGGTGGAAGATGCTCCTTCTCGTGCAATTGATGACCCAGTTTCTCTTACAGCTCTTTATCTGCATGTTCCAAATTGGTTGCCATATGTTGAATAGGGCTCTCTCTTCTATGAACTCCATGCTACTTCATCAACAGGGCACTCTAGGTTCTGCAAAATGTATGACCGGGAAAAATGTAACTTCTTTTGGCAGGGACTAAAAATGACAATTCAACAGATGGTGGCTGACGATGATACTTTCCAAGTCAACACGGGTGAAACGACACTCCTTTCGGGATTGCTCAAACCCTTGCCCATCCCTACACAGCTTTGGCCAACTATTTCTATGGATTTCCTAGCAGCGCTCTGGTGGTACAATACCACATCTCAAAGGACACCATATGAAGCAGTCTATGGAAAAACACCACTAGTTCTTCTTCCATACATCCTTTGCAGCTCCCCAGTTTAGGAAATTGACTCGGTTCTTCGAAACCGCGATCAGATTCTTCTCATTTTGCAGGACAATCTTCACATGGCCAGAATTCGCCTGAAACAACAAGCCGATCAGCACCATTCTGAGCGCATTTTCCACGCAGCTGACAGGGTTGTTCTTCATCTACAGCCTTCCAAGCAATCCTCCTTGACACTCCAAAGGCGTCAGTGGCCCGAAATGCAACCCGAGGATGCTACCGGGGAAGCACTCCTTCAGATTCTGCAGCAATTTCTCCAACCAAAGCTTTGAGGACAAAGCTTTTTCTAAGGGAGAGGGGATGTTAGGAAGCTATGTCAGCCCTTCTCTTTACTATGTTAGTATATTGTTGTTGGACGCATATGCTTTGTAAGTCGTCCCGTAGTATTTGTTGATCCCTAGTTTATATTAGCCATAGTATTGACCCATAGTATTGGATGCATATGCTTTGTAAGTCATCCCGTAGTATTATATGTCCCATGGTTTTGACTCATAGTATTGGGCATAGATTTAGTATATAAGTGTGTGTTGAGGTCATTGAAGGACGGTGAAGTTAATTGTATTGAGCTTGCTCAAAGGAGGTTGCCCCCTCGAAGTGGCCCGTGATCAATATAAAAGTGATTCTGAGTTCTATCATTTCTGTTATTTCACATATTCTTATTAATTAATTGTTACAGGTGCTACACACTGGAATCCCTGATTGCTTAAATAACTTCACCACTTCCTGCAAGTCGACATGTTCGCTCATACGCTGCTCAAGTCGGTCGGCTCTCTGGTAGCTCCAACAGACACTCTCAAATGATTTGTAACGCGGATAAGTGGCCGAGTGAGGTCTATTTATAGTCTCAGCGTTCTGCAATGTGGCCTTCTGTGGTTTTCGAGGCACTTAATGGCACATTCATTTTCCAACTCTTGCCTATGATCTCGTCCTGCCATTCGATCCTCATTCTTGTTCCAACTCGGTTTCCTTAAATTCCAAAAGGTACCGGGCAGGCCAGGGTGTTGCTTCCATCAGGTCAGCGTTAATTACTTAGCCTGCCAGTCGGATTTCGGTGCTATGTTAGTCACTTCAGCTTTTATGGCACCCCAAAGTGTCACATCTGCCCTAAATATTCAAGTTTTCTAATGCCGCCAATTTGCTTAATGGCCCACTAATTGGCTGACGACCTCCACGGTAACTATTTATGTCATGATGTGCTAGCGATTTTTTATGAGGGTCACTTCCAGACGTGCATTCTGCTTGCTCTTCTACGCAGCTGTGGTTGCACCTTATCTGTGTGATTCGTACTGTGAACTGTGCTGTGCAGCTGCTTTTTTTTTCGCACGCAGCTTCAGCAATGCTACGCAGTATATACATGTTCCTCCTCATACATTGTGTACAAAATCTTCCCTAATTCTAGTGCCCACCTCCAACTGTTCTTGGCACTTAGAAATTTCCCTCTTTCTGATCATCATAGGTTCTGCGAACAAAGAAGGATTGTTGGGCATTCCAAATGAATGGCGCATCTTTCTTTAGTAGCTTCTCCATGGTTGTGGTTATCTACGCATACCCCTTTATGAAATTCCTGTAATAATCGGTATGCCCCAATGTAGTGCGCAGCTGCTTGACTGAATTTGGTGTTGGCAGGTTTACAATGACAGCGATCTTCGTGGGATCAACCATCAGACCCTGTTTACAGATGATGTGTCCTACTAGAATCCCATAAGGAACACAGAAAACACACTTTTTTAAGTTCAAAGAGATTTGGTGCAGTCTACACTTTTCTAGCATGAGTCTGAGGTTTGCACCATGGTTCTTCAACAACCTGAATACTGTCCAATCATCAAAATAGGCTTCTAAAAACTTATGCATAAAATATTTAAACACTGCGACGACAACTCTGGAAAAGATGGCAGGCGCGTTCTTCAGACCGAATGGCATCACCGTGTACTAGAACGACCCCCATTCTATGGAAAAAGTGGTCTTATGTCTTTCTATGGGATCAATCCTTATCTGGTGATGTCCCAAAAAACCATCAGTAAAGGAGTATGCCTCATTTCCTCCAACATTATCAAGCACCTCGTCCATGAAGGGAGTAGGAAACGAGTCATGCTTTGAAGAATTGTTCAGCTTTCTGAGATCCACACAAATCCTTATCTCACCTTTCGTCTTCTTATCTTGGACAACCATAGGGCTTATCCATTCAGATTCTTCAACTGGCTCAATGATCCCTGCATCGAGCATGTTATCCAGCTCTGCTTTCACTCTTTCTTTGTATCGCGGGTTCAAGCGATATGGTCTTTGCGGTCTTTGCTTAACGGACTTTGAACCTATCTTAAGAGGTATTTTCATAACTCCTAAGTCCCCCAAGATGCCCTTCATCTCTGTAAATTTTGTTAGGAATAACTCTTGATATTCTTGCAATATATCCGCGATCTCCGTCATAGTCTAATCATCCTAGTAGTCCCCAATAGACGCAAACTTTGGCTCTTCACTGGTGCCAATATTTACTTTCTTTATTTTCACAGGTCCGCTTATATCTGGAATTTCCATCGGAGGTCCCTCTACCTCGCGCGCACCTCAGTCCCAATATTTACTTTTTTTATTTCACACTTCTCACCCCTTTTTGATTCGCCAAGCTCACAAAATGTGTGGGGTGAATATAATAATTAGGGATATAAGAGTCTTTAGGTCCTTGTGTGCAAAAAGTGGATTTTGCACTAGCTTTGATCCAAAAAAACATGTCAAGTAAACAAAAACACAAGATGTCTTGAATACTAGTGACAACAATGAGGCCCATTGAAAGCCTCAAGTTTGGTTACCTAAGTAACTTTCGAGAGATAAGGACTCTTTACTCCCTAATCTTAGTATCAATGAGATAATTACTATATAACATGTAACTATTGCAAGTTAATTATTTATGGTTCATTAGTGAGCAACAATGGGGATGCAAAATTGTGAAAAACAGGTATAAAGAAAATAAAGAGCGGATCCGCGTGGAAAAAAAATTAACAGACGTGTGGTAGCACGGCATAAATAATCACTAGTGTGTGGTAGCGCACTTACAATGTGAAAATTTTGCGTGGGTCGGTTGCACAAAAATCCGCAGGGGAAAATATATGTTAATGTGTGTGGCAGCATGACTATCTGGGAATCGTCCGGGCGAGCAGCGCGCCCTAGATGCCAAGATTCGCGCGTCTGTTGAAATGTAAATTGTGGCCTAAAGGAGGTCTATTTTCCATATTGGATGGTATGGACCTCTTCTCCTCCACAACAAGATACCAAAAATTAGCCACTCAACAAACAACAACCTAGTTTAAGAGAAATGAACTAAAATAAGTGGAATCCCCATAAATAATGTTTTGGAAAAAATTGCACAAGAATGAATCTATCCCACTTAGTGAGGGGAAAGGCATTATAGGATGCAACAAGGACTTAGTATTAGGTGCCCCTTGGTGGTGGGTGAGTGCTCCAAGTGATCTTGCAAGTGGTTGTTAGTGGAAATAGATAAACAAAAGAAATTAAAATTAAAATTAAACAAAGAACAAGAGGGGAAGAAATGCAAACTTCAACAACCAATGGATGCCAAACCACTTTCTATTTCCTAATGGTAAAGCATGTACAACACTATAGGATATGTGAGCTCCGATGGAGGAAAAAAATCCCCCTTAGGGAGGCCTATTTAGTCCACACACTAGATGTTGAGTGGCTTGATGAACAATTGAGAAAAATCTTGCCCCTTGAAGGAAGGTGGCAAAGGAGCTTGGAAAACGATAAACAAGAGGGAAGAGGTGAGTTGTAAGGGAGCTCAAGCACAATTATAGAAGCATAACCTTTCTCTTGGTTTCTCTTTTACATGCATTCCCATGACTTCCTTTTATAGGCCAAGAGGTGGCCAAGAAACAACTAGATCCAAGTGTGAACCCACTGAATCCATGATTTGGCTCCAAAGTACACAAAGGGGGGCCATTTAATGAACCCAAGTACATAGGGAGACCAAATACAAATTTTTGGAGGTTATAGGGATTTGATGAGCCTTCAATGCAACGTAGGTAGTTGTGATCCTGTTGTTTTTGCAGTAGCACAGATTTCGAAGGAAAGTCGCGCGGTAGTGCAACCTTTCAGAAGAAAAGTCGTGCGGTAGCGCGAACTTTCTAAAGAAAATCCACATAGTCCTAACTAGCGTGGGTACATAGTTATAAATCTTGTGCGTAGCGCGAGTGGCCCAAAATTGATGCCTTTTGTACTTTAAGGCTCAATTTTTTTTAGATCTGCTATGGATGTTTTTGGTGAGATGCATACTATATGTTGATGAATTCTTACTATGTGAATTGAAAAAATGTCACATGTGTGCGAGATTTATGAATTAACAGGGTCGTTAGGAGGAGAAAGGGTTCCATTATAATGATTTTATTGGATTGTTACATAACTAAGAAACAATAAGGGAGTGGATATTAGATAAAAAAAAAATAGATCAAGTAGGAGATCCTGTAGTAGCCGCGCAAGCCACGGTGTCATAGGTAACTCCATATTGAGTATCATTTTCTCTGTATTTACATTACATATTGGAGATGAAAAGAGCAAGGTATAGTTGACTCCTCACTTTTGGCTACGTTTTTCCCCATAGTGCGTTTTCAAAAGCTTTATCTCATATTATTCATGTGGATGTGTTGTTTTTCTTTAGTTATTTTCCTTTCAATTCCACTTTATTTATCATTATGTATAATTAAGGTAACACAATGAATTAAGTTGTAACATTTGTTGCAACAAACTGTTCCAGTGGAATATCCATGGCAGTTTATGGAATTTATTGGTATCAGAGCCATTTTCTTTTGGGATTTGAAGAAAATTGCAAGATCTAGGATTTGAAGAAATAAAAAAAAAAATATTCAAATCCTATCCATGGAAGATGAGTTCGATGAAGAATCGGGGGTCGGATATGAACAATGATTTACAAAGTTAGAAATACAAGTCACTAATATCTCACGAAATATGTCAATCCTCATGGTGGCTCTAGAGATAAATTTTGGACCTTTTGGTGATTTTGGAGGCTCTAGCTCAGAGATTAGATCAAAGGGAAAATCTAGATACAAAGGCAACCCAAAAAATGAGCTGAGGAAAGAGCCTAAGAAAGAGAATCCAAGTTCCAATGCCATTACCACTTCTCAATTTTTATTTAAGATGGAATAAAAAGTGGATATCAAACCATACCAAGGTGATATCGATGCTTTAAATTTTAATCATTGGTTGCATCAATTATAGGTCTATTTTAGTATCCACAACATAGATGGGGAGCATAATATTTCATTTTCTCGATTGAAATTAGAGGGCCATGCATTAGCCTAGTATGATATCCACATGGAGGAACTTAGGATAGACAGTGATCCACCAATAACGAAATCGTGGGATTTAAAATCCCTAATAAAGTCCCAATTCTACCCTCTCCATGGATCCATTAGCATTACTTCAGAAAAAGGAAACGATAGAGTGTGCAAGAGTACACCACCAAATTCAGGAAGATGATTGTTATTTCGATTATCTCACCCAGGATTTAAAATGTACTCCTCAAGTGTTTGTGGGGCCTACATATTCATTTAAAAAATAAATTTATCCTCTTCAATCCCAAGAAAATTGATGAGGCATGTGTGCAAGCACTGTACCTAGAGAATATAGGTCACAAGAAAGGAAAACCGGGTGGTTCCAAACAAAAAGAGAACCAATACAATTCCAAGGAAGGGAATAAGAAGTGGAAAGGAAAATATAATACTACAACCACAACACACCAGTGCAAGGATCGTAAAAACCACTATAATCAATGTAACATTGATGATCGTGATGAAGAAAAGTGTTGGAAATTATATCTAGAGATGAGACCTAAGAAACACAAGAAGGATGCCAAGAAGAAGAACCTTATATCCATAGATTCAATCGAACATGTAGAGAACATATCATATGTAGATGAGAATATTGTTTTCACTTCAATGTAGAAGGAGGTGAATCTAAGTAACCTTCATCATAAGGATGAGAAGGAGATGAGAAAATTATTCCAAATCAAGATACAGATCAAGAAGACCAAGGTTTATGCTCTATTTGATTATGGTTCACAAGACAACCTCACAGCAATTGATCTGGTCATCAAGCTTGGGTTGGAGGTTCATGATCATCCTAATCCTTATCCATTGGGATGAGTGAAAAAGAATACATAGTTCAAGGTTATGAAACAGTGTAAGATCAATTTTTTTAAGTGTATATTTTGTTGATGAAGTGGATTTGCAATTATTACCCCTTGACATGTGTGGTGTGGTGTTTAGAATCCCCTACATGTATATGAGAGTGGCAGTCTTCATGAAGAGAGAAAACTAGTACTGCTTGATCAAGGATGGGAAGTCATTCATCATCAATACACATAAAATTAAATCAAAGATATCACTAGTAAGTTCCAACCAAGCCAAAAATTTGATTAGTGCAAGTAATAAATATATTTTTCTTTGCTTACGAGAATCAATTGGGTGATGAATTGAATTTGGGACGCCAAAGTAAGAGTGGGAAAAATATTTGGTTGAGCGCTCAATCCAGTTCAGAGGACTAGGGTCTGGGCCGGTCGTCTCCCTCATGGATTCGCCCCCTGATCTGGGTCGAGCTCCTCTCGATGCTCTCTTTCGTTCGCTGGTTGTTGCCCAACCTGCATCCTCCAAGTTGGTCAGGCCTGTTGACTCGAGGTTTGTCAAGAAGTCCACTATCCATGAGGTCAAACTGGGTTCCACGGCCTCTAAATGCAAAGCCCTCGCTCTCTCAGAAAAAGGGTTGGTTGGGCACTTCACCGGTTTGTGGCCCTCTCCGATATCTATTGAGATCTGGCTCAACAAAAATTGTCGTCCTCTCATTCAAGGGGAAGTTCAGCAAATCTTTTGTGGCAAGGGTTTCTTCGTCTTCTATTTTGAGAAAAAAGAGGACAAAGATCTTATGTTCAGAAATGGACCCTATTTCATGGGGCCAAGAGGAATGTACATTAACAAGTGGGATCTCTCATTCGACCCAGAAAAGGATATCCCCTCTGCAGTCCCAGTATGGGTCAAGTTGCCACATCGCCCATTGCATTGCTGGAACGACGAGGATTTAAAAGCTATTGGAAACTCATTGGGGAAATACATAGACAAATCTGAACCAAAACCCCCTATGTTCTCCCGTGCCCAAATATGTGTAGAAGTGGACCTTGAGAAAGGGCTCCCAGAAGCTATAAGCCTGTCAATGGATGGTTGGAATCATCTACAAACTGTGGACTACGAACAGATCCCTTTCAAGTGCAAAGTCTGCCATGAATATGGGCATTTTGCTAAACTCTTCTCTAAAAGAAAGTCACCGGAAGTGGAAGAAACCCAAGAAGGAGATTGGAATGAGGTGACTAGAAAGAAGGGAGGGAAGCTTCCTAACTCCCCTCCTCATCAAGCAACTCCAAAAAGGAAGGAAATGGTCATCAAGCAGCAGAATCCAACCAGGGGAGCCAACAAATTTTAGCTTCTATCCTCTAAAGTGGTCGAGGAAGGGCATGTCCAAGTGCATGACCCTGTACAAGAGGCAGTGAAAGAAAATGCAAGGGAAGAAGAAAGGCAGGAGACCTCCAATCAACAACTAGAGGATGGGGAAATCCAGGTAATACCCTTACTACAACAAGAGGAGCCCGAAAGTGAAGTTCCCAAAGCTTTAGGTGGCTCAATCACAAGAGAAAAAGCTAAGTTGTTTCAAGAAGAAACCTCAGAAAGCAAGGAAGAATGCAACCTCAGACAAAAAAAGGCAGGAAGCTTAACAAGGTCATAAGAGAGCAAGAAGCAGTTAGATACAAAGTGGCAGGTAAGCAAACCAGTCTTGACCAGCATGTTAGAATTCTATCCAGTGTAAAGCAAAATCAAGGAATAGCAGAGGAAAAGAAAGAAAGAGTAGTGTCCAACCTCTCTAAAAAATAATGAATATAGTCTCCTGGAATTGTATAGGTTTATTAGGCAAGCAAAAGACAGAAGCAATCAAAAGAATCAAAAAGATGGAAAACCCCTCAATACTCATGCTCCAGGAGACCAAAATGCAGGAGGCAGACTATCTCAAAACCTTAACTCAAATCTTGCCTAAACGAGAAGGAATAGCAGTCAACTCCATAGGAGCCTCGAGAGGGCTCATCACTTGGTGGGAAATGTAAGTACAAGTGAAACTCTTCACTTAACAACAAAAATTGGCTCTTTACGGAAATAGAAGATTTGTCAAACAATGATAAATTTTGGATAGGAAATGTGTACGGGTCTACACTTCACGGGCTCAAAGAGAATTTTTGGAACGCTCTGATAGATCTACAACTTGGTAGGAATCCCTCTCCCTGCATTGTTGCTGGAGACTTCAACGCCACTATCAATGCGATTGAACGTAGAGGAGGTTCTAAGGTCAGAGACCAGTTTGGAGAGAGACCGGAAGACCTACAAGCATCCTGGAATCTAGTGGATATAAAACCCTTACATGGAACTTATACATGGAATAACAAAAGAACTGGCCTAGGACATATCGCCGCCAGGCTCGATAGATTCCTAATCAGCTCATCCTTCCTAAACAAACCCCTTCTGCCCGACTCTAAAATTTTGGCTTCTGCTGCCTCGGACCACCGCCCAATCTCCCTTTTCTTCTCTCTCCCCAGAAACCTCGGTCCCCTCCCCTTCAGATATAACCCAGCGTGGTTGGATTATGAAGATTGCTTCGAAGAAGTCAAAGCACTATGGAAACAGTATATTCCAAGCTCCCCAGGGTATATTTGGGAATCCAAACTTAAGAATACCAAGACAATGTTAAAAAGATGGGCAAAACAAAACATGAAGAGTCCAAGAGAATAAATCATCACTTTGCAAGGAGAGCTAAAATATCTACAAGACAAAATGGAAACAGATCTGATATCTGAAACCATGCTGAGAAAATAAAATGACTTGGAAGCTCAAATACGGCAGGCGGCTAGAAAAGAGGAAGAAGAGTGGAGACTTTGCTCTAGATGCCTGTGGCTCAAAGCTGGAGACAGGAATACCAAGGTTTTTCATGTGCAGTGCAAGGAAAGGTATAGGAAAAACAACATTCTTTGTCTAACCAAAGAAGATGGAAGGAAGATAGAAGACCCCACAATCATCAAGAATGAAGTTAAAAATCACTTCGAGTCTCTCTATAAAGAGGAAGAGGAACCGCCAGCTGCAGACATGGATCTAATGTGTCAAGAAATCCCCAACCTTATCTCAACTGAAGATAACATTATGCTAATGGAACACGTAACCGAAGAAGAAGTTAGGAAAGTTGTGTGGTCTTTACACCTGGAAAAATACCCAGGCCCAGACGGATTCTCCATTCACTTCTACAGAAAGTGTTGGCATTTGCTGAAAAGAGACCTTGTCAGAATGATAAATTGGACCAGGAATAGAGAAAAGATTGGAGGAGGCACCAACACTTCCTTCATTGCTCTAATTTTGAATGAGAAAAAGGCCACATCCATAGGAAGATACAGACCTATCTCGCTCTGTAACTCCTCCTATAAAATCCTTACAAAAGTCATAGCAAACAGAGTCAAGAAATTGCTTCCTAATATAATTTCCCCTAATCAGGGCGGCTTCATCTCTGGCAGGAAAATATATGATAACATTCTCTTAGTACAAGAGGCTATCCACTCAAGTAAGCAAAACAAGGACGCAGGTATGGCAATTAAATTAGACATGGCCAATGCCTTTGATAGAGTTAGACATGCCTTTATTTATACAGTTTTGAGAAAATTTGGCTTTGATGGAAAGTTTGTTAGCTGGGTGAAAGCATGTATAGGAGCTCCGTGGATCTCCGCTCTCCTAAATGGCAGACCCTCCTCCTTTTTCCGCCTCTCCCGGGGACTAAGGTAAGGCTGCCCCCTTTCTCCCTTCCTTTTTGTCATTATGGCTAACTCCCTAAGCAAAAACCTCAACTCCCTTTTATCCTGAACCTCTCTCCCGAGTATTTCCTATGCCTGAAATGTCCCAGCTATAAACCATGCTCAATTCGTTGACGACACCATTCTCCTTGGCAGTGCTTCTCCCCAAATTGCTTCAAGATTTAAATTGACTCTTGACCTTTACCTAAAGACCTCCGGGGGAAAAACCAATGAAAACAAGTGCAACATATACACCTGGAACTGCCGGCCTGCCATTGTCAGACTCATCTCAGCCATAATGGATTTTAAAACCTGTCTTTACTGGTCTTCCTTTAAATACCTTGGTACTCCTATCTCTCTCAAAAAACCTTCCTCCTCCGTTTGGACTCCTATCCTTGAGAAATTTTTAAAAAGAATAAATTCGTGGGGAACTCGCTGGTTGAACTTAGCTGGGAAAGTCACATTGATAAAATCTGTCCTCTCCTCGTTGCATGTCTTCACTGCAGCAATTATGTTGGCTCCTGTCTCTGCTTTGAATGCCTTTAGCACAGAGATAAGAAAGTTCCTGTGGCAAGGGGGGAAGACACAAAATAAAAAAAATTCCATCTGGTGAACTGGAAGACTGTCAAAGAAAAGCAAAAGAAAGGAGGGCTTGGAATTCGTGAGCCTGCCTTAGTAAGCAAAGCTTTGGGCACCAAGCTAGCATGGAGGATCATTTCTGGGAAGAAAGAATGGTGGAAGGAATTTATAAGGAAAAAATACTCAAGAAGCTCAAGATTAAGATGCCTCGACAAACCAAACAACAAAAAAGGCACAGCAATATGGGGACTCATCTCCTCCTCAGCAACTTTAATCAAAGAAAGCCTCTATTGGATCCCCGGCAATGGGAAAAGAATAAATCTCTGGACCGACAGTATAAATGGGGACAAGCCTCTTGGAACAATGCAATGTCTAGATTCTATACGAGCCTAGATGCAAAGTGTGGGAATCACAAAACTAAAAGACTTAGTGATATGGAAGGCCACTGGAGAATGGGAGAGTTGGAAGTAGATGAGTCCCCCAGATAATCTCAAAAACGATTACAAAATTTTTCTCAATCTTCTGCATGGGAAAGCCCCAGTAAACATAAAATAAAAATATCTTCGGGGATGGGGGAAAGCTAGTATATATATAGTCAAGGCCGGCTACAAAAAACTCACCTTCTCTAATACTCCTGTGCTCAAAAGATGGGAGAAATTTTGGAATTCTAATGGTATTCCCAAAATTAACATATTCTTCTGGCTTCTGGCTCACAACAAACTGTTAACCGCAGACAATCTCAGAACCAGGGGTATAGCAGGTCCCTCAAGATGCACATTGTGTAAAATTGTTGAGGAAAACTCCCAACACATATTCTTGGAATGCTCCTTTGCTAAGAAAGTGTGGGTTCAGGTCATGGGGAATCAATGGAGAGCTTCCATTCTTCCTAGAACCCTAGAAGAACTCACTGATCATTGGGGTCGCTCCTTTCCTGGAAGAACAAAATCCAAGAGAACAATGTCAAGAATTTGGAATCTCATCCCTATGAACATTTGTTGGCAGATCTGGTTGAATCAAAATAAAAGTATCTTTGAGGGCAGGAGTGTAAACAACAATAGAGCTGCCATCAAAGCCATTGCAATGATCTCCGAGTCTCTATCTTCAAAAGGAGTAACCATCCCAACTCATGAACCTCTCTCACTGTCCGAATTCCAATGGAGTAGTGTCTTCATGAAGGCCAGCTCCCTTCAGTCCAAAAAGACCCATTCCTACTCTGATTGGGAAATCAGGAAAGACCCAGACTCTTTCACCAAATGGTGGATGGAACAAAACAGTCACAGTATTTTCTTCGACGAGGCTTCCAAAGGGAATCCCGGGGTGGCAGGTGCGAGTGGGATACTCTTTGATCCCGGAGGAAATAAAGTCGCAGCATTCTCTTGGGGCCTAGGTAGCAAGACAAATAATGAGGCAAAATGGCTAGCCCTTATTCTCTCATTAGATTTAGCCTCCTCCTTCAGAATTGACAATCTCAAAATTTATGGAGACTCTAGACATGTTATTCAAATCATGAGAAAGGGCTCTTCCCCTCAAGGTTCAAAATCTTACAGATATATGCAACGGATAAAATCCAATGCTCTCCTCCCAAAAGTCTATTTTTATCACATCCTTCGAGAGAATAACCGGCTTGCTGACTTAGAGGCTAACAAGGGAACCTTATTAGAACCTAGGCACATGCAGGATCATAATGGTTCCAAGGGATTTCACTTCATCCACTGAGATAATGTCAAGGGAAAAAAAAAATTTACATGCTTAAAGCATGGGTTCTTTGGACCCCCGAGGGTTCCCCCCATCCCTTGTTCAAAGTTTGGTTTCATTCACTCCCCCCAGACCCCCGTTGCATCCGCCACACGCCATTCCGACCCTCCTTGCACCTGTCACATGGCCTCCTGCCGTGTTGTCAGCTCCCACGAGCCGATATTAACTCCTCCCTCTGCTCCATTCACTTCTTACCCCGCGATGGCCCATTCCCCTCATTTCTCCTGCTCTGCTCTAAGTTGGCTCTCTCTGTGCGAATTGGACTCCCCTCCATCCCACAGACCTCCACTGCTGCCTCCGTTTAGTCTTGGCACGATGCAAAGTGTAATGGCGGCCATAGCTGCCCTGAGCCGCACCGTGGTGGATATATAACTCTCAGTTCACAGTACTTATGATGCTGTCTGCACCAGTGTGAAGAAAAATGAGGAGATGGCCGCGGACCTGAATCACACAGTCTCTCAGCTTTCATGCCAGGATTCGAGGATTGATGATTTGGAGAAAACCTTGTTCGAGCTAATGGGAAAGGTTGATATGCTGCAGGAAGATATGGCAGTGTTGACAGGGAAAACGCAGGGAAGTTATGTGCAGGAAACCCCCACGGTCACTCAAGAGATAAACCAGGAAATGGTGGACGCAGCTTGAGCCCAGTTCAAGAATTATGGCTAATTCCCTTTCTAGCCCAGGTTTCAATTTTTGTATCTATTTTGCCAATGTATTTATGCATTCTCCTAAACAATCAGTTTATCAGGGTTTATCCCAGTACCATTTTGAACAGCTCTAGAAAGATAAGGCTCAAAGCTTTTAAAGACATGTTGATAGAAATTACAGTCTTTCTAGAAATTTCTTCTTCTGCAAAAAACTCTTTCATATGCATGTAATGAATAGCTGTGCACGGCTTTTATAAATACACTCTTTCCCCTGTTTCTGTTAAAAAAAAGAGAATCAATTGGGTGATGAATCGGTTAGAGTAAATCCATCACTAGAGGGAATGGCCAAAGACAAAAAAACATCAACTGGAGGAGTTTCTGCATGCATACAAAGGATTATTCTAAAATCCCAAACGGGTACCACCTAAGAAGGAAGTAGATCATTAGATACAATTGTTTCCTGACTCCCCATTACCAAATATTGGGATATATTGACAATCTATTCTAGAAGCAAATAAAGTGAAGAAGGAGTTTCTAGAGCAAGGGATGATTCAACTAAACACCTCATCTTGTGGGTCACTTGTCATCATCATACCCAAGAAGGATGGGAATTGGAAAGTGTGTATTGACTACAGAGGTTTAAACAAGATTGGACTTAAGAATCGATACCCTCTACCTAGGATTAACAATTTGTTAGACTAGTCACAGTATGCCAAGTAATTCACCAAGTTGGATCTCAAGTTAAGATACCACCAGGTATGTTTCAAATAAGAAGACACCAGGAATAGTGCCTTTAATACAAGGAAAGGTTTGTATGAATGGTTTGTCATTCATTTTGGTTCATGTAATGCACCAACTACATTTATGTGACTAATGAATGATGTTTTGTGCCCATATTTAGATTTTTTGTTATGGTGTATGTTATCACTCCAGGAGTCCTTCTAGGCTGTGGGTCAAAGGAGCCTTGTAACTTGCCAATTTTCTTAATGATTTGTGAAATGGATCGAGTTGGATTACTTAATGAAACTTACTCACTCAAAACATGCCCAAGCATACTCAGATAGACAAGGCTTTTAACCACGCTGTTCAGAAAGTTTATAAAAGGTAGATGTATCGAGAAATCCTATTATGTTGGTCGACTCATACAAAAGCATATATGAATGGTTGATCACAATAGATAAATGATACTTGATATTCAATTTATCAGTACAAAGATAGGATGACAACTATCGAGCATAGACAAATAGAACATACATGAAATAAACATTTCACTGCAAGTACAGAAAGGTAGAAAAATAAAACTAAACGTAAATGGAAAAAGAAGCTTATATAACCAAGAGGCAATGAGAAGTTTGATAGTAATATTATAAAAAGGTCTCCAAAGTCGAACCCTTGTTCTACATAAGTCACAGGCTTTATAGCCTTTACAAAAACGTTCAAGATCTTGAAACACTGGATCGAATCTGCTTAAAATAGCTATCTAAACACAGCTTTCTAAAAAGTATGAAAGAGTCCCACATTCAAAAAGTAACCGCCATCTTGCTAGTCCTCCTATCTTCGATAGTTGTAATGGGCCTTCGGAGGCTGGTGAGTGAGGTTGAAACTGCTGCCTGGAGAATCTGCATGCCGTTTTTTCCCAAAATAGACAAGAAGATTCCTCTTCTCACCTTGTTGGCGCCCTTCAATCTGGAACAGAAATTTGATCATGATGCTTTTAAATGTTTATCCATCATTAGAAAACGCCCTCGAGGTGTTTGGATCAGCAAAAGTCAGGTTTGGTGCAAAAAGCAGCCTTCTGTGTTATTTTGTATTTTCGGTAGTTGGAAAGGCTATGTTTAAATTTTATTAGCTACTGAAAGCCCTGCTTTCGGTGGCTAATGAAAAATTTAGCATGTTTGCCTAAGCCACCGAGGCACCTTTAGATGTTTGGAGTTGGCCTCTCTTTTCAGTAACTAGGAGAGTCCTACCTTTATATTGTAAGCAGCCAAAAATTGGATTTTTTTGGTAGCTAATGATCAATTTCCATGTTCGCTTAAGCCACCGAAAACTATGCTTGATCTAGCCTGCAAAACTTTTGACAAAACTGTGTTTTCTGACTTCTGCTACTCATCTTCTTGCTGCTAGGATTTCTCTTCATCCTAGGCCAAAACTGACTGCTGCTGCTGCTGCTAAGGTGTCAAGGTCTGAGTGTACCTTAGGCTGGGGTTTCAGAGTCATTTCCTTATTTCCTAGAAGCTCAACCTTCCTACTCAATCGGATATTGTCTCTTATCAGTCTTATATTCCTCCCTTTCAACTTGCTATGCTTTTTGGTTAACCCTTGAAAGGAGGTGTACAACTCATTATTTCTTTTAGTCAACCTTTCATTCTTCTCCTTGATCACCCTCTGAAGTAGTTCGAGCTCATACACTTGCCTTAATAGTTGATTAATATTCTGAGATGAGGACTTCTTTGATTGGTTGGTTGATGCTTCAGCAATTTGTTGATTTGGCTCTTCCTCAAGTGTAGGTGAGAACAAATTTTCACATCCTACCTCAACTTTTGGTTGTTCACCCTCTTCAGAATTTGTGTATGGTAGGTTGAGGATGTTCTTGCCTTCTGAACCAGTCCCCTCTTCCTCTATCTTAATACTGAACTCTAATTTCTTTTTAGCCTTCTGCACTTTGAGAGCTGAGGAAAGGAGGTTGACTGCAATTGGGGAAATAGCTCTCCTCTTCCTTTTTCCACTTCTAAGAGTGGAAGACTTCTTTTCACCTTCTGGTTGTAACTCTGTTTCAAACTAATTCCAGAAAAGGAAGAACGCCCAGTTCATGTTTCTCCTTTGCAGCAACTCAGAAACTATGAGCTTGATCAAACCATGGTGGTATAGCCTACCTGCGATTTTGGTTGGCTGGGATTTGACTTGATGAGCCATTTTAGTCGGGCTTTTGTAGAGATAAAAACGGAGATTCAGGGGGCTCCTGCCAGTGAAATGATTCATCAATTTAAAATGGTAAATCAACACCCTATTATATCTACCTTCACAGGTTATGTAAACCAGAATCAACTTCAACAGATGCTACCATTTATCCTCAAGATAGGACATAGGAATATCCTTCTTCCATACCAGATTTGTATGCTCAGGTTTCAGATAGGATCAGAATTTGAAATATTTTGTAACAGTGGTCTTGAACCAATTTTCCCCAGTCGCTGGAAGCTCTGTCACCTCGGCTATGAGGGCTTCATCTACCTGGAATTCCTCCTTGCCAATTATTTCCCTTCTGTCGTCAAATGTGAGAGAAAATGTTTCGGCTATTTGCTGATGAGATCCCTGCAATTTTTTACAAAAATTATAACAGCCAACATCTTTGAAGAGTCGACATACCTCGAGGTGCGATTCCAGGTAACAGATGTCATTTAATTCTTTCCTGAGGACCACTCCTCCACATTTCTTCATTCTGTAAGTTGCTTCCTGACACCTACTGTTAAAAAATTGGGGTTGAGGGAACGATGCGAAATCAGGGAAAAGGCGAGCTCGACGACGTGGTAAGAGTGAAGGAGGAGGGGTGGCACAGTTTACAGAAACTAACTTCGAGGGATGTGAACTGGAGGGTTAATCATGAGGGTTTAATGACGTGTTACTGTCGCATGATTACACTTGAGGTACTGCCTTTAGAAAATCGGTAGACGGAGAGGTATAAGGTTCGATCGGCCAGGGTGAGATCATGATGGCAGCAAGCTTTACCTTGGGGAAGATCGTGTATTTGCTGGAAGTGACCCTTTCGGCGGCTAAGCAATGATGGATCCCCTTTAAAATTTGTGACTAAACCCTTGATTAGACATCTCCACCATTTGAAACCGACTTAATTTCGGTAGCCGATGATTTCTCCTTTGACCTCGTAAGCTGCCAGAAAAGTGTTTACAAATGCCCCTTCTTTCGGTGGCTGTGGACAATTTTGCCTTTGAACTGTAAGCTACCAGAAACCTGCCCTTTTTGGTGGCTAATGAATAACTATTGTATCCACCTAAGCCACCGAAAACTGTCCCACTATACATGATACGTGCCTTCCCTTTCGGTAGATTTGAGTAATTTTACCTTTACGTTGTAAGCTGCCGAAAGCTGGGTTTTCGGTAGCTAATGAACAATTTCCCTGTCCGCCTAAGCTACCGAAACCGAAAAATTTTATTTTTTTTTAGACAAAGTAACATCAAATTTTATTTCAAACTTCATTACATACTTCAAACTCTTGAAAAAGAACCTCAAATGCATCTAGAAATGAAAAATTGAAAGACCTCCTATCACCTAGAAACGAACAACTAGTCTATGTTTATTTGAGGAGATAACAGTGTATTTGGATCATATACTAATTTATAGCTTTGCTTAGGAGGAGAACATTTCACATCTCAAGTAGGTGTTAGAGACTTTGAAAAAACACTAGTTCTTGGCTAATCTCAATAAATGTGAGTTTTCTCAGCAGTCATTGGTGTATTTTGGGTATGTGATCGATGGAGGGGAACTCAAGATATACCCTGAAAATATTGAGGCCATTATAATATGGTTGGGTCCTTCTAATGTCATTGAATTTAAGAGCTTTGTTGGGGTGGCATAGCATGTACAAAATTTTATCACTTCTTTTTCAGTGTTGACCATGCCATTCCATGCAATAATAGTGAGTGGTAAGAGTTTCCAATGGTGAAAGAATCAACAAAAAGCTTTCGATGAGCTAAATTGAAAGATTGGTCAAGCACTTGTGTTCTCACATTGCCTAACTTCCAGAATCCTTTCGAAGTGGAGATAGATACAAGTGAGTGTAACATGGGAGCAGTTTCGATTCAAGGAGGTAACCCAATATTCTATATTTTGAAATCTTTCATGGGGGGTCCTAAACTACCCTACCTATGATAAGGAACTATATTCTTTGGTTCAAGTTGTTAAGAATTTAAGGCACTATCTAATGGGAAAATAAACCATTATCCATATAGATCACTAGCCATGGTCGTATTTGCAGGCCTGGAGTAAGCTATAGAAAACTAGACATTATAAGCTATAGAAAACTAGACATTACAAGAGGATGGGGTTTTGGGAACAATTTCATCTATTCATAAGTATAAGAAGTGAAACACTAATAAGTTGGAAGACATGATTTCAAGGCCACCCACATCCAATATTACAACTTTGGGGACTCTTATGCACATGGAACCTTTTTCCCATGATGCACACAAAGAAGGAAACTTAGAAGATGAGGACTTCAAGGAGGTATTTCAATAAATTTAGGGTCAATTTCATGTAGAATAATGTGATAGTAAGGATGATTATCATCTCCACATTGGGTTACTCTACAAGCTAGACAAGCTATGCATTCCTAAAGGTGAAATATTTCGGCTTATTAATTAAGAGGTCAACACCTCTAAATTTGCAGGGAATTTTGGTGTTGGGAAGACAATATCTAACTTACAAAGGTATTTGTATTGGTCCATAATGCAAGAATATGTAGCATGTTATATTAGAGGATTCATGTACTTTGTTGTACCAACAATCCCAGTAATAGAAAGCAAGGTCTATACCATCCCTTACATGTACCCACTCAACCTTGAGAAATCATTTCCATGGATTTTGTGGGTGGTTACCAACCACTAAGAAGGGACATGACTAATTATTTATCGTAATTGACAGATTCAACAAGATGTACATTATTATTCCTTGTAAGAATACCATAAATGGACAAGAAGCAATGCACATGTTCTTTGAATAGGTTTGGGTGCACTTTCGGATACTAAGGAGCATCATCTCAGACAAGGATACCCGATTTCTAAGTGCCTTTTGGACTACACTTTGGAATAATATGCACACTAAGTTTAAGATATCTATATCATTCCATCCACAAACATATGAGAAGACGGAATTAGTCAACAGGACTTTGGTGCAGCTTTTGAGGGGTTTCAATCCAAATCATTTGAGAACTTGGGATGAAAATATAATCTTTATTCACCACTATTATATCAGAGAATTCCACACTTCCATTGGTAGGTCAACTTTTGAAACTTGTTTTAGATATCTACGACGTTCACCTCTAGATGTTGTATATGGACAATAAGGGAGAGTGAGGTAAAACACCATAGGTGAAGCAATAAGAGATGAGAAATTCATCGATAAGATCAGGAAAATACATTTGCAACTACAAGATACATTGAATAAGTCACAAGAAAAGTACAAGGTTGGACATGACCAACACAGGGTTGAGAAATCATTCAAAGTGGGGGATAGATTTTAGTTACAACTGAATAAGGAAATACTATAGGGTTATAGTAGTAATATCAAGGCTCTATGTTATGTCCCTTTTGAGGTATTGGATAAGGTAAGATATAATTCCTACAGACTCAGTCCACCCCCATATATGCGCATTTACTCAGTAGTGAACGTGGAAACTTTGAAACTCTATGATCCTTCCATGTTATATCAAAAGGAGCAGCATATCCTACCTACCATAGAGGACTTAGAACCTAATGCTCAAGAAAAGTTGGAAGAAGACACGGTTTTGCAGAAGAAGTCTAGAACTACTAAACATGGGAAGCATGGCCTTTGGCAGACTGAGTTGAAAGGACAACTTCCGGTCAAGGTTAAATGTAACTCCAGGGAGAGGGTAGAGGAAAAATTTCCTCACCTCAGTTAGTAAGATATTTTGGGGACCAAAATCTTCCCAAAATGAGGAGGTATAATTCGAAATGGATCAATATATAATTTGTCATCTATTTTGGATGACCAAAATCCTCCCAAAATGAGGATGTGTGATTCTAGGTGGAAAAATTGGATGAATTGACTTGTAGGGACTATTTTAGGGGAAAGTCTTACTTTGCAGATTTGGGGTCCATAACCTTCTGAGGCCCATTTGAGGGCTTAAACAACGTTTTTTGGGATCAAAATTTGTGAGCACAGCTTATAGCCTGATCCGGATTTATGTGGGAATGAAATGAAAGAGAAGATACAGAATCATATACAAATATATATCACAAAGTACACAGTGATACAACAAACACATATTCTATTAAATAGCGGAAATAGAACATACTGTAAAATAAAAGCAGCTAGAATGGTAGTAGTTATCTCTGAGAAGAGATGTGGCCGCTAGGCTCATTCGTGCCAAGCAGAATACAAAAAGAGGATGAAAGGGTCTATTTATCATAATTATGAGGGAAAGAATCCCAAACATCCAAAAACCTAACCCTAGAAGATGAACCGTCATAAAGTTTGAGGCCCCAAGGTGGTTAGTTGAATAGTCAACTTCATGGGGTCATAACGTTTGCATACAATCCCAATTTGGAGCGCTCGATAGCACGTTGGAAAGGTCTATCCGATATTTACAACTTTTGACTGGGGCCAAATGAATGCCTTTGGAAACCATTCCCCCCCCCCAAATAACCAAAATTAAACGTCGTGTAGGTCCTCAAAACGACCCCAAAAGTTTAGGACCCGAAAAACCATAGAAAAATTACTAGAACTTGCCAAAATGGGAAACTGTTTTGAGTCAGTGGAATAGGTGGTTGGCCCCTGATATCCATCTGGATCATAGCCCCTCGATGTTTTTCTACACTTTGATACCTTTCCAACGGTGCAAGAATTGCTCAATTAGAATCCAATGAGGAATTTATGCCCATTGCAATTTGACCTATCCAACTGACCACCATAGTACCGAGTGAATTCCACATCATCTCTCATTCCCCACACATGTGGATCTAGTCATGTGAACACTTTCAAAAACATTGTAGAGGGTCCAAATACCTAACCCTAATCAAGATTTGAGGCATGTAAAAACCCTAAAACTAACCCTAGAAAACTATCGGGCTATGCTAAATATTGATGCGTTAGGAGCAGAAGGGGATCCATTATAATGATGTTATTGTAATGTTCCATATATGAGCACTACTAAGAGAGTGGATATTAGAGAAAAAATAGATGAAGTAGGAGATCCTATAGTAGTTGTGTAGGCCATAATGCCAAAGGTAACTCCATAGTGAGCGCCATTTTATTTGTATTTTCATTACGTATTGGAGAAGAAAAGAGCAAGGGATAGTCCTCACTTCTGGCTAGTTTCTTCTTGACAGTCGGTTTTCCTAGGGTATATCTTGTGTTATTCAGTTATTTTCCTTTCAGTTACATTTTATTTATCATTATATGGAATTAAGCTAACACAATCAATAAGTTGTAAGATTTGTTGTGACAAATTGTTCCAGCTGAATATCAACGACAGTTTACGGATCAAAAACATAGGCCTTGGGTTCTAAATGAGGCTTCTAGGAATATAGGGACAAAAAGAATTCCCCAAACCACCACAAAAACAAGTCCTTGGTTTTTGGCATTAAAAAATGGATTTTTCAATGAAACCCATCCATTCTACTCTAAATGTCAAAATTGAAAATGTATATCATTTATAAGACCTTGGGTGATTACATGAAGATGGGTAGCACTTTTTGGCCAAAAGTGACGGTGAAAATTTGATTCTTTATTCATTTATTAATCGAAGCTCTCAAAACTCATATATGCCTTGTGAATTTTGACATGCAACAAAAAAAACAAAATGTAGGGAATTATGTTGTCTTTCCACCGATATTTTTTTATAAAATAATAATGTTATTCAATATGCCAAATTTACGCCCGCAGGGGTGTAGCTCAACCGGCGATTCGCTTGATATGAAGGAAATGTTGTAAATAGAGTTCATGAGTTCAAATCACCCCGGCTTACCCGTGCCCCATGCTTGCGGGCTGTGTGGGTGCACCTAGGGGTATAGTGGTAGCGGACGGGATTGGATCCCTAGACCCCGTGTCACGCGAGTAACGGCCCCTTCCCAGTTGTATATATATATATATATATATATATATATATATATATGCCAAATTTACATTTAATTATATGTTTGTTCTTATAAATTTCAGGAAAAGTTAACAAGTGACTTGTGTGCACGTAAAATAATTTAGTGATAAATGCATAATTTCTAGAAAAACATATATCAACATAATCTACATAAAATGCACTAGGGTGCACATATTTTTTTAATTTATTTTGGAAAATTATATTTTTTTATAAAGTTTTGAAACTAACCATTGAAAATTTTAATCACATTTTTTACACGTGTGTGCACGTAAATTTTATTTTTTACTATTTACAAAAAACAACAAAACGTACCCTTTTGAAAATGGCGCAATGATGTGGGGCGTATATATTTTTTGAAATTTTTTGGTTGTGTAATTTTTATGTTGTTGATTTTTCTTTGCATTGATTCGAAGTTGTGGACATGGATTTTAAGTGTGTGTTTGAAAATAAAATAAAAGGAATTATCATATGAACTTAAAAACCCGTAAATTATATGCCAAGGGATAGACGATTCATTAGAGAGTCAATCAGTATGAAGTACACCACCTAAGGTGCATCCCAGGATAGGGTTTAGGCTTGGAAAAGTTGCAAGTGAAATTAAATTTACAGAAAAGGAGGCTAAAAGCCTGTTTTTAAATCCCACGATTGAGATAATAGCTCGATCGAGGTTTTAAGCACATTTGTAAATGCCTCGATTGAGGGTTTATGTGTGGTTAGACAATATCTCGATCGTGATTTTAAAAACTTCAATTAAAAGGGATTATGGGTGCCCATTTTCCTTCTTAAAGTTATTAACTATTTGGGTGCCCTTATATTTCATTATATTTAAAACCTTCATGGGATCGATCTCTTCCGGCTACATTAAAATCAAACATAGAAATATAAGTTAATCAAATTTTGTAAAACATAATTTCGATAAGAAGAATGATACATGTGGGTACTATTAAATACCTTGAGGATGAATTGGATAAAGGAAGTACGACTACCACTTCCTCTATATTTTATATGTGTAGATATGGGTCACGGAGTAATTGGAGTTATAGATGTGACTGAAATACTGACAAATGGGGATAAGGGTCCTTTGGTTCTTGGTTCTTAATCACAAGAAAGGATTAAGAACTAAAGAACCATTCTCCGTATTTTCCATGATTTCAGTCACATCTATAAACACCAATTACTCTGGTATTATATATATATAACCCCTCTCTACTGATCCTTGGTCGAGCTTCTATGCAAAAAACACGATGAAATAAGCTGCGATCATTGAGCTTATATGTAACAAACGTGGTCAAATATGCCATGGTTTTTTGCTATTTTATTTTTATAACTGTTGCAGGAGCTTGATCGAACTTTAAATTCCATGGTGAGAAATATTTTGTGGCCTTTTTTTAAATGTTATTGAACACAAATGCTTAATCAAGATTTGAAAGCTCGATCAAGGGTTAATAAAACCCTTGATCGATCTATTGAGCTTGATCGAGGGTTTTATTAACCCTTTATCAAGCATTTTAAAATAGCTTGATTGAGGATTTAGTTAATCCCTCAATCAAGATTTTTAAAGCTATATTGAGGGCTTGTCAAAAGCTCGATCGAGGTCATTTTTTTACCACACTCGTGCCCTCCGTCTACCAAAAAGTGTTACCCATGTTCATGGGAACACCCCAATAAATCTTGTCATCATTATGCATTTAGGGTAGCTTGGGGCCATGTCCATGAGCCATGATCCCTAGAGGTTATTATGGCCTATTTCCCTAACTTTTGGTCTTAAACCATGGACTAGACCATAAGACCCATCCTTGCTACAAAGCATGTCAAACTATTGATCATATCCTAATTGCAAGCCATATATCACATCTTCAAAAACTATATAGAGGTTTGGGGCCCTGTGTATAGAAGAATTTTTTCTTGCACATGTCCTTAATTTTTGTGTCTAGAATATGACGTAGGACATAGGAACTATCAATCTATTTCTAACCATAAAAAATATTATGTTATGGGTAATATTCCCTCTAAGGCACTTTTGCTTGTTTGGGGACCTATATATGGCCCATGATCCCTAGGATTGACTCTTAGGATGTAACTTGCTAGTTTGTATGATGAAGGGCTCTTTATTCTTATAAAATAAAATGGGTTTCTTATTCTATCGCAATGTAATTTGTTGTAAAATACTATGTTATCGATTAAATATATGGACAATTTGCATTACTACAATGAACATATGTGCAATTAGTTGATATATTTGATTCAACGATATAATATATTATTCCAATTATTATTTCCAAATGCATTATCTAAAATATAAAAATCAATATTATTATTAAAAAATATTTGATTTTCTTCTCAATTTTTGAAATTATATTTCAAAAACAAGAAAGAAGAAGCTACATTTCAATACCTACACAATATTAAATAGCACATGGGAAATTAGGGCACTAAAACACATCGGTGCATTTTTATCATACATCAACGTTTTTTCATCAATGATACACAATGTTGTGTGATAATCATTGGTAAGCATTGATGCATATCAAATATATAAGCACCAGTACAACATTTTATTATTCATCAATGTGCCTTACATGTATGTAGATATTGAAACACATTACATGAATATACAAACCTATGCTCTTTGTATGTATGAGAGCACTATTGCAATTTATAAAATACAAGCATCAATGCATGAGTGTGTATCAATGTATGTTTAATTAATGAAACATCAATGCTCATACCTATACTAACCACACCCAAAAGAACTCCAAAAACTCTCTAATTTTTTTATATACACATATGGATTTTCAATAGGCCAAAAAATATTTTTTCAACATTTACACATAATTCTTTTATGATTGTAACAAATTTAAATTGTTGTAGTGTCAACCTTGAAATATCAAATAAAGTACACAACAAAAATGATTTTACTTTTTTGTATAGAGATGATGTCCATAGTTCAAAATTAAAGATATCCATGCATAACCACTTAAATGAAAGGTGTGACTATCGAGAGAACCCGTGATTCATTAACCATAGTAAAAAAAAATTGCAAAGAGCATGCATTGTAGATAAAAATAACTCTTAGAGACATATTTTGCAAAATAACGATTAAAATTTTGATAATAAAAAGCTATGGTTGAATCATACAGTGGAAAGACATAAATTAGAGGGAGTGTTCCATGATTTGATAGTTTCCAAGCTCTTAAAAGGTTGAGAAACTACCCTAGCTTGAATTTCATGTTCTTTCCAGTAGAGTTCTCAAAGCCTAAATTACATAAATAAATGAAAATAAATTAAGAGTATACAAAAATATGGAAATAATACATGTCTAGAATAGATTTTGGTGTCAATTGCTTATCAACATTGGATACAAATTTGAATCACCATTAGATACAAATTCGAAATGTGTTTTTCTTTGTAACCACTTATGTCCATTCCTCCCTTGAATCTTGAATGGGTGTAACAAATTCTTGTTTTCTGTCCTTTTCCTTGATTGTGTTGACTTTTTCTTTATTCAAAGGGATTTTGAAAGGGATTTTGAAAGGACTTTTGGTTCTCCACATTTGCTTCTTATTCCTTAACCTAGTTGGCCCAACTTACTTAGGCATGGGTGGTGATAAGTGAAGATTTTACCTCTTCCTATATGGATAAGTCCATGACCTTAACCGATTGGGGAGATTACAATGATGGAGGAAAGGGGGAGGGGGGGCTTCCCTTCTTCTTGAGGTAATTTCATAGATAGAGAATGAACCATCTAGGATGGATTTAGAAAGGAGGGATAGGAGGATGCCACAAAATCCTTATTGATTGGATGATCTTCCTCCATTGTTGCATCCCATCGAGTGGATTTGTGATGAGATTTCTTTGATTTCCCTATCTTTAATATTTGGATGCAATGGAAAGAAATGTGCCATGTTTCAAACCATGCCCTACATCTAAAGGAAACTTGTTCATAATCTAGTTTTTCGGGCCATATATAGTCTTTGGCAACAAGTTTGATGTCTAATAGAGATCCCTTGCTAAATTCCATGTCTACACATATGTGCACATATGTTTTGATATGTCAGTGCTCCATCTTTGCACTTTGAATTGATTTTTTTTTTAAATCATTTCCAATATGGCTTAGTGAATTAGAACCCAAAAATAAGGAGTCACGTTAGGCAATGTTACCTAGACATGCATTGCGGAGGGGGAGTCTTAAGAGAGGCCAAAGGTTAGTGTTTGGGGATTCATGCAAAGGACTAAATTTGGCCCAAAATCATGGACAAGGTTTTAGGATTTGATTTTTGTCCTTGGCTATGTCAAATTATACTATGAATAATTGCTTTGCACAAGGATAAATAAATTCGTCTTCCTTGATTTTTGCCTTCTAGGTGTAAGAAATCCATTGATGAAGGTCTACAAGTTTTGGCCAAAGGCCATTTAATCTACAAATCAATGGATTTCCTATGTAAAATGTTGATTGCTACATTACATACTTTGTTATGGTTATGGTAGGTGTGATGCGTCATTGACCATATGAATTCTTGGGTGTTGGAATTTGCCAATATTTTCTCCTATTTTAGCCACATCCTTATGAGAGAGGCCATGGGTACCTCTTCCTTTGGGGGGTGGAACAACTTGGGGTGATCTAGTAGTTAACAATGTCAATGAATTTGAAGAAGAAGGTGTAGACATCATACCTGAGGAATGAACCCATCGTGAGTAGAAAGGAAACATGATGGAAGGGGAAACCTTTAATAGAGATAGAGAAGAAAGGAGGGAAGGATTATATGAGGGATTGAAGGCAACTAAGACAAACTTTCTTGGTCATCCTTCTAAAATTCAAGTACACCATTTTATTTTTAAGATATTTTTTATTTTTACTTATATCATAACTCTTAGAAACATTAACATTAAGCAAAACTTATTAATAAAAATAATTAGTAAGTATAAATGATAAATATATGTGAAATTGCATAAGAAATAAATAATTTTAAAATTAAAACATAAAATAATGAATTATATAATTTTAAAATTAAAACATAAAATTAATGAATTATATAAAAAATATAATAATGATATATTTTGTATAAAAAATAAAAGTATTAATGTGAAAAAAAATCATAATTTTATATTTTAAATTTAAATTTAAAAAACAAACAAACCTAAACCTTAACTTACCTTTAAAAGATTAAAATAAAACTAAAGAAGATTAATTATGGGAAAAATATTATAAAATTTGGGCATAATTTTGAGTGCCATTTGACTAATAACAATTCATTAAGATAATATTTCATGTGAAAGACTCATAAAAGCATCCCAAGTATAAATACAATATAAAGCAATTACAAGCTATGTCATTATCACAAATAAATGCATTGCATAAGTAAGAGACTTTTTTCAAAAAATCAAAAGTATGAGAATCTTTATTTATATATATTTTATTTTCCTCAACAAATCCACACTTACAGAGTACCAATAAAATATGAAACAAACAATCATACATACCATCCATAGAAGACAAGGAACGTCCTCCATGGACGCGAAACCCTAATAATGCAAGAGAACCTTGGGTACTATTTACTATATACAACGTTTACGAGTTGAAATAAAATATTTACCATTCATTCTTACCATGGCGAGGCCGTCTAGGTGTGGTAAATGCAAGGGAACCTTCATGGGGCGAATAACTCCAAATCCTTCCTCCATGTTCACATCAAGCTGGCCCTCTGGAAGTGACCAGTCAAGTGCATGTACTGGTGTGGCATCTTAACGTACGCCATGTTTGCAGCTGGGTACCTCCTCCTTCCCGAGGAGAAGGGCAGGAATCTGAAGCCGTTCCTACCGATAATATTCATATTTGCCGCCGATTCGTCGTTCCTAACTATTATGATAACAACAGTTAAAAATAAATATGATTTCTATTTCAAATTAAATCATATAATAATAATTCCAAATTTTAAATAATATTTTTTTAATTTATTTTTTATATTATTCATACTAAATTAAAATTTATTATCTTTTTACTTAACTCTTAAGTATATAAATTTCCAATAATAAATATAAAAAATATATTTTATAATAATCTTAAGTTAAATTTTGATGAGTGCAAGTAAGAGTTGGGTAATTCATCGGTAAGAGTAAATCCATCCCAAGAGGAACATAGCAAAGACAAAAAAAACATTAGTTTGAGAAGTTGCTACAGTCATACAAAGGATTTTTCTAGAAGCCTAAAGAGATACCATTTCAGAGGGAAATAGAGGATTGGATATATAGTTGTTTCATGACTTCCCATTACAAATTATTGGGCTATATAGATAATTTGTTCTTCCCGATAGAGTGTTCAAAGCCTAAATTACATAGATAAATGAAAACAAACTAAGAAGATACAAAAATATGGAAATAATACATGTCTAGAATAGATTTTGGTGTCGATTCCTTGTTACCACTTGCTGCAAAGTTGGAGGGATTGGATTTTATCGTTTCGAAAGATGGGATCCGCATTGATCCCTTAAAGGTGGAGGCCATCATCAACCTATCACCCCTGACTGATGTGACGGAACTTCAGAGTCTCCAAGGGAAGGCGACTTATTTAAGACGTTTTGTTTGCAATTTCGCGGAGAAGACTCAGGGGTATATGAGACTGCTCAAGAAGGATGTCCCCTTCATTTGGGACGACCAAGCTCAAAAATCCTTCAACAGTATCAAACATGCCATCACGCATGCCCCCGTGCTCCAACCACCCAATTATTATCGAGATTATATCTTATAACTCGCCGCTTCTGCTACCACTATCGCCATGGTTTTGGTACAGGAGGATCAAAATGCCCAGGAACATGTAATATACTATGCAAGTAAGGGTCTGGCTAACACTGAAACTAGATATTCACATGTCGAAAAACTTGCATTCGCGGTTGTCATCGCTGTCCAGAAGTTCTGGCACTATATCTTTCTCCGCACCACCACTATCATCGCCGACTCGAACCCCATGTATCATGTACTGACACGTCAGGTACTTGGGGGCAAGTATTCACGCTGGATCATGATACTGCAAGAATTTGATCTTCTTTTCGAGAAAGCCAAGTCAAATAATTCTTTGGTGTTTGCCGGGCTCATTTACGACCTTCCCCATCCTGATGCAGAAGTTGAGCACAATGACTCTTTTCCGGATGAATCATTGTTTCTCATCAGTACGACTAACCCATGGTATGGAGATATCTTATTGTATCTTCAAACCCAATGCTTCAACCCTCAACTCTCTCGCAACGACCGTCGTAAGATACGTCACCATGCGAAGTATTATTTAATCATCAATGATACTTTGTGTCGTCGTGGCGTTGATTCAATTCTCCGACATTGTCTCACTCATAATGAGGCTGAATGCATTATCAATGACTGTCACGCCGAGGCATGTGGCGGTCACCTCTCTGGGATGGCTATAGCCCAGAATATTTTGCGCACGGGATATTTTTGGCCTACTATCTTCAAAGATTGTATTGAGGCCGTAAAAAAATGTCCTCCTTGCCAACACTTCCACATGAAGAAGCGCACCCATCCCACCCTGTTACACCCGGTTATTGTCGTGGGCCCCTCCGCAAAATGGGGCATTGACTTTATGCATTGTAATCCTACCTCGGCCAGGGGGCATAGTTACATCATTGTAGTCGTGGATTACTTTACAAAGTGGGCCAAAGCTATGCCTACATACCAGAACGGTGGAAAAATCACCGCACTCTTCATGTTCAATCATGTAATAGCGCGGTTCAGAGTTCCTCAGGCGATTATTACCGATCATGGTTCTCATTTCCAGAACCATATGGTTGATGAACTGAGTGATAGGTTGGGTTTTTTCCATGAAAATTCAACACCCTACTACCCGCAATCCAATGGACAAGTCGAGGCCATTAACAAGGTCTTGAAAACTATGGTCCAAAGGATGGTAGGTACACATAAGTCTAATTGGCACAACATGCTCTTCCCAGCGTTATGGGCCTATCAAACTTCCGTCAAAACCACCACAGGCTTCACTCCCTTCCAATTGGTCTATGGATTGGAGGCTATCCTATCTATAGAGTGCGAAATTTCGTCTCTACAACTCACTGTTGAACTTCTTCCTAATACTACTACTGAGGAAGAACGTCTCTTGCACTTAGCAAAACTGGATGAATCCCGCCGAGATGTCGCTCTTGCTAATGAAGCACATAAGAAATGCATCAAATCCCAATACAACAAGTCAGTTGAACATCGTATCTTTAACGAGGGTGACCTGGTCCTCACTTATGCCCAGAAGCACGAAAAACTAGGAGCAGGAAAGTTCGAATCCATGTGGCATGGACCTTACATAGTCAAACGTGTTTTGGAGAAGGGATCTTACGAGCTTGAAGACTATGATGGAATCTCTTTGGGTGAACCCCGCAATAAGCTTTACCTAAAGAGATACTATGCCTAAATTCATCACGCTTAGACTTTCTTGTATATACTGTACATGGCGTGTTTTTTGTGTTTTTGTGTGCTGTGACGCTTTTTTTTCGAGTGTCTATAGATCTTGTTTCTGCTCCTTATACCATGTTCTATTTGTGTGTGCAGATGGCAACGTGCTATGGATTCGTGGACGGCGCCAGCCGGCATACCCGTAACCTTGCCTCGGTAGCCTGGGTACTATATTCCCCAACAGGTGAGCTCATTAGCTCAGGAGGAAGTTGCCTAGGGTTTGCAACCAACAATGCCGCAGAATATCAGGCAGTAATCGAAACCCTAGCTAACGCCATTTCTTTGGGTATGAACCACATTGTCATCCACATGGATTCTCAATTAGTAGTTTCCCATCTTAACTGGGTTTACGCCATCCGTGATCCCACCATAATCTGTCTCTTCAGACGAGTACATCTCCTGGAAAGGTCATTTGAATCTGTTCAATACCTGCACATTCCACAAGAGTTAAACACAGTTGCTGACTCGATGGCCAACTTCATTTTGGATTGGTACATCACACACACATAATATCCATAATATGTAAAAGCATTCACAACATGTAAATAATGTAATGTATAAAAGCAAACATGTAAACAAGATCACATCGCTCATCATTTTAAAAACACATAATGTATAAATCGTTGAGAATGTCTGTATATATATATATCGCTAAAAAGGTATTGCTGGTACAAAATCTGAAACACGATGGCTTTCAGTGAGTCTCTACAAAAATCTGAAGCATCATAGCTTTCAGTAGTACAAAATCTGAGGCCTCTAAGCTCTCAATACAAGTACAATAGTGTCATCATGCCTGATGCCTGACCCATACACCACCCCTAGCACGGACAGCATGCTGTCGCTGAGTAAGGAAGTAATCCACAGTCCTCGCCACCTTATGGAGTAGGGCATTGAAGCGTATGGATGCTCCAACCCCAAACCTCTGCATAGGTCTTGGCAGGTCATCTATTGCTGGCTCAGCAACCTCCACTGTCAGCCGAGACAAGTTCCTGTATACATCCTCCATCTCCTTGATGGCAGCATGAGCACTTGGGGGCACGACTACTTCCCCACCTATGTCTCTCTTGGCCAGGAGAGAAAGTTCTACTGGCCGTACGGGCCCCACATTTGCACACACGTGTTATGTACTTGTCAGCACTACATAAAAAAAAAAATGATAAATATACAAAATTAAAAGTACAAGGGTTTTTTTCTCACCTATGTCACCCCATGCTGCACCCTCGGGCAACACCAAGTCAGGATCCTCTCTGAAATGCGTACCACTGTACGGGAAGTCCTCAACCATGAGTAACTGGCCTTCCAACCAGCTGAAGAACTCGGGACCAAATCTGATGATAGTTCCTCCACCATGACGAGTCATCACCTCGGCCCATCTGAGCATGTGGGGATCTCTAGGCTCCCTATCATCTAATACCACCTGTGGGCACAGGAGAGGAATCCGCTCCAAGAGGAACGATAGCACGATCGACCCATAACCAAACTGCTTGAGCTCTCCCCACCGACACTTGGTCAAATGAGCTCAGAGGTTTGCGAGGAGACCCTCGCACCAGTTGAAAACCATGGGGGACATGCAATCCTCCACATAAAGCATCTGGGTCCGAGTAGCCATGTGTGGGGCATGGCTACCTGCCGCTCTAGTAATAGTAAGCAATATGGTACGCAGTGGGCTGCTCACCATATCCTTGATAAGAATCTTCCCATTGGAAGGTCGAGAAATAGCAATACAATGTTGTGACACCATGTCATCAACTATGCGGTCACTGGCTCGTGTTTCAGTAAGATGTACAGGTTCCCCTCTCTGGGACAGACCTGTGAGAAAATAGATGTCCTCAACATCTATTGTGAGGATGTGCTCACCAATCACGAAATACTGTTAGGCCACATCACAACTCTGAAGCATGTGTGATAGCAATGGGATTTGGGATCTCATCCCCTGCATCTCAAAGAACTTGAGAAAACCACAGTTCCTCAAGGCATCCACACATTGTGGATCATTGGCAGCTTGTTCATCTTCTACTTCGTGTTCTCATTCTCGCCACTCTAAAACCATGTTGGCTAGCAAGCAACCTACCAAGAAGGGTATTTAAACACTGTTAGGTCCTGCTTCAACCTTTACAAGTCCATTTTTTGGATAATTTTTTATGTTTGGAATTTGCAACTCCGTCGTCGCACTGTACATTTGCGTACAGTACGATGTCGTTGCACTCTGCCTGTTCGAGGCTTGTGACGACTCAGTCTCGTCGCAAGTCCCGAAAGGGCCAACTGCGATGAACCGAGAGCGCAGTAGCCCTCCATGAATATATCAAAAAATCCAAAAAATGAACCTAAAAACAAAATCTAATCCACTGGAAAGTTGCTGGATGAAGTTTAGGCCTACCTGATCTAGACGGTTGGTGAAATGGTGAATCGTAGCTCCTGGAATCGGCAAAGGAAGTTTTGGATCCAAATTGGTACTTCTCCTCCCAAATTGGCAAATGAAACAATGAAATCTATTTTGGCCCATTTTTCTATTTATAAATAGAATGGAATATTCCTTTTCAAATATTTTGATGCTCTTGGGCCATTTATCATATTTTTTGACCATTTTTGTCATATTTGAGGCTATTTGACACATTTTCTAGTGTGCAGGAGTTGTAAGTGGTCTTTTGCGTCGTTTCTCGTATCACAACGATCATCACAGGTATGAACACTCCCTTGAACGTTTTGTCGTTATTTTTGCAACGGTTAGTATGTAATTATTACGTGATGATGAGTTTACTCTTCGTTTGTTCTCGTACTCATGGAACTATGAGAACAAGTACCGAGTTATGATTTATCACTTTTCCTAGCTCGTTAAACTTCCACGGAAAAGGACACCCCCGGAGTCTAGCGTTAAGCTCTTTTCAGGCTCTTGAAAAATGAAAAGATTGCCAAGCAAACTTGTCGCGTTCACGCTTGTTAAAGTATTTGAATGGTCGTCTTCCTGGTGATAGTTTACCCCTTTTTCAGACCAAGAGGCACTAATTACGAAAAAGGAATACTCCAGCCAATCATGACTGGAAGAGTCCTCTCCCGCGTTGTTTTACCCTTTTTCGAGCGATGAGGCTAACTTTACGAAAAAGGACTGTTGGAGTCTTCTTTAGTTCTTTTCAGACTCTCTAAATATGAAACAACGACCGAATTTACCTTCTATGGACTCGTTAAAATTTTCACATTGAAGGGCCTGTCATGGGACTAACCCCTCCTATCTCAGGTTCGGAAAATATTTGGGATTGGATTCATCTATGAGATGAGCTATACCGAGCATCTTGTTACCCTCATCAAGCTCGTAAAAAACATATGAGGCACTCATAATTCATGATGGGGAAAAAGGAAAGTATTTGTGTTACATACCTTATTAGTGGTAGTATGTAGTCGTTCTTGAACATGGCACTCATCTGCATTTGCATATAGCACTTGGATCATTCGTTTGTCCTCGAGTTCCACTTATTTCCTGAGTATTATCACTCCTTTGAGTCATTCAAAGAAAAGCTTCCATCATCAGTCGCTTTGAGAATTTATGTCGCACTCGTCGTGTCAATACTGCCAAGTCATGCCATGCCCATGTTCAAGAATATGTTTACCATCTGTAGTCAGTACACCCACCATTACTTCGGTCCACTTTGAGTTAGTCTTGCATGTTATTGTACCATCCGATCTACCCTACACATCTTTGTCATATTTCGTGTCGATTGATGGGGGATTCATCATGGCCCTCCTTCGATGGATTCATCCTTGTCGACTTCAACACATCATCTAAGGATTGAATCTAGAAACCAGTCAAGTACCTTGGCCCTGCATGCCTCAATGGCAGGTTACCTCACTTTCATCATGAGTTTACATCATTGACTCTTGATTGAAAGATTTCATCTTGTGTTCGACTTCAACTCATTTATTCATGCTTGATGATATGTACTGTGATACCTTGGGAATCATTGACATCAATGGTGATCTCCCTCGCACTTGTTAACGGTTTACATCAATGGTCGGTAATCAAATGGTTTCTACCATGTTCGATGTCAAGACATTTGTAATCACATGGATATATTCATATCATTGCGGGTTCAGCTTGAAGACCTTGTGGAGTCATGTTTTACCTAGGTTGCAATGGAGTTTGTATTGGGTTATATCACATGGATCCACTTTTGTATTGGTCGTGGCCATGTTATCATCTCATCATGGATCTACGCTTGTGTCTAGTAGCCATGATTGTGTTCAGTCGGTCATTACTACCATGGATCTGCAATGTATTGGTCGGCAGCCATGTTGTATTTCATATGAGATTGTCAGTTCAAAGTCAGTTGTACTACAGTAGTGTCCTTCATCCGACGATTCTATTGCCATTACTTCTATCAAAGCACTTCACCTGTCTATCTTCAATAGCTTCATGCTTTGGGGGGCATTCTATTACACCCAAAATCTACTCATCATAAGATTCAGTGTATACACCTCTGAAGATACCTGGACTAAGTAATCATCATGGGAGGGTTTGTACCCAATTGTGCTCAGTTTTGAAGGGTCGTCGCAGGTTGCACACTAGCAACATGCGACGTTGCACCTTGCTCCATTACAGGGTGTGACGAAGTCAGTTAAATGGGAAAAATAGCTTCTTCGAGGTCCATCTCGAAGCTTGCTGACTTGGAACCCTATCCCTGACCTCTTGGAAGAGTTGGCACTCGGTTCCTAGACCTTTGGAGAGATCCATTAAGCCTCTCCTACCATATCTCAACATATCCTATCCATACCCTATCCATTTAATCCTATTTAAATGAAGCTTACTCCCATCCCAAAGGGAGGAATACTATGGTATCTACATGCTGGTGAAATCATTATTAGAACATCTCCACTGACCTATTGGAGAACTCATACTTCCTTGGAAGGATATGGAAATTGGCTTTGTCGGAGAATGGCTACAGCGTTAAGCCTTGGTTGTGGTTCTATATCTCTATCATGTACTCCTCTATTTGCAGTAATACAAATGCTTTCCACCAATATTGTTCATGTGTGTAATGATATTGAGTAGTTTACCTACTTAACTGTTTACTTAGATCTCTTATTGTATAGATGTCTTTTACTGGTTTCTCTTGTTTCTTGTCTTGACAGGTCTTGCAACTTGGATCTGACGACCGTGAGACGTGGAGCAACATTCAGGAGAAAGGATTGCGTAGTGAAAGGTAAGACATCTAGTTCTCGATCCTTAAGTAGATCTAGGAAATGCATTAGTAGTCTGTTTTATTTGTTCTAGACTCACTTTGAGCTAGGGAGATACGGCTCGCGTATGCTCGAGTGGGTATGCTCGAGTGGATTGTTCGATAACACTTGCTCCGTGTACGCGCCGGGTGAGTGGGGCTTGGCCGATTGGAAGAAAATAGAACACGTTTTGCCCTGTTTTTTATTTTATTTTGCTTAACATGTGCACATGCACGCTTTTGGGCGCGTACGCACTAAAAAATCGCATGCGCAGTAGCACGCATGCACCTCGGTTCGGTACCGAACCTAATGGTGCGTGCACACTTCCTTAGGTGCGTGTGCGCATTCGTTTTATCCCCGCTAGCGTGGCCCTGTTGGAATGGATTTGGGGAGCATATTTGTGCGCCCACCCTTATGGTAATAAGATCAAGGCTCTATGTTATGGCCCTTTTGAGGTATTGGAGAAGGTAAGAGATAATGCCTACAAACTTAGTCCACCCCCATATATGCGCATTTACTTAGTAGTTAATGTGGAAAATTTGAAACTCTATGAGCCTTCCATGTTATATCAAAAGGAGGAGCATGTCCTACCTACCATAGAGGACTTAGCACCTGATGCTCAAGAAGAGTTGGAAGAAGACATAGTTTTGCAAAAGAAGTCTAGAACTACTAAACATGGGAAGCATGGCCTTTGGCAGAGTGGGTTGAAAGGACAACTTCCAGTCAAGGTTAAATGTTACTCCAGGGAGACTCGAGTAGAGGAAAAATTTCATCACCTCATTTAGTAAGAGATTTTGGAGACCAAAATCCTCCCAAAATGAGGAGGTATGATTCGAAATGGATCAATATATAATCTTTCATCTATTTTGGATGACCAAAATCCTCCCAAAATGAGGAGTTATGATTTGGGTGGAAAAAATGGATAAATTGGCTTGTAGGGCCTATTTTAGGGGCAGGTCTTACTTTGCAGATTTGGGGTCCATAACCTACCGAGGCCCATTTGAGGGCTTAAACAATGTTTTTTGGGATCAAAATTTGTGAGCATAGATTATAGCCCCTCGATATTGTTCTAAATTTGATACCTTTCCAACGGTGCAAGAATTTCTTAATCAAAGTCCACTGAGGAATTTATGCCCATTGCAAGTTGACCTATCCAACTAACCACCATAGTACCGATTGGATTCCACATCATCTCTCATTCCCCACACATTTGTATCTAGTCATGTGCACACTTTCAAAAACATTCTAGAGGGTCCAAATACCTAACCCTAATCGGGAGTTGAGGCATGTAAAAATCCTAAAACTAACCCTAGACAACTATTAGGCTATGTTAAATATCGAGGCATTAGGACCAGAAGAGGATCCATTATAATGATGTTATTGTAATGTTCCAAATATGAGCACCAATAAGAGAGTGGATATTAGAGAAAAAATAGATGAAGTAGGAGATCCTATAGTAGTCTTGTGGGCAATAATGTCAAAGGTAACTCCATACTGAGTACCATTTTATTTGTATTTGCATTATGTATTGGAGAAGAAAAGAGCAAGGGATAGTCCTCACTTCTGGTTAGTTTCTTCTTGACAGTGAGCTTTTCTAGGGTATATCTTGTGTTATTCATGTAGATGTGTTGTTTTTCTTTAGATATTTTCCTTTCAATTACATTTTATTTATCATTATATGGAATTAGGCTAACACAATCAATTAAGTTGTAAGCTTTGTTATAACAAATTGTTCCAGTTGAATATCAACGACAGTTTACGGATCAAAAACATAGGCCTTAGGTTCTAAATGAGGCTTCTAGGCATCTAGGGACAAAAATAATTCCTCAAACCACCACAAAAACAAGTCCTTGGTTTTTGGAATTAAAAAATGGATTTTTCCATGAAACCCATCCATTCTACTCTAAATGTCAAAATTGCACATGTATATCATGTATAAGACAATGGGTGAATCCATGAAGATGGGTAACACTTTTTTGGCCAAAAGTGATATTGAAAATTTGATTTTTTGCTCATTTATTAATCGAATCTCTCAAAACTCATATATGCCTTGTGAATTCTGACATGCAACACAAAAAAACAAAATGTAGGGAATTATGTTGTCTTTCCACCGATATTTTTTTATAAAATAATAATGTTATTCAATATGTCAAAATTACATTTAATTATATGTTTCTTCTTGTAAATTTCAGGAAAAGTTAACAAGTGACTTGTGTGCACGTAAAATAATTTAGTGATAAATGCATAATTTCTAAAAATATATATATCAATATAATCTACATAAATTGCACTAGGGTGCACATATTTTTTTAATTTATTTTGGAAAATTATATTTTTTTTATAAATTTTTGAAACTAACCATTGAAATTTTTAATCGCATTTTGTACACGTGTGCACATAAACGTTTTTTTACTATTTACCAAAAAACAACAAAAAATACCCTTTTGAAAATGACGCAATGATGTGGGGCATATATATTTTTTTAATTTTTTTGGTTGTGTAATTGTTATGTTGTTGCTTTTTCTTTGCACTGATTTGAAGTTGTGGACATGGTTTTTAAGTGTGTGTTTGGAAAGAAAATAAAAAGAATTATCATATGAACTTAAAAACCCGTAAATTATATGCCAATGGATAGACGATTCATTGGAGAATCCATCAGTATGAATTCTGACACCTAAGGTGCATCCCGGGATAGGGTTTAGGCTTGGAAAATATGCCAGTGAAATTAAATTTGCAGAAAAGGAGGCTAAAAGTCTATTTTTAAAGCCCCCGATTGAGATATTAGCTCGATCGAGGTTTTAAGCGCATTTTTAAATGCCTCGATTGAGGGTTTATGTGTGGTTAGACAAAAACTCGATCAAGCTTTTAAAAACTTCGATTAAAAGGAATTTTGGGTGCCCATTTTTCTTTTTAAAGTTATTAACTATTTGGGTGCCCTTGTAATTCATTATATTTAAAACCTTCATGGGATCGATCTCTTCCGGTTACATTAAAATCAAACATAGAAAAATAAGATAATCAAAGTTAGTAAAACATAATTTCGATAAGAAGAATGATACATGTGGGTACTAGTAAATACCTTGAGGACGAATTGGGTAAAGGAAGTAGGACTACCACTTCCTCTAGATTTTATACATGTAGATATGGGTCGTGGATTAATTGGAATTATAGATGTGACTAAAATCATGACAAATGGGGATAAGGGTCCTTTGGTTCTTGGTTCTTAATCACAAGCAAGGATTAAGAACCAAAGAACCATTCTCCGTATTTTCCATGATTTCAGTCACATCTATAAACACCAATTACTCTGCTATTATATCTATAACCCCTCTATATTGGTCCTTGGTCATGCTTCTATGCAACAAACACAATGAAATAAGCCGCAATCATCGAGCTTCTATGCAAACGATGCGGTCAAATAAGTCATGGTTTGTTGCTATTTTATTTTTATAACTGTTGCAAGAGCTTGATCAAGATTTTAAATTCCACGGGTGAGAAATATTTTGTGGCCTTTTTTTAAATGTTATCGAACACAAATGCTCAATCAAGCTTTGAAAGCTCGATCGAGGGTTAATAAAACCCTTGATTGATCTATTGAGCTTGATCGAGAGTTTTATTAACCCTCGATCAATCATTTTAAAATAGCTTGATTGAGCATTTAGTTAAGCCCTTGATCGATATTTTTAAATCTAGATTGAGGGCTTGTCATAACCTCGATCGAGGTCATTTTTTTACCACACTCGTGCCCTCTGTATGCCAAAACGTGTTACCCATCTTCATGGGAACACCCCAATAAATCTTTTCATTATGCATTTAGGGTAGATTGGGGCCATGTGCATGAGCCATGATCCCTAGAGGTTATTATGGCCTATTTCCCTAACTTTTGGTCTTAAACCATGGACTAGACCATAAGAGGCATCCTTGCTACAAAAATGTCAAACTATTGATCATATCCTAATTGCAAGCCATATATCACATCTTCAATAACTATATGGATGTTTGGGGCCCCATGTATAGAAGAATTTTTTCTTGCACATGTCCTTAATTTTTGTATCTAGAATATGACGTAGGACACGGGAACTATCAATCTATTTCTAAACATAAAAAATATTATGTTATGGGTAATATTCCTTGTAAGGCACTTTTGGTTGTTTGGGGACCTATATATGGCCCATGATCCCTAGGATTAACTCTTAGGATGTAATTTGCTAGTTTGTATGACGAAGGGCTCTTTATTATTATAGAATAAAATGGGTTTCTTATTCTATTGCAATGTAAGTTGTTGTAAAATATTATATTACCGATTAAATATACGGACAATTTGCATTACTATAATGAACATATGTGCAATTAGTTTATATATTTGATTAAACAATATAATACATTATTCCAATGATTATATCCAAATGCATTATCTAAAATATAAAAATCAATATTGTTATTAAAAAATATTTTATTTTCTTCTCAATTTTTGAAACTTTATTTCAAAAACAAGAAAGAAGAAGCTACATTTCAAAACCTACACAATATTAAATAACGCATGGGCAATTAGGGCACTAAAACAGATCGGTGCATTTTTATCATACATCAACGTTTTTTCATCAATGATACACAATGTTGTGTTATAATCATTGGTATGAATCGATGCGTGTCAAATATATAAGCACCAGTACAATATTTTATCATTCATCAATGTGCCTTACATGTATCTAGATATTGGAACACATTACATAAATATACACACCTATGCTCCTTGTATGTATGAGAGCACTAGTGCAATTTATAAAATACAAGAATCAATGCATGAATGTGTATCAATGTGTGTTTAATTAATGAAACATCAATGCTCATACCTATACTAACCACACCCAAAAGAACTCCAAAAACTCTCTAAAGTTTTGATACACACATATGGATTTTCAATAGGCCAAAAAAATATTTTTGCAACATTTACACACATAATTCTTTTATGATTGTAACAAATTTAAATTGTTGTAGTGTCAACCTTGAAATATCAAATAAAGTACACAACAAAAATTATTTTGCATTTTTGTATAGAGATGATGTCCATATTCCAAAATTAAAGATATCCAAGCATACACACTTAAATGAAAGGTGTGACTATGGAGAGAACCCATGATTCATTAACCATAGTAAAAAAAAATTGCAAATAGCATGCATTGTAGATAAAAATAACTCTTAGAGACATATTTTGCAAAATAACGATTAAAATTTTGATAATAAAAGGCTATGGTTGAATCATACAATGAAAACACATAAATTAGAGGGAGTATTCAATGATTTGATAGTTTCCAAGCTCTTAAAAGGTTGAGAAACTATCATAGCTTGAATTTTTAATGTTCTTCCCAGTAAAGTGCTCAAAGCCTAAATTACATAGATAAATGAAAATAAACTAAAAGTATACAAAAAAATGGAAAATACATGTCTAGAATAGATTTTGGTGTCCTGTCACCATTGGATACAAATTCGAAATGTGTTTTTCTTTGTAACCACTTATGTCCATTCCTCCCTTGAATCTTGAATGGGTGTAACGAATTCTTGTTTGCTTTCATTTTCCTTGATTGTGTTCACTTTTTCTTTATTCAAAGGGATTTTGAAAGGAATTTCAGTTCTCCACATTTGCTTCATATTCCTTAACCCTGTTGGCCCAACTTACTTAGGCATGGGTGGTGATAAATGAATATTTTACCTCTTCCTATATAGGCAAGTCCATGACCTTAACTGATTGGGAGATTACAAGGAGGAAAGGGGGATGGGGGACTTCCCTTCTTCTTGAGGTAGTTTCATAGACAGAGAATCAACCATCTAGGATGGATTTAGAGAGGAGGGATGGGAGGATGTCACAAAATCCTTATTTATTGGATGATGTTCCTCCATTGTTGCATCCCATTGGGTGGGTTTGTGATGAGATTTCTTTGATTTCCCTATCTTTAATATTTGGATGCAATGGAAAGAAAGGTGCCATGTTTCAAAGCATGCCCTACATCTAAAGGAAACTTGTTCATAATCTAGTTTTGGGGGGCATATATAGTCTTTGGAAACAAGTTTGATGTCATATATAGTTTGATGTTCCATGTCTACACATATGTGCACATATGTTGTGATATGCAGTGCTCCATCTTTGCACTTTGAATTGAATTTTTTTTTTTAATTCATTTCATATGGCTTAGTGAATTAGAACCCAAAAATAAGGAGTCAAGTAAGGCAGTGTTACCTAGACATGCATAGCAGAGGGGGAGTCTTAAAAGAGGCCGAAGGTTAGAGTTTGGGGCTTCATGCAAAGACTAAATTTGGCCCAAAACCATGGACACGGGTTTAGGATTTGATCTTTGTCCTTGGCTATGTCAAATTGTACTATGAAAAATTGCTTTGCATAAGGATAAATAGATTCATCTTCCTTGATTTTTGGCTTCTAGGTGTAAGAAATCCATTGATGAAGGTCTACAAGTTTTGGCCAAAGGCCATTTAATCTACAAATCAATGGATTTCCTATGTAAAATGTTGATTGCTACATTACACCTTTGTTATGGTTATGGTAGGTGTGATGCGTCATTGACCGTATGAATTCTTAAGTGTTGGAATCTACCAAGCTTTTCTCCTATTTTGGCCACATCCTTATAAGATGGGCCATGAGTACCTCTTCCTTTCGGAGGTGGAACAATTTGGGGTGATCTAGCAGTTGACAATGTCAATGAATTTGAAGAAGAAGGTGTAGACATCATACCTGAGGAATGAACCCATCGTGAGTAGAAAGGAAACACGATGGAAGGGAAAAAATTTAGTAGAGATAGAGAAGAAAGGAGGGAAGGATTATATGAGGGATTGAAGGAAACTAAGACAGACTTTCTTCGTCATCCTTCTAAAATTCAAGTACACCATTTTATTCTTAAGATATTTTTTAATTTTTACTTATATCATAACTCTTTTTTTTTAACAGTAACGGTTGACAAACTTTTATATTAAAAAAAAAGAGAGATTACATACGAGAAAGGAATATTGTTCCCAAAAACAAAAGAGAGCTGTCGAGGCAGGCTCTATACAGTCCAGTCTTTGAAGTTCAAACTTAAATCCTATTTTGCTACAGCTATAAAGTTTGACAAACTGTCCAAGAAGGAACTTGCATAGGAAATACATAATATAAGAAGAGACAGTAAACTATCCAAACCAAAAAATCCCAGAGAATAAACCAAGATGAGAGGGCATAACGAGGGTCAATTAGCATGATTCTGACGAGCGTTTTTCCCCTTACTTCCAATTGTTACACCAGTGTTTTCATCATCCATGCCGAGGAGGACTGAGGGACTGTTCCTGCTGCTAGTTCTGATATAGTTTACCTTGGATTCCACAATTCTGAGGCAACTATGGAGGGAGTCAATCTTGCCAACCAACGTGTCGTAAAATTCCTTCATTTTGCAGTTGTTGCTCCTAACTTCAGTGGTCGAGATCTGGACAAAAGTGGAGAGATGTGATATAGCTTTCTTCATGTCTGGATTATCCCACCAAAGACAACGCACCTGAGATTCTGTATCCTGGATGTGTGTAAGAATTTCAGAAGACGGGCTGTCCTGATGGAGAGGGGAGTCCAAGTTGACAATCCCACAATTGTCACCGTTGTTATGTTGCCAATTTTTTTCGGTTCCCATATCACCGGGACTGTCGTGAACTCGTTGCGGAGAAACACACTGAGCCTTGCCCAAACCAACGTCAATATTCGACCATCCCCTGCCATTGCCCGCATCAAGTCCACAGACAGAGAGCTGAGCAGAGCCTCTGTTTTGACCCTGCCCCAAGTCAAGGGGAATCCAATTACCCTTGCCATGTTCTTCATGTTTGGAGTGTCCGCAGCAGGTGCACTTCGTCAGGCCACCAGGAGAAATATGGAGCTCAGAACCACCAATACCCTGCCCCTAGACTAAATCAAAGAGATAACGTTTCATTCCCACCCCCCGGAGTGAGTCTGTATCTGCTTCCTGCATCTTTGGCATTGAAGCACAGAATGACACCAGTCGGCATTGAAATCCTCCATGCTAAAACAGAGATAACCAACCCAAGAAATGTCGCAGTGAAAAACTTGGTGCATACTCAAAACTCTAACATTGAGCGGGATATCAGCCAAGGTCTCCTTGGGGAATGTCCACATTGATCTCCCGCATGCGAGACAGATGGTGTCTGCCAGGGGAGGCCACCATATGAGCCCAGGGTACGTGGGTGCTGTTCAAGAAGATCCAACATAGATTTTGCATTTACTCCAAATCCAAGATGAGATTAGCCCATAGTTAGATAAGTGCAAGACCATGGGGTTCAACTAGGAGATGTAGAAGGTTAAGGGACCCAAACATCAACAAGATGTTGTTCATTACTGATAGCAAGGCCACAATCAAGACCAGCACCGATATTGGCCATTACATATGTTCTCTTAATGTTATTCCTTAGGATGTGGAAGAAGGAGATTGAGTGAAACTCATTGAGCAAATAGACAAAGTGGTGATGAAGCTTGGAGACCGGCTTTCGTCGATTTTTGGCTAAGGCCCTTGCTTCCTTGATTACCAGCATAGAGTCTCCAATGGCTCCAAGGTCCTCAACCTTTTCCTGCCTTGCAACCTCCATACATTTGATTAAGGCGAGCCATTCCGCCTCATTATTGGTCCTCCTTCCGATACCCCATGCAAAATCCTTCGCTTTGTTTCCATCGGAATCCAAGTGGTCTCCCTGCACCTGCCAACCCTGACTTATATCATAACTCTTAGAAACCTTAATATTAAGCAAAATTTATTAATAAAAATAATTAGTAAATGTAAATAATAAATATATGTGAAATTGCATAAGAATTATATAATTTTAAAATTAAAACAGAAAAAAATAATGAATTATATATAAAAAAAATATAATAATGATATATTTTGTATAAAAAATAAAAATATTAATGTAAAAGAAATTCATAATTTTATGTTTTAAATTTAAATTTAAAAAACAAACAAACCTAAACCTTAGCTTAACTTTAAAAAATAAAAATAAAACTAAAGAAGATTTAATTATAAGGAAACTATTATAAAATTTGGACATAATTTCCAGTGCCATTTGACTAATAACAATTCATTAAGATAATATTTTATGTGAAAGACTCATAAAAGCATCCCAAGTATAAATACAATATAAAACAATTATAAGCTATGTCATTATAATTAATAAATAACTAATAAATGCATTGCATAAGTAAGAGACTTTTTTTTCAACAAAACAAAACAAAAGTATGAGAATCTTTATCATACTTCGAAGGTAGAGTATATAACAATCAGTTAATATTCAATAACAATTGACTTTTTACTTAATATGCAATTTGTAATATATTTTTTCTATAGTTTTCAAATGTTTTATAAAAAATAAATATTAAACTAAATATTTAAAAATAAATAAATTTTGGAAATATAAATTTCTATTTTTTGATTTGATGAAAGCTTTGATGGAACAATTTTTCCCTGCTTTGAACATTATTTGTTAGAGATAAAAATTAATAAAAAATAATTTAAAAAAATTAAATATTTTTCATTTGTCTATTTATTGTACTAGACTACTATATACAATTTCAATCACTTATATTATAATGCCAACAAAATGTCTCCACAGTAGTTGAATTATTTCTTATTATGATTATTGATAGTGACATAAAGCAATATAACCTTTAAATTTAATTGTCCATATCCGAGCAGCATCCAATGTACTGCTAGTGCATTGTACCAATTTCAATTAAAATACAGTGAAAACAACTATTTCATGCTGAGGTTATACATAAAGAATGGTAGTTGACACGTGTTTTATATGTTGTTGTTTTTATAATCCCCCTTTCCAAGAAATTATGGCAGACAACATATCACATCTCATTTCCTATAAGTACAAGGTGGGATAATAGTTCTCGAATCACGTTTTATTGTTTTATTTCATGATTTAAATTTTGGTTTTTATCATTTTCTACAAAGAATCTTTTTTGTGATGAAAAATCAGATCTCGTCCGTAAATAGTACTCCAAATACAACGATCTTAGAAAGCTTGAGCCGGAATCCATGGAAATGTGATAGAAAAATAATAAAAAAAGTAATTGCATCCATGGAAAAATGATGAAAAATGGTTTATTTGCATATGATGTAATTATTCACACATTGACATTGGCATTTGAATTGACATTGGCATTTGAATGATATAAAACTTCAACAAATCCACACTTACATAGTACCAATAAAATATGAAACAAACAATCATACAATGCCATCCATAGAAGACAAGAACGTCCTCCATGGACCCGAAACCCTAATAGTGCAAGACAACCTTGGATACCATTTACTATATACAACGTTTACGAGTTGAAATAAAATATTTACTATTCATTCTTACCATGGCGAGGCCGTCTAGGTGTTGTAAATGCAAGGGAACCTTCATGGGGCGAATAACTCCAAATCCTTCCTCCATGTTCACATCAAGCTGGCCTCTTGGAAGTGACCAGTCAAGTGCATGTACTGGTGTGGCATCTTAACGTACGCCATGTTTGCAGCTGGGTACCTCCTCCTTCCCGAGGAGAAGGGCAGGAATCTGAAGCCGTTCCTACCGATAATATTCATATTTGCCGCCGATTCGTCGTTCCTAACTATTATGATAACAATGATTTCTATTTCAAATTAAATCATATAATAATAATTCCAAATTTTAAATAATATTTTTTTAATTTATTTTTTATATTATTCATACTAAATTAAAATTTATTATCTTTTTACTTAACTCTTAAGTATATAAATTTCCAATAATAAATATAAAAAATATATTTTATAATACTCCTTAGTTAAATTTTGATTAGTGCAAGTAAGACTTGGGTAATTCATGAGTAAGAGTAAATCCATCCTTAGAGAAACATAGCAAAGAGAAAAAAAACATTAGTTTGAGGAGTTGTTACAGTCATACAAAGGATTGTTTTAGAAGCTTAAAGAGATACCATCTAAGAGGGAAATAGAGGATTAGATATATAGTTGTTTCATGACTTCCCATTACGAATTATTGGGCTATATAGATAATTTGTTCTTCCCGATAGAGTGTTCAAAGCCTAAATTACATAGATAAATGAAAATAAACTAAGACTATACAAAAATATGGAAATAATACATGTCTAGAATAGATTTTGGTGTCGATTCCTTGTTACTACTAGCTGCAAAGTTGAAATGTGTTTTTTCTTCATAACCACTTATGTCGAAATTGCATAAAAATTATATAATTTTAAAATTAAAACATAAAAAATACTAAAAATATATAATAATGAAATATTTTGAATAAAAATAATTAGAAGTATTAATGGGTTAACTGATAGTAGAGCAATTGGTAATGAGTAATTGAAATAAGAAATTGTAAATGAAATGTCACAAGATTAAATTTAAATCCTAATAAATACTTAATTAAAATAAATAAATTAATGTGACCATTTTTATATTTTTAAATTAAAAAATAATAATTTTAAAAATTAAAACTTCAATTTTAAAAAATAAAATAAAAATAAAACATATTTTATTCTAAAAAATTGTCATAAATTTTGATAAATTTTGACCATAATTTTATTCTATGGTTATTTGACTAATAACAATTCATTTTCTTCACAAATTGTTTTTAGATTTTTTATTTAAAAAACTTATAAAAAAATAAATATAATCTAAGGTCAATGCAAGCAATGTAATTATCACCACTGCATCATGCAGTACAAAATATCATATCACTACTAGATACATTCAAAAAAGAAAAGAATAGATTTTTATTTTATACATAAAGTATGAGAATTTATTTAAATGAAAAAAATAGAAGATGTATGAGAATATTTTTTCACACAAATCCACACTTTACACATTACCAAGAAACTATAAAACAACCAATCATACAATGACACACATAAAAAACAAATCCATGGACCCGAACGAAATGAGAGAACTAACCCTAATACTCAATAGTCCCAACACAAAACCTTTGTTACCATCTACTATATTCAACTTTTCCCGGTTGAAATAAAATATTTACCATTCATTGCTACCATGGCGAGGCCGTCTAGGTGTGGCAAGTGCAAGTAAGGGAACCTTCATGGCGCAAGTAATTCCAAATCCTTCTTCCATGTTCACATCAAGCTGGCCCTCTGGAAGTGACCAGTCAAATGCGTGCACCAGAAGGGCTATGGCGTGTTGCATCTTAACGTACGCCATGTTCGCAGCTGGGCACCTCCTCCTTCCCGAGGAGAAGGGCAGGAATCTGAAGTCATTCCCACCGATATTCATATTTGCCGCAGATTCCTCGTCAAATCTTTCCGGCCTGAATTCGAAGGGTTCGGCCCACAATTTGGGGTCGTGTGCAAGACCCCAGATATTGACAAACATGACGGTTTTGGAGGGGATTCTGTAACCTGCAAGATCCACAGCCTCTTCATTAAAATGGGGATCCGTCAATGGAACCGGCGGATGAAGACGAAGAGCTTCTTTCACGATGCTCTCCAGGTATGGAATCTGCCACATGTCGGATTCATCCACCAGACGCCCATCGCCCACAACTCTGTCAATTTCCCCTTGCAGTTTTCTTAGAACCCTCTGGTTTTGAATCAGTTCTGCCATCGCCCATTCAATTCCAGTCGCCGTGATATCTAAGCCGAACAGTAGCACATCCTGAGACACGCATACACAGATTCAGTTTGAGCAGTAAATTATTACAAAGATTGAAATAGATTCAAGAAGAGCCGTACCGTCATTAAACCCATTAGGGATTTTTCTGAGAGTTGTTCTTGGCCTTGGAGAGACAGCAGAATATGCACAAAATCCTTGGTTTCCTCGGTCAAACCTGCGTATAATTCGTTGTTTTCCATGTCATGCCTATGGTCGTCTATAATGAGCCTGTAAACTCTCTCCAATTTTTTGCTTAAACTTTTGATTCTTCGATCGTAGCCCTGCAAATCCAACCAGTCGAGCATTGGAACAAGGTTGCTAACAATTAAGGCGCCGATAAGCACCATGGCCTCTTTCACGTCTTCCATGAACGAATGCATTTCCTTAGCAATAGGATGGTCGGACTCACTATATTTGTTTCCGAATAGCATTCGGGATATGATATTCAGAGATACAGAATCACATACACTTCTCAGATTTATTATCTCTCCTTTCTTGGACGCGGAGAAGATGCTGTCCACCATGGCCAGGAATTCTTGTCTACGGATATAAGTCTGGGCTTTTATTCTGGCCGGAGAGAAGAGATGTGTAGCGCAAATCTTCCTCAGGTGGCGCCAGTGAGGGCCGTTGGGGGCGAAGTCCAATGAGTGGAAATCAAAGCCGATGTATTTTCCGGCAGAAGACGGTGGCCTGGACGACCACTCAGCGTCTTTGGTTTTAAGTACTTCCATGGCGATCTCCGGGTTTGAAACCACAATAACCTCTGCAGTTCCGAGGCGGAGATGCATGACAGGGCCATACTTGTTTGCCAGTCTCGCAAAAGTACGATGCCTGTATTGAAATCCCACAGACAACAGAGAGCCCACGAGGGGCCATTCAGTCGGTCCCGGAGGCAAATCCTGTGACCGTCTCTGTTTCTGAGCGAAATGATATAACAAAACGGCTATCGACAGAAGAGCAATTAACGAGGAGGGGTAGGACACAGCCCACACAGAATTCATACTCAGCATCTCAGGATCCAAATTCCAAAGACACAAGACACAGGCAAAGACAATCTAAATGATTCTGAGTCTAGTTATTTTAGAACGAAAGCGTCAAGGACGAGCGACACACTTAGGTTCTTGAGCCGAGCCGATCGCAATTCTTGCCATGATACTAAAATCGGAAGAGCCCAGTCCCAAGCCAATCCTCAAACCCTATTGATTGTCTTAATGTTTTTTTTAAGGGGGAATCTATCCTTTCATTCTTTTGTCCTTTTCATTCTTTTGGTCAAAAAAAATTTAGAATTATATCATTCTAACAAATTTACCATTAAGATAATAAAAATTAATGAAAATAATAAAAAAATATTTAAAATTAAATCATTTAAAAAAATTAACTTTTACTTATTTTTATTGAATATTTTATATTATTATATATTACATTAATAAATATTATATTTTACTTAGTTTAAAATTATATAAATTTGTCACAACCTATGAAATATCAATATTTTATGTAATATTGATATTTTGCAATTTATATTATAAAATATATAATATAATATTATGATGATTTTTTCATAACCTTTTAGCTATTTTTGGTTTCAAATTCCTCACACAATAAAAATAAATAAATAAAAATGAAATATCATTATATAAGTAAAGATCACAAAAACTATTACAACCTACTTTATGCTACTTACATAAATTAAAAAGTATTATGATACAATTAAAGATCACAAAGGCTATTACAGCCTACTTTAAGCCACTTCTTTAGATTATCTTCATTTTTTAACAACTTTAACATTCTTAAAATTAATAATTATTTAAAATTAGAAATTTGTGTAATATTTAGTAATTTGTTATTATTATAATTATATAAATATAAAAAAAATCCAATTAAAGTGTTTGAAAATCCATTTTATTACATCTATTATTTTAATAGATTATAATTAATATTTAAAAATTTAATATAATTCTAAATAAAAAAATAAAATTATAATCTCAAAATAACTCATTACAATAAATATGAATATTATAACTACATATGCTATTGCAACTACAATAAAATTATGCCATACTCTTACTAAAAAAATGAATACTTGTAATCATTATAAAAAATATTTCTTTATTTTTTATGTTTGTAATTTATAGAAAAATTTTCAATAATAATAATTATTTACTATAAATTCAATCAATATTATAATAATCTACTCTAAGATCAGTTTTTTAATTATATTTTGATCTTCAATTTCCTTGATTTTCTAAATAATAAAACAATGATTCAATACAATATGGGCATGACTCATTTCTTGAGATTAGACTTTATATATATATATATATATATATATATATATATATATATATATAATTGATATGGAATCAATTTAATATTACAATGATTACATAAATCTAATTAAAATGCTCTTTAATCACCCTTAAAAATGGTTCGGATATCTAATTAGCTCATATGAAAATCCCGAAAGGTATCGCAATGCCAAAAACGCAAGCTATATAAGACACTGTTGTCGATTGAATTATTTGTGTACTCAATTCAACGGTGACGATTATAGAACTGCAAAGTCAAGGATAATCGACTCTTTCAATCCAATTAGTAAACTAAACCTATGGTTGATATTATTATAACATTATTATGTCCCCGAAGGGGATCATATATGGATCGTTGAATCCCTAATAATATGGGCTAGAACCTATACTCGTCTATGAATTTTTTTCTTTTGCCTATAGTTTGGGTAAAGGTTGAATTTTTTTTTTTTAAATCAAATTTATGAAAAAGATTTATAAAATTATGATTGGCTGCAGGACCCGATGTCATCCTCTTTTTTTGGTTCCCATGAGGGGGCTGCGAGATGACGTCAGGTCCTGCTCAAACTGCAACCATTGTGCACACTGCACACTGCACACTCTGAGGCACTCATTTCTGCTCACCAGGGACTCGATTCTAGAACTGGACAACCAAAACTCTCAACCTATGCAAGTTGTTTAAAATTTTGAAAAGGTATTATGGTGGGCTTGCATGACGGTCGAGTTTGCATGGTGGCCACATGTCTATGGCTATGCCATTCCATAATGTCTTGGGCATGCGTGGCTTAGCGTGGCTTAGCAATTTATTTTTTGTTTGATTTAAGCTTCGTAAAGAGGGACGCATGCAGCATTTGGTTCTCGTGAGTCACGATGTGCATTGTACCCTCTGGCAGTAGTTCTAACTTCTGGCGATGGTGAGCTGGTTCTTGGGCGTCAATCCTTGTTTAGTAAGCTCGCAGATCAAGTGGATCTTCAGTACTACTCACACAGAGTCTTTAATTGCCGTCAAATATTATCAATGTCGCGGTTTATCAATGTCACAGTCTTTAATTGTTGTTAAAGATCATCAATGTTGCAATCTATTCGTTTTTCCTCCATTTTATCTCTTCTATGCTTTTAACATTTTTATTTTATCAGTATAACTGGCAATCTTTTGGTAACAGAATGGCAAGGTGTTCCTAATCTATCGTCTTCTTATGATTTTTGCATGTTTTTGTAGGATCACATGACAAATGAATTCACTGCAGAGCTAAAAGGTCAACCTGATCTGATTATTGGAAATTACAGTGATGGAAATTTAGTCGCATCTTTGATTGCACATAAACAAGGAATCACTCAGGTTTTTTTCACTCGCCATGTGCTTTTGTATTTCTGTAGCTGGAAAAGGATTTTTTTTCTATAAAAAAATCAGTCTAAAAACATATCTTCTTTGTCATCTCAGTGCAACATAGCCCATGCTTTGGAGAAGACCAAATTCCCATATTTAGACATATATTGGAAAAATTTTGAAGAAAAATACCACTTCTCTTGTCAGTGTACTACAGATCTAATTGCAATGAATCATGCATATTTCATTATCACTAGCACATATCAAGAGATTGCAAGAAGTTCTGACGTTATCCTTCTTTAGAGAGAATTTTGAAACTCATGTTTATTTATTTGTTCTGAATTCGCTAAACTATTATTCTGAGTATGTGAGACCTGAAAACCGAAAAGGGAAATTTTTTAGTATGTACATATAAATATTTTAGTACGTACATATAAATATATGAGTTTGTTACTGCAGCAAGGATACTGTTGGACAATATGAAAGCCACACTGCTTTCACCATGCCTGGTCTCTACCGTGTGGTTCATGGAATTGATGTTTTTGATCCCAAATTCAACATTGTTTCTCTTGGAGCAGACATGCAGATTTATTTCCCTTATACAGAAAAGCAGCATCGCCTTACTTCTTTACATGGTTTAATTGAGGAACTCTTGTTCAATCTGCAACAGACAAATGAACATATGTAAGGAATACTCTCCACAACAGTTCTTTCTCATTCTATTTTTTTGACATCTCCTATTTAGTAATGTCAGTTTGTGTGAGTCTTCTCCTAATTTTGGACATTTAACTCTGATATATATTCCTGAACATTTAATTTTGGACATTTGGGACATTTTGGACATTTAACTCTGATATATATGTATTTTTGGATTCATCTTAGTCTTGGTGAATTATTTGTCTTGGGAAAGCTGGAAATGATTGTTTATAATTCATATCCCCTTCATTGCCTTTTCTTTGACCTCATCTTATTTCTCTTTCAGTGTATGGAAATCAAAATATGCTAGTATTAATTAAGAATGTCTTAAGATACTCTTACTTTTCCTAGTTCCTCTCTTTCACTATATGTGGCAAGTCCATAGTACGCACCAAGTCTCTAAGACTAAGTTTGATGTGCAACGGGCTTCCATGCAATCCTGAGTGATCACTTCAAAGTTGTAATTAGAAATTTTTATTTACATAAAGTAATAATTTATTTCATGCTTGCAATGTTTCTTCATATTCGGCGAAAATATCAGCAGAGGCTGCAATTTCATATGATTGAGTAGAAGCAACTGATTAATTCATTTTTTTTGCATCTGCTGAAATAACTTTTTGCGCTTTGTTCAGGTGTGTCTTTTGAATCTGTGAAAATAACTGTTTTTGCTATGTTTTCAAGTGTGTCTTGAATGATCATAAAAAACCCATTATTTTCTCTATGGCAAGACTCGACCGCGTAAAAAATATGACAGGACTAGTCGAATGGTTTGCAGAGAACAAACGCTTGAGGGAGTTGGTTAACCTTGTTGTAGTTGCTGGTGATATTGACCCATCAAAGTCCAAAGACAGAGAAGAAGTGTCTGAAATTGAAAAAATGCATCGACTTATCAAAGAATATAACCTGAATGGTCAGTTCCGATGGATATGTGCCCAAAAGAATAGAGTGTGGAATGGTGAGTTGTACCGCTACATCTGTGACACAAAGGGTTCCATGTAGAGTGCTCAATCCATTTAATTAAGTCAAAGTTACGGTGCCATATAGAGTGTTCAGTCCATTTACTTAAGTATCATAGTAGTATGAAAAAAATAAAAATAAAAGTATGAAAACTGCATGAAAATTTCAAGCTGTTGGAACCCGAGTTTATAGAATAATGTAACTTAAAATTATTATTATTTTAATTAATAAGGTATCATATTTGTTTTAAAAATTCTTGTTCTAAGCTTTTATATAGATTTCGATAAATGTGAGTTGAACTTTGTTCAACTGTTTTATCACAGAACTTGCTTAGATTGTACATGACTTTTCAGCTTGTATTTGATAACATTACTATAATTTTTAATAATAATATTGTTTTGTGAGTTCACTTTACGATTATTATAAATTTCAATATTACTTGGTGAATTTATCCCCTTCATCCTACACAATCCCTCACCTTGAAATCAACCCCTAAAAGATGTGTATAATCAAAGGTTACTTACTTACATGGCTTTCCAAAGAAGTCTCCCAAAATCAGGTGGCAATGTCGGAAATATTTCCACCTCGTGGCTCCATTGCAGTCTCCCAAAATCAGGTGGCATGGACATTTCCACCCCATGGCTCTTGCTAAAGGAAAAGATCATTCTCAAGTTATTCAATTAGCATTCCACAATATAACATTGAATGTTGTTGTTATGGAGATAAGAATTTTGGATTTAATTTAATAATCAATCCAATGATTCATACTTTAAGTGAAATTCTTTTAATGTAGTGAAATAGAAAATATGAAACCGTAATTCATGAAATGATTATTTTAAAAAATCATTTTTTTATACATAAATGTTTTCATTTTTCTAGATTTTGTGTATTTTTCTATTATATAATTTAATTAATTTTAATAATAAAAATATATATATATATTTATTCTAAAGTTTTAATTTTTTTAATTTTAAAAAATAATTATAAATCATATGGCTTACACCAAATTTATTACTTTACAATTTCATATATTAATTTGGAGTAGTCTATTTATTCTATGTTTTTTACTTTACTGTAGGTTTTGGTCAGATTGGTAATATTTTTTTTAGTAAAAGTTAAATTTCTATGTATTTGAATTGTATTTTTGAATTCATAAATAGATTCAGCACCCTCAAATACCCCATGACACCCAAATTATGCAATTTCCATAGCTAATATATGTGATTCTAAGATTTTTTAAAGTTTTCCAACCACAATACAAACAAAATTAGACGGAAATATGCTCGAAAAAAGGTTGAAAACGTAAAACATTTAGACTACACCTATTAATTTGATGCTTAGTTGAATTATGAATTTTAGAATGTTATATTATTATCATCATATTCAAATTGTATATTGTATATGCTTATTGAATATAAAATTTTACATTAATATATTATTATTATTATATTTATATTTTATATTTAAAAAAATATTTTTCAATAGATAATTTTTTTTAATTTAAAAATAAATTAAATATAATTATAATAATTTTTAATTTTAAAAAATATTAAATTTAAATTATATATAATAATAATTTTAAAATAAATATATATATTTTAAATTATAACTATAATTTTATATTGTGTTAATTGATGATGATGATGACGATAGTTAAGTCCATTTACACCAGTTTTGGTTTATTAGAACGTAAGAAAGAAAAGTAAGGAACTACTTGGTTTGCTTTAAAGTTTTATTTATGTGCTCAAAAAGCTTGGAGATGAGCATTTCTAAATTACAATAATTTGGATGAGATAGAAGGTTGGAAATGTTTATATTGTAACAAAAATTGAAACTGAGATCTTATGTGGGTGTAAGCAAGGAAATCTAAGAGGAAGTGTTTTTTATCCTCAACTCATAGTCTCACCAAGATTGTAGATCCTTTCAGCCCACGGAGTTTTAGGAAAGGTCCAACCCCCTATTTCACTATGCAACTCATGAGAGTTTGATCGTATTTTAACTATGTTGATATTCTACTTTACGCTAGTTAAAACAGAGATATAATTTTGATCTTCAAGATTAGGGTTAATAAGCTCCTTGTAATATCTTAATTTTCTTTTATCCTCTAAATTTTCATCACAACACAACTTCTCTTTGAACTTCGAAGTAATAATACTTTTAATATCATCTATATTTTGCATAGTGACAGTTTCGTCAATCCCTCACATATTTAACCAAGACATGGCATCTTTATGCCAACCTCGCTTGAGCCTTAGGTTGTTTTGACAGGAATTTAAAGCAATTTTTGGAAGTCTCTGGTCTCCCAAGTTATTTAATTTTTTTTGAAGATTAGGTACCTAGTCATAGCTATGCTCTCAATGGGGGAAAGACCCACTTCAATTAGGAGAATAGGATATGGCGTATTGCTTTTAATTCTAATATTGTAACTTATAAAGTGCTTTCATATTTTCTCAATCCTTCCCCAAGATTCTCTAGAGAGGCTGCATCCCCAAACTTCACACCCATACAAGAGAACGAGAGTGACGAGATTGTTAAATTTTGAGCATTAATTCACAATACTCTAGGATCTTTACTGAGAGAATAACATGTGCAGTATATCAATGCATATCAATCATAACAAGCATGTCAATCATCACAAGAATCAAAATCATGAGAGACAAGAGACACAAAGTTTCCGTGGGGAAAACCCTAAGGTGAAAAACCCCACAACTTCCTCAGAGATAGAGAGAGCAATGGCTCAACCAAAGTACAACCAAAATACACAGAGATAGTCTCCTAGTAGCAGATGATCCTCCTCCTCACTAGTGCGCCACTTTCTGAGTGAGAGAAGTGTGATTTTTCGAGTGATGAAAATAGAGATCTCCCGATCTCTATTTATACTTGTCTGTTTTCCCAGTGACCTTATGGGGCCAACTTGTCTAGCTAGGTACATCAACCATATAATATATATTTCAGGTCCGACCCCACACATGGTGGTCTAATAACCCATCGGCAAGTTCACACACTTGCGACACTTGTCAATACACATGACGACACTTCCTTATAGAGGAATAACACATCTATTATAAGGGTACAATAAATATATATGAAATACATTCCGAAGTTACATATACATCAACACTCCCTCTTAACTAGGAAGGTATTTCTCAACACAGATCTTCTAGCACAAGTCTTCTTCTCGGGATCATCGTCATCGATGCATCGTCATCATCATTGTCACTGCTGCTGCTATCTCAACCAATCTCTGAATTTACTCGTCATAGGAAGTTCTATAGAGCCAGTCCTTTTTCATACTGGATGTAGGCCCACCACCTGCAGGTCTTCATCATTTGTGCGAACAGTCTGATAGAGGTGGTCTCTCAGGACTAATTTTATGTGCGGATGCAATACCAGAAAGAGTATCCCATGAACATTTATGTGCCTAAGCACGACCGGAAAGATCTCCCAGGACTGATTACATGCATCTCCTTCACAATACCTTTAAAGAGCACCCCAGGAACATTTATGTGCCACAGCACGACCGGTAAGATCTCTAAAGAGCATCCCAGGACTTATTACGAGCACATAGCTCAACCTCTCGGATCTCCAGGAGTGATTACATGTGAATAGACAATACCTTTAAAGAGCATCCCAGGAACATTTATGTGCCACAGCACGACCGGAAAGATCTCTAAAGAGCATCCCAGGACTTATTACGAGCACACAGCTCAACCTATCGAATCTCCAGGACTGATTACATGTCTCCATAGTAATACCTCATCTCAGGACTGATTAAGAGCACACAGCTCAACCTATCAGATATCTGAGGACTGATTACATACTACATAGCAATACCTCATCCCAGGACTGATTACAAGCATACAGCTCAACCTATCGGATATCTGAGGACTGATTACATGCTATTTGCACAACCTGCCACATATCATCTATGACCTCCAAGTATCAACCTGATACTCATGATCCAACGGATCATCATCGCACGAAGCATCATCCTGATGCTCATGATCATACTGATCATCATCATTGTACCGTCCTGGTACATATCATCTGGGGAAACATCCTGAAGCTCATCATCATGATCATCCTGATCATACAATGCATCCACTTGATGCATACCAAGTATCTACCTGATACATATCATCATACATGATCCACCTGATCATACAATGTATCCACCTGATACATACATAGATACATGATCCACACAATGCATCTCACTAATATATATCAACATACATGATCTACCTGAACATACACAGTATCCACCTGATACATATACAGATACATGGTCCAAGCATCCAACATGATGCATATACAAAATACATACAAATGATCCAATCGATCATATCCAGCATCCAACATGATGCGTACATACATATATAAATGATCCAACTGGTCATATCCAGTATCATCCTGATGCATATATTGAGCAGTAACTGAAACATTGTCCTGATGCTCATCATCCAGCACTTACATCCACTGCCATGTGAAGGATGCTCCTTCCAACATGCTTGGAATGGCTTCAGTAAATGTGTCCATCACTTCTTCCTCAAAGTGTCATCGCTCTGAAGAACACCAAGCCTCTCCCTGAAGTACTTGAACTTCACCCTGGCTAGTGGCTTCGTCAGTACATCTGCAATCTGCTCATCCATCGCAACATACAGGAGCTTCACTACTCCTCTCTGCACCATATCCCTGATATAGTGATATTTGATCTCTATGTGTTTCGACCTGTCGTGAAACACTAGGTTCTCAGACAGCTTCACACAACTCTGGTTATCACAGAAGATACCAGTAGCATCCAACGGGAGATCAAATAACTTAGACAATAGCTTCCGAAGCCATACTGCCTCACAATTAGCTGAACAGGTTGCAACATACTCTGCCTCAACTGTACTCAGTGCTATGCAGGACTGCTTCCTGCTAAACCAAGAGATCACACCTAATCCCATACTGAAGCAGCACCCAAATGTGCTCTTCCTATCTGCAGCACTGCCTGCCCAATCTGAATCAACATAACCTTGCAAGTTAAACTTTTGATTCACTTCATACTTGAGCCCATAATCAATTGTACCCTTCAGGTACCTCAGAATATGCTTTACAGCAACCAGGTGAACACTCCTCGGATCCGTCAGGAACTGGATCAATGTGTTCACCGCAAAGCAAATATCTGGTCTCGTGTTCGTCAGGTACATCAAGGACCCAATCATCTGATGATACATCGTGACATCAACCGGATCAGATGAAGCATCACACAGAAGCTTCAGGTTCGATGCCATAGTTGTGGCCATAGCCTTGCAGTCCATCATCCCAAACCTCTTCAGGATCTCTACTGCATACTTCCCTTGTCCAAGGAAGATTCCATCTGCACTCTGCCACACCTCCATGCCAAAAAAAACAAATAGTGCATCATCCCCAAGTTCTTCATCTAGAACTTAGCAGCAAGCTTCCGCTGCGTGTTGACAATCAATCTATCTTCACCTGTAATAAACAGGTCATCCATATACAAAAGTAGTATCACTGGATTTCCTTCCTCAACCTTGTAGTAAAGGTTGGAATCCACTTTACTTTTGGTAAATCCCAAACTGGATAGAAAGTTGTTTATCCTACCATACCAAGTTCTACACATATATGACTCCCTGTCATGTGTCTCAGAACCAAGTGGCTGCTCCACATACACTTCTTCTTCAACTACACCATTCAAGAAGGCTGTCTTGAAATCCATCTGGTGTATCTTCTTCTTCATCACTGTAGCCGGAGCAAGTATTGATCTAATGGAAGTGTATCTGGCTACAGGAGCAAAATTCTCTATGCTACCACCTGCAGCATGCTTGATCTTGTAGATTCTCTTGGAAGTCACTACAGACTCCCTTTCAGGTCTTGGTACTGTATCCCAAACATCATTCTTCATGATCGACGGATCATGGCATTCTTCCATTTCTTCATCCCAGATCCTAGGAACTTCAATATCTTCAATAGATATCTTTGTTGCTGGAACAAATGTTGTAGCCCTTCTTTTGTAGGTGAAGGTATACGGTCTTTCCTACAAAACAAGTTAAATTGCATGATTAGAAACATATCATAATTTTCAGAACAAATTCTTATACATAGAGAAATATGTCATACAGTCATGCAATTATCTTAGCCAATGCTTCAATACAACATTTATCCATGTTCCATAACTTTCTATATGCCTTCCGGTCTCTACCAGAACATTGTTAAGAGTTTGCATGGCTCCCAACATGTCAACAAAGAGGTTTCATTCTAGATAAGTAGCAATGGAATGTTGTACAGTTTCATAGGCCTACTTACCCATCAAATGCATATTAGTAGTAAGCTGTTCATTAATGCAATCATTCTAATATGCATAATACACATCTAGGAACATAAGTATATACATCATTGAACAATATTATTTAACCAAACAAATATGCAAGAAATGACAATTTAAAATATTTATCTTTGTTTGTTTGTTGGGTGGACTCCCTCTGAGTCTTTACTTCCTTGCAGGAGCTGCTGGAGTCCTAATCTGAAGTAGCTTCCTCTACACCTTTCTGTTTTGGAATGTAGAGAGATGGTCAACTCCCTCTGAATATCTGCATCCTTGCAGAAACCACTGGAGTGTGCTCCCTCTTGATCTTTGCTTCCTGGATTACCTGTTCTTAAACTTATATTCATTCTCGATCCCTATGCATGCTTATTAGTATCATCATTATGTTATCCTCGAGGTCTCATACATAATCAAACATTTATTAGTATAATCTTAATATTATCAAAACGCAATAATCTCAAGCATGTATAGTCAGGATCATTTCAAACAGAAATAATAAGCATTCTTATGGTTAGTCATAAACATAATATACCTAAATCCGTGATTACTCAAACCTATGACTCTTCTGGTTAGTCACATCATCAATTAAGGTAAGAAACATAATATGCATAAGCCCTCAACCTTGTAACTTCAAGAGTAATCATTATCAATCATACGATATATATAACAACATACCTGGTCATCATATTTGCTAGTTATGTCTAGCAATGTGTTCTTGTTCTCTTCAATGACCTGCATAACTCATTAGTTAACCTTTGCAAAAACAAATTATACATACCTCTATGTGATTCATGACTATGGATGAATCTTTGTCTTCATAGCATGTTCAGGTTGTCCCTTTAATTTGTACAATCCTCCCTCTTGCTCTCCAATCACTACTACATCATCTATGGTCTTTCCCTTTGGCCACATTAGAACTTGACCATCTACAAATGCAACCCTCATACCTTTTGCATCCAATGCGGATATGGAGAGTAGGTTCTTCTTGAGCCCAGGTACATACAAAACATCTTTCATCTTCAATGACTTCCTAGAGTCTAGATTGTAGGAGGCCTCACCACTTCCTTTGATAGGGTATTGGTAGTCATCCCCAAGTTTCACCTTGTGGGGTGACTCATGTTCAGACAAATTAGCAAAGGATTCTTTAAACCCAGTCATGTGTTTTGAAGCCCCACTGTCAATTAACCAATCATTACAACCAGGGGAGATAGTACCTGTGAGAGCAGATATTAGAACATACTCTTCTTCACTTGATGAGTCATCATCACTTTCTGCCCTAGCTTTCTTCTTTGGAGGTTCATCATCTTCAGCAACATGAGCATGGTACCTTCTTTTTCTACCCTTCTTCTTTTTGCTGGAGTTGTTGTTATCCCTTTTGTTCTTGGGACATTCTGAAGCAAAGTGACCTTTCTCATTGCAATTGAAACACCTTATATCTTTCTTATCTTTGTGATAAGGATGAGAAGATTTCTTCTTGTGATGGGATGGCTCCCTCTTGAACTTTCCTTTCTTGGTGTGTACTGTGAGGGCTTGATCTTCATTCCCCATCTTTTCTTCTCTTGCCACAAGCCTTGCTTCTTCTTGAGAACATTCCTCCCACAGTCTACTGAAGGAGATTAATTTCTTTCTTGCACAGATCCCTTGGATAAAAGAGTCCCATGACCTAGGTAGGCCATGCAAAGTGGTCATAACAATTTCACCTTTCTCCACCATTTCATCTACAGCTTCAAGTTGTTCCTTGATCTGAGAGACGTTGGAGAAATAGGATTGAATGGTTTCTCCATTCGACATCTTGACCCATTTCAATTGATTCCACAGAGTCATCTTCCGATTTATGTTCTTCCCTTCAAATAACTTGGTCAGGGAGTCAAACATCTCCTTGGGTGTCTTCAGAGATGACACATTTGGTATGAGATGGTCTTTGATAGAATCAGCAATGATTCTCTTTGCTTTGACCAAGTTCTTCTTATGCAATATCTTAGCCTCTTCATCCTCTGGGATAGGGATGTCTTCTTTTACATATGAGTCCAACTCATTCTCTTCCAGGATTAACCCAATCCTATACTTCCAGGCTCAGAAGTTATCAGCCCCTTCAAGCTTATCCTCAAGCTTGGTGTAGTGAGACATCTTAAAGAGTACTTCAAATGGAAATAGAAAATATTTAGGTCTTACCACTTGAATTGTTGAAAACTGGATCTGGTCCTGGATTAGGGTTTGTCGAAAAAACCCTAAAATTTCAAAATGTGAATTTCAACTTTCTGAAAGGATAGAAAGATGCGCCTTGATGAACTGATCAACCTGGTGTATTCAGAATTTGAGATCTGCAAAGCTACACCCTTCAAAACTGCCTTTATGTCTTCCCGAATTCACTAAGGAGAGCCCTGAATTAGGGTTTGAGTTTCCCGGAGATCTACCCAACCAAAAATATTGATCCAAAGCTATAAAATTCGATTTTTGCAAGGCGCTTCCAGCTATGTCTTCAGATTTCAGAAATTCCTATTTTTTTGGAAACCCTAATTTTTAGGGCCAAATCTGAAAATGCTCAGAATTGAATTTTGATTGGACAGATAGATTCTCCTTAATGAGTAGAGTCAATCTACTATACTTTGTTTCCAAAATCTGTGGAGAGAAACCCTAGTTTTCGTCACTGCACAATGTCTTCTTCTCAGGTTAGCTATGATACCATGTTAAATTTTGAGCATTAATTCACAATACTCTAGGATCTTTACTGAGAGAATAACATGTATAGTATATCAATGCATATCAATCATAACAAGCATGTCAATCATCACAAGAATCAAAATCATGAGAGACAAGAGACACAGAGTTTCTGTGGGGAAAACCCTAAGGTGAAAAACCCCACAACTTCCTCAGAGATAGAGAGAGCAATGGCTCAACCAAAGTACAACCAAAATACACAAAGATAGTCTCCTAGTAGCAGATGATCCTCCTCCTCACTAGTGCACCACTTTTTGAGTGAGAGAAGTGTGAGTTTTCGAGTGATCAAAATAGAGATCTCCCGATCTCTATTTATACTTGTCTGTTTTCCCAATGACCTTATGGGGCCGACTTGTCTAGCTAGGTACATCAACCATATAATATATATTTCAGGTCCGACCCCACACATGGTGGTCTAATAACCCATCGGCAAGTTCACACACTTACGACACTTGTCAATACACATGACAACACTTCCTTATAGAGGAATAACACATCTCGTATAAGGGTACAATAAATATATATGAAATACATTCCGAAGTTACATATACATCAACAGAGATTTTCAAAGAGGAATTTATTTTTATCCCACATCACGAGGTTTTTCGACTTACAACTATTTACAAAACCAAAATAAGCTTTCCACCCTCCATTGATCCTTGTCTCGATGTTGTAGTTCTAGTTAAGCTTGTGATGGATATTAATCCAAAGATATTTCTAGGAAGTGTTGGAACCAAAGGCTATGCAGGTTCATCGCACCTCCAGATATTCTAGATCCATTCAATCAAAAGACAATAGTCGACTAGTAGAGCAGTCAACTAGAGGCTCAACTGAGTGGTCAATTGATAGGTCGACTAAATGGTCGATGAAGCAACGGTCGGTCCAATAAGGTATCAGGGTTGTTGGTTTTGATCTAGCCTGTTTTCTTTGAATCATGATGAGTCGGATCTAGGGTTGATCAACTCTGGGATGAAGATTTGTTGGTGGGTACCTACCTTTGAACTTGGATCATATCTTTTTGATATCCGAAGGATGGCTTCCAAGATAGAAACTGTTATTCTGAATGGCCATAACTATGCATTCTGGGCACCAAATACAGAGACTTTGTTGAAAATCAATGGACCATGGAAATATACTAAGGTCACTATTCCATGTCCGGCTGATGACCATGCTAAATTTGTCATCAATGGAAATAAATATGAGGCTATTAAGGTCACCACTCAAGGGAGATTCACTTTCATACAAGCGGGATTGATTTCCCTCATGTCATTTGGAGTAAGCTGAATTCATTATTCGACAAGGTTAATGAAAGTCAAGTGATGTAGATAGATAAAGAGTTGATATCTCTGGAATCCCATTCCTTTGAAAGGATTGAGGACTAATTGGCTCGCATCTAAGAGATACAGTTGAAATTGGGTGAATGTGGTAAGACTTTTCCAAAGAATGATGGACAACTCATTGAACTAGTCTTGATGAATTTGAGGACACTTATGATGTATTATGCTCCTCATTTTGTGATTGTTGGATGTCACACAAAGAAGATGGTAAGGAATTCACCTTTGATACATTCTACGATTTATTAATCAAGGATCAACAAAATTTTATTGATGAAGGGAAGCATGGTAACAGACACCAGGATCACTTTCTCAAAGGATGTGGTCGATCAAATAAACGATAGGAATGCATCAACCAACCTACTAAAGGAAAGACCGACGAGTCGACATCGACCAAGAAGAATTGAAAGAAGAAAACCTATCACTTATACTATGGAAAGATGGGACATGTGGAGAAAACCTATTGGAAGAAGATAATGGGTTTGAAATAAAAGTTCAAGCATCTTGAAGAAGGCGTGTTGATTGGTTCGTCAATCAACCAACCTACAAAAAACTTCACCTTTTCAGTTAGCACTTCTTAGGCATTACATGATCACACCACTCAGATCGAATGTATAGTCAATTCTGGTTGCACTCATCATATGGATAAAGATGCCTCTCTATTCTCTTCCTTAAGTGGAGCTCCAAAATAGAATATCTATGTAACCGATGATTATGCTCTTATGGTCGTTGGAAGTGGAGATGTTGAATGTCAACATGGTTGAATATCCAAAGTCTATCATGTTCCTATCTTGGGAGAAAACTTGATTTCGATTGCTCAACTTACACAGACTAGAAAGACTATTCAATTTTGGTGATATCACTTTATTGTAAAGGATCTGAGGCTTGGGGGGCGATTGTTAATTCAGGATACTTAGATCCCAAAGACAGACTATACAAGTTTTGTGGTTCTCTTAGGAATGATTTCTGACCAACCAGTCTGACTACCCTCATTGCTCATACCGATGATAGAAGTTGAATTTGGCATCAACAACTTGGACATCTGAAGTTTAGAAGTTTAAATATGATAGTAACAAAGAATATGGATATTGGTCTCCCAAATATTGTTCCACCTAATGGATTTTGTAGAGAATTACTGCTTGGAAATAATCATCAGGAACCCTTTGATTCTACAAAAGTATGGCGAGCACAAGATCGAATGGAACTTGTTCACAATGATCTATGTTGCATGAAAAAACCCTCATTGTCTTGTGTGAAGTATATTTTAACCTTCATTGATGGTTTCCCCAAATTTACATTGGTATATTTCTTAAAAATTAAGATTCACGTCTTTGAAAGATTCAAGAAATTTAGGGCATTGGCTGAGAAGCAATGTGACCATCCTATCAAATGTTTGAGATCGGAGAATGGTGGAGAATATGTGATCCGATAGTTTGAAGAATATCTCTTGCAAAATAGTATTTATTAGCAGAGATATATCATTCACACTCCTCAATAGAATGGAGTTGTGGAGAGGAAGAATATGAATTTGGTAGAAATGGCTTGGTGCATGTTGTAGACCAAATACCTTCCAACTAAACTTTGGGCAAAAGTTGTTTATTCATCAAAATATCTCCTTAATTTTGTTCCGATTAGAGTTTTCAGTGAAATGACTCCGGTCAAGAAATGGTGAGGAAGAAAACCCTCTGTCAAACACCTCATAACCATTGGATGTGTTGGGAACATATCAATGATATCTGCATGAATAAAATTGATGCAGAGTCTTTCTTGCATCATGATGAGCTATTTTGATGAATTAAAAGCTTATCAATTGTTTTACCCAGTCAAAAAACATATCATTTTGAGCAAAAATGTGATCTTTGATGATAAGATTTCAGGTACTGATTATTGAGATCCTCCTCTAGTCTATAGTAGAATGATCCTTTTGATATTTCTGAAGAATTTGAATCGATTGTACCTTCCTTTGATATGTGTTCCTGATTCGACTAGTAGTAGATATACATCGACTAAAAATGTTGACACCTTGCTCATCACACGGCTCATTTGTCTAACAATAACTGACCTAACTCACCATCAACTTCGCTACCTCGATGGGCTGCTAAAACAATTGAATCCATTCAGCCTGATGTTGGATATGCTAGTATTAGTTGGAAGACCCACAGTCATAAACAACATGGCATTGTTGCACTGATGACATGTGTTCTTGAAAAATGTGACCCTAACACTTATGTTGATGCTCGAGGAGTGCTTGAATGGGAAAATGCTATGTCTATTGAAATTGATTCTTTGGAGAAGAATCACACTTTGGAAATGATTCCCCAACCACAAGGAAATAATGTTTTGAAGTGTTGATGGATCTGCAAGACCAAGTTTACCTCCAATGGTGTTGTTGAATGTCACAAGGCTTGACTGGTAGCCAAGGTCTTCTCTCACCAAGAAGGCATCGACTAAACCAAAAATTGTTCCCCTTTTGCAAAGATGAACTCGATTAGATTGATTCTTTTGCTTATTGCTCGTTTTGGATATGAACTTCATCAAATGGATGTTAAAAGTGCCTTTCCTCATAAGATACTTTATTGAAGAAATATACATGGAGCAACCTCCTTGTTTTGTGACAGATTTTAGTCTTGTTTGTCAACTAAAAAATTCATTGTATGGTTTGAAACAGGAACCCCATTCTTTGTATGAGAAGATTGATCGTTTCTTTCTCAATCTTGGCTTCAAATGTTGTGAATTTGATCACAATATTTACGTATTATATGTTCATGGTGGTATTTTAATTGTGGCATTGTATGTTGATGATTTAGTCATAACCGAAACCAATGTCAACTTGATTTTGAGCTTGAATAAACAACGGATACCTTTGAATGATTGATCTTGGTCTATTCCATTTCTTTTTGGGCATTCAAATTTTGCAAATGAATGATGATATATTTCTTTCTCAACCAAAATATGCTTTGGATCTTTTGAATGGATTAAAAATGGACAATTGTAAGTCTTTTGCTACACCTTATCAGTCAGGCGTTAAATTGTCTACGTACTGTGACTCTCCTCGAATTGACTCCACCCTTTATCAATAGTTAGTCGGTATCTTGATTTACTTAACTCGCAGTCGACTTAATCTCTCCTTTGTTGTTAGTGTGGTTTCTCGGTTCATGTAGGATCCTCGAGAAAGCCACTAGATAGCTATAAAGAGAATTGTTAGCTATATTAAGGGAACTTATCAGTATGTTATAAAATATTGTCACATTTCAGAACCACTGGTTGGGTTTACTCATTTCGACCAATTCTAACTAGGGAGGTGACATTGACGACCAAAAGTCCACTTTTATCTATGTGTTTCAACTTAGTTCTAGACCCTTGGTCTGGTCATGTAATAAATAGAAGGTAGTCTCCCTTTTGACTACAGAAGTGGAATATTGTGGAGCTGTCAATGTAGGTGAAAAGGCAATTTGGATCTATAAGCTTTTAGAAGAGCTTGGTTTTATTGTTCAGGCCTCGATTGTTATCCATTGTGACAATCAAAGTGTAATACAGGTTGTTGATAATCATGTTGCACATAGAAAAATGAAGCATGTTGAACTTCATGTCCACTACTTGAGAGAATTGGTACATGATAATGTTGTCACACTTTTTTATTGAATGACAGATGATAAAATAGTTGTTGATATATTTACAAATCCTCTACCAGAAACTAAGTTTGTGAAACTTCGAGCTATGCTTGGGATTAAGGAAACTGCAATTATGGGTGGGTGTTCAAAGAACATAATTCCACCTCCTGAATATCCATATTTTTGTGTCAAAGGGGTGGTGTTGGAACCAAAGGCTATGGAGGTTCATCACACTTATGGATCTTCAAGAAATAGTCATTTGAAAGACAACAGACAACTGGAGGATCGACTGAGTGGTCGATTGATCTATCGATGAGGTAATGGTTGGCTCAACCAAAGAAGCCAACTAATCTACTTGACATTACATATTTCTTGGAAACAGTTAGAACCAACAACCCTTATTTGTGGACCATATCATCCTCACTTTAAGAGAGTTTCTTAGATATGGAGATTATAAAAGAATGACCCTATGGGATGTAATGACATGTTTCAATTTATGTTGAAGAATGCGTTGTGACGTTCTGCTGATAATGTGTTGTTCTTAAGTGTTGTAAATGGTATCTTTAGACACCACCCTTCTTCTTAGAATACTTATCCTTCTACTATTTTCTTTTTTGTCATATTGTTGAAAGGGGTTTCCCAACAGGAAGTCACTTCCTCCAAGTTTATATTATTATACAAAAAAGGAGCATAACTGACCTTATTATATTTTATCAACATAACTGTGGTTTTGTCAGTATTTACAGTCATTCCCATACCAGAGCAGAATTCCTTGAGAATTATTAATTGCTTATAAATATCAGAGGGATATCCTTCCAAAAGAACAATATCATTAGCATAAAGAAGGGGGGTGATAATAATTCCTTCGAATGTCGTGCTAGTGCATCCTTCCTCTATTAAATAACCTTCTAACTTATTAATGTATATACCGAAAAGGGTAGGGGAGAGGGGGAAACCTTGCTTAACTCCTATATCACAATTAATATTTTTCGACCAACCCTCGATTTTCTTAAACTTGACAGTGACATCATCTTACAACCTTATTACAGTGACTCTCAACTAGAAATGAACATTTAACTCATCTAATATTTTCCACAAGTTATTTCTACGAACTGTATCAAAATATTTCCTAAAGTATAGAAAGAAACAAAGGAGATTGATCTTATTATTTCAAGATTCCTCTGCAATGATCCTACGAGTAATGATGTGGTTTATGGTGGAATGATACTTTCTATAAAAACTGGCTTTCCTTTAGCTATTTTACCTTGACTTTCTTTCCATATGTTGATCTTATTTTCCAAAATAATACCATATATTAACTTGGCTACAAGAGGGATAATCATAATGGTCCTATTCTTGGAGGGATTATTTGTATTGCTGCTTATAAAAATGGGTACAATGAGGCTCTAATTCCAAGGTTTAGGGAATCCTTGCTTGACTTCTAGATTGAAGAGATTATGGATGTGAGGGATGAATACAACCCCCAATTTTTAGGATTTCAACATGGAAGCCTTCGATGTCCTTAGCTTTCCAATTTCGAGGGGTGCTTAATCCCAAATCATATATCTTCTAAATAAAAAACTTCACCTTTCATAAAAAGAGGTTGAATGTTCTCCACAAAATCATTTGATTCATAAATCTTCTTAAGATAGGAATTCCAACCCTTCAAGACAACCATATTATTCTCTTTAGTTTTGCAAGTTAGAATTTGTCTCCAGAATTTATTATGATCTATCTTAGAGAGGTGTATAAGCTTCTCCTACTTATTATTTATATAAGTCTTTTTTTCTTTTAATGAGGTATTTGTACATGTTTATTTTGTCAACTTTTAGGGACTCCTCAATAGATTCTTTGATTTTTCTTCTTGTTGTTTTACACTCTATCATACCAAAGGTTGGTCATTCTATTTCTATTTTTATATGACACTTCAATATAGAAATTTTTAATGGAAGAGGAGAGGGTTTCAGATAAATTGTGATAAAGGTCTTATATATTTCCCCTACTAGATAGAGGATACAAATTATTATTTAAATCATTTCAAAAAATATCGGCTTTACTTTTGTTGAATATTAAGTACTTTTGACTATGAGATTTTGTTTCTATGAGACTACTATGCATAACAAAGTTGAGAGTTACAATTAAAGGTCTATGATCTGAGTCAGGTTCATGGTCATTTAAAATGTCAAAATTTATTAGTTGGTTGTTTAAAGGGATATCATTAATGACATAGTCAACCGCACTACTTCCAAGCCCATGAATGCAAGTTCTTTGGCTAGAATTAGTCCATTTCATATTACTGTTGCAAATAATTAGATCTTGAGCACTATAGAGATTGATTATCTCAAAACCAAACAAATTTTCCCCTGAATCTTTAGAAAAATTTTGTAGTTGTTGGCTAAAGCAAGGTCTTTGTCTAACCATATGCGATTAGGGTTGGAAACATTGCTTAATTGAATAGCTTGGTTACTAGTTTTTCAATCATTAAAGTCACCCATTAAGAATATATTGCCTTCATTTATTAAACTAAAAATATCATGTTCAAGTCCATAATAAGGACAAGTTTTATCTAAATTGTTCTTCTTATAAAATCTAGAATTGACAGGTGCAAAATAAAAAATTGCTATAAAAAAAATAGCATTAATATCTGCAATCTCCATCCATATGTACTAGTTGAACAGATATTTATAATAGAACCTAACATGAGGGGAATTGATATTCATAATGAAAGCTACGCCTCAAATGCCACGGAAACAATATCGCTTGTTCCATATCAACCATAAGGAAAATCCTTCTATTGTAGGGACCTTAGATTCTTCATGCTCCCAAGTTTCAACCAACAATATAATAGCGATTTCATTCTAAATCCAACTTGACATGGGACGTCTATTCCATGCAAAATCCCGACAGTTCTAAGAGATGATCTGGAGCGTGCCAAATTTCTATTTATTATTATCTTTTTGGTCTCTATATCGGATAACAACCATTTTATTTCTGATTAGTGCTCATTTTCTTCCTAGCTTCTTTTACCTTTTGAACTTCCTTTCTTAGTTTTTCTTGATCTTCTAGAATGATATATTCATTTATAAATATTCCTGAACCTTTTATAATTGGGGTTTTACTTAATAAATATGATTTAAAAAATACAATAATTAATATTCTAACATTTATCATGTAGAAAATCTAAATTTAATAAATTGTATTTATTTAAATATTTAGTAAATTATAACTATTGTGACTATATGTTATAATATGAATATATTGAAGTTTAGTGGCCTAGTTTGAGTGTTAGCTACATGCACAAGTCTTGAATCTAGATTCCTTGGGATAGATGCCTCTCTTAGGGTGTTTTACTATATGTTTATATAAGATCGAGTGTCATAATCAATGTCAACAACACTAAATACCATTAGTGAATGTGGAAAGTGCCCAAGTAAAATTGAGTCTTTAGTACAGTTCTTCATTATTAAAGATGATAAACATTATCATAAATTATTTTATTGTAACATGTTCTACACTTACTGCCTTCACACCCTAGTTGATGGAGTCATGCCCAACCCAGTCAGGATCTTACTATTTTATTATTTAGATATATTATTTACCTCCCCTTCCTTCAACCTCTTCTCACAAAGCTCCTGAGCTTGAGGGTTTCTTCAAACTAGGCTTGGTTCGTGAGTCAATCCTTCTTTTTTTCCCTTGCTCCAGGGCTTATAGCTATTATTCTAAAGCTCCTGGGACAGGCTCTAAGTCTTACTATGGATCTTCCAATGTTTTTGGGCGGCCTCCTTAGTGCATGTGCTTGTGCGTATGTAAGGGTAGTTCAATCAATTGAACCATTTCCTAAATAATGTTGTCAATGAGGAGGTCATAGATAATAAAAAAATCCCTCAAGGTTACCACCTTACCAACCGCTATTATGGTTGGGCATTGAACCGCCCTCCATCCAAATATTTTAAAGGGAAAAAAATAGAGACAAATAGTCTATATATATATAATCAAACTTAAATTTTGGTAAAGGAGGATTAGTTAATGAAAATAGCATTTTAGAGAATATGGAAGTAATAATTAACAACATGATTACTTTTAATTGTTATTTTTATAATAACTATGATGGGGCATCGGGTCGACCTCAGCCAACTCAACCCTCACCCTTCCAGGATCCAGGGTGATTCGCTAAGATCGGTCCCTGACTTAGCCAGAAAACAACCTAGTCCTTTTGCCACGTAGGCTTGACCTTCAACACAGATTTTTCGCAACCTTCTGGGATCTCAAACCCTCGAAAATGACTTTCCACAATTTTCTTGCGGGATCACCCTCTTTCCACAACTACAATGTTTCTCCACAATTACCTTCTCCGCAACAATCTTTCCGCAATTATGGATTGCAGGGTGTTCTTCTTGCATTCTTCGGAAAGTATCTCCGCAATGCCCTTCTGCAAACTCCTTTCCGCAATACCTTTTCCGCAACTTGCGGATTGCGGATTGCAGGGTGCTCACCTGACTTTTCTAAAAAGTCCTTCCGCAAATTTTCCTCTGCAACGCCTCGCCGCTAATCCTCGCACTTCTTCTCTTCTACGAGTGTTATCTTCAGCGCTGATCCTTGCGGATCTAATCTCAGCTGTTGATCTACGATCAAGGAAGAATCCTTCACTTAGGCTTGCAGAAATGTATTTTCCGTGCAACTTGACTTCGAACAACGCTTCCCCGTCATCGATCTTCTGTTCGGCCCAGATCTGAGCCATTCAACTTGACAAGATATATTTACTTAGCTTCTTCACGATTTCTTGGCCAATTGATCATGGAAACGATCAACCCATCTCGACCCTTGTCTGGATACTTGGAAAACTCTACACAAATGAGAATTCCTACTTAAAGAAATGAATGGTTATTGGTCCGCAAACACATTGGGGTTCTTCTCTACACACAGAGATCAAATGAACGCAACGCAGAGGTTCTTTCACGCAGAAATCAGGTCACAAATGCACACAACTCAACCTGACAAAAACTCAAAGCATTCTTGATTCAAATACACAGAAAGATGTCTCCAACACACAATTCTTCTAACTTTACTTACAGACAATATGAAAATTGCATTCCCTATAGAATGACCCCTAATCCAAAGCTGACCAACCAACCCTTAACTCATTCTATTATGCCCTACTTATGCATTCGACTCCCTAATAGCATTTCGATCAACTCGACAACCTAACAGACTCCACAACGGTAGGTCTGCATCATTACTTACCCGACTTCCTAAACTAGCATGATCTCCACGCAGGGAGTATCATCTCGCCACTAGTACTATCATACCAAAAATAGACAACAGATCAATTTACAACATGCATGAATCCAAAGGATAACAGAAAGAAGATCATCACAAAACAACTCAGACTGTCCACATCAAAACAGTTCGTCCTCAGCTAGTCACAACATGTGATCAAGTCATCACATTATTGACTCAGCAACGATGCTCCTGCATCAGACTCCCAAGGTTAAAATAACTGAACCCCTGTTTAGTAAATTTTTTATTGAGAGACCCTTGGTTTCCAATTCTTTAGCATCCATCCATGTAGAATCCTCCACGGGATGTCCTTTCCACTTGATCAGGTATTCCAAATAATCTCCCTGTCTGGTACTTCTCGCCACTCTAGTCTCCAAGATATGCTCAGCTTCTAAAGGTTGGGACATAGGCATCTGCTTCAGCCACGGTAGATCTCCCATCTCTGGAACTTTCCCTGTATCATCTGTCACATAGGCATACAAGTCTGCAACATTGAAAATAGGTGATATACCAATTCATGTTGGCATTTCCAATTCATAGGCATTTGCTGAAAACTTCTTGATTATCCTGCATGGTCCAATATTTTTAATCTTCAAATTGTTGTACTCTCCTTTTGGAAATATTTCCTTCCTCGGATGTGCTAAGACTAAGTCTCCCACTTCATAGTTCTTTTCCCTTCTCTTGGTATCTACTCTGGCTTTGTAGTTGTTGTTACTCTGCTACAATCTTGCCTTAACCTGCTCTTGTATATCACTAATACTTGCTGCAAAATCTTCTCCATCTGCACTCCTCTTTTCTAATTGTCCCAAATCCTGAAGTTCACATGCCCCTCTTGGATGCATTCCATAAATAATGTGGAATGGACTCATCCCTTCACTTCTGTTTGGTGAATCATTATATGCAAATTCAGCTTGGCTTAATACCTTATCCCATTGCTTGGGATTTTCTCCAATCAGACTTCTCAACAGGTTACCTAGACTTCTGTTTACGACCTCAATCTAGCCATTAGACTGTGGATGATATGTTGAACTGAAATTCAGCTTAGTACCCAACTTCTTCCACAATGTCCTTCAGAAATGACCTGTGAATTTCACATCCCTGTCAGATGCAATACTCTTAGGTAAACCATGTAGCTTCACAACTTCATCAAAAAACAAGTTAGCAATGTGTGTGGCATCACTAATCTTATAGCATGGAACAAAATGTGCCATCTTAGTGAATCTATCCACCACCACAAAATAGAATCATATCCCTTCTGAGTTTTTGGCAAACCCAAAATGAAATCCATACTCACAGAATCCCAAGGCCTAGTTGGAATAGGTAATGGTGTGTATAAGCCCGTGTTCTGCCTTTTCCCTTTCGCATGCTGACATACCCTACATATGCTCACAAACTTTTCAAATTCGGATCTCATCTTTGGCCAAAAGTAAAAATGACTTAACTGACCAAAAATTTTATCACTCCCAAAGTGACCTGCCATTCCTCCATTGTGCTTCTCCTGTATCAAGTTCTCTCTCATGGAACCCTTGGGAATACATAGCTTACTATTCTTAAAGAGTAAACCATCTTGTAACATATACTCAATCCATGTCTCTATATCTGTCTCTACAGGATTTATACAAGCTCTATATGCATTCTGAAAATCAATGTCAGTCTCATACAAATCTCTTAAATTTTCAAATCCTACAACTTGGATCTGATTCTCTTGTACCATCAACTGTCTTCTACTTAAAGCATCAGCTACTCGATTTGATTTCCCACTTATGTGCTTTATCACAAAGGTAAATTTTTGCATGAACTCAACCCACTTGACATGTTTCAGGTTCAACTTAGGTTGCTCCATGATATACTGCAATGCATGATTATCTGAAAACAAAACAAACTCACTAGGCATCAGATAATGTCTCCAATGTTTTAATGCTTGAACAATAGCATAAAATTCCTTATCATACGAGGAATAATTTTGTTTTGCCTCATTCATTTTTTCACTGAAATATGCTATAGGTATATCTTCCTGATTGAGTACAGCTCCAATTGCTACTCCACTGGCATCACACTTCACTTGGAAAGTGTGCTTGAAATCTGGTAATTTCAATACTGGTTGTTTAGTAATCTTCTTTTTCAAGAACTGGAAGCTCCTTTCAACCTCTGCTATCCATTGGAATGGTTGTTGATCCTTCCTAATGGTTCCAATGATAGGTGCACAAACACCACTAAAATTCTTTATAAACTTCCTATAAAAACTTGCCAATCCATGGAAACTCCTTACCTCAAAAATGCTCTGTGGTGAAGGCCAATCAATGATTTCCTGCACTTTCTCTGGATCCATCTTCAATCCATCACTTGAGATAACATAACCCAAGTACACTAGTTCTGACTTCAAAAAGGTACACTTCTTTACATTTACTAGAAAATTTTCCTATTGCAGTCTCTCCAATACATATCTCAGATGCTTCAAATGCTCTTCCTTTTATCGACTAAAAATCAGAATATCATCAAGGTAAACTATCACAAACTTACCTATGAAATCTCTCAAGACTTCATTCATCAATCTCATGAATGTGCTTGGTGCATTGGACAGTCCAAATGGCATAACCAACCACTCATACAACCCCTCATTTGTTTTGAAGGCGGTCTTCCACTCATCTCCTTCTTGAATTCTAATCTGATGGTATCCACTCTTCAAGTCTAGTTTTGAAAAGCATGTTGCCCCACTAAGGCAATCCATCATGTCATCCATCCTTGGTAATGGAAATTTGTATCTGATGGTAATCTTGTTAATTGCTCTAGAGTCAGTACACATCCTCCATTCACCATCGTTCTTTGGTGTCAGTACTGCTGGTACTGCACATGGACTCGGACTCTTCTAAACCAATCCTTTGTCTACCAATCCTTGCACTTGCCTTCTGACTTCTTCATTCTCTCGTGGTGTCATTCTGTATGCTACCTTGTTTGTTAAACTTGCTCCATGAATAAAATCTATATGGTGACTTATATCCCTCTTTGGTGGTAACTCATTGGGAAAATCATCTACCACAATGTCACTAAACTCTCCTAGCATCTCCTAAATCTCCTCAGGTAGATCTGTAATGTTAGTCTTCATCACTACCACTCTGGGTTTACATACTACAGCATAGTTCAATTCCTCCTCATCAATCTGTTGCAAATACTCTTTTCCTGTCAACATCAAGACCTTTGATGTTTGTTGCTATGTTGAACTCTCTCCTTGTAAAGGATGAAGCATATGTTTTACCCCATCTTGGATAAAACTATGACAGTTACTCCTACCATCATGTACTACTTTTTTATCAAATTGCTAGGGTCTCCCTAGAAGAATATGAAAAACATCCATGGGCATAACATCACATACAATCTTATCCTTATATGTGCCTATTTGAAATTCAACTTCACATTGTTCACTTACAAGAATTTGATGTCCTTTATGCAACCATGATACTTTGTATGGAATAGGATGCTTAGTCCTCCTCAAACTCAGTTTGTCCACCATCTCTGTGGAAACAAGGTTTTCAGTGCTCCCACTGTCAATCACCATCTTACAACATTTCCCTTTTACTTTATACATGGTTATGAATAAATCCTTCCTTTGGGGAGGTTCCACTTCCTCCTTTTCAGGTTTCAGTAAGGTCTTGTTCATCACTATAGACTCTCCATTTTCTAGCATGTTCTCATCTATTGTTGCATGTTCTTGCTGCTACTCTTTCTAGGCTACATAGGCTCCCCTTTGTCCTACGTCTTCCTTCTCTGGGCATTCAAAATATTTGTGTCCTAACTTGTTACACATGTAACATCTATAGACATTTTCTCTACCTCTTCCTATACCTCTATCTCTATAGTAGGGTCCTCTATCTCTGGAGTTTCTTCCTCTTTCTTGGTGCTCATGCTAGTGTGAATTACTAGGTCCTCCTCTCTGGGCTACAAACCTTCCTCTTCCATTTGTTTTCCCCCTCCCTTGGGTCGAACCTCTGTTTCTCTGGAAGCTTTATTTTATTAACAACTTCTCTTCTGCTCTCAGGGCACATTGGTATGCCTCATCCATTGTTCTAGGTGATATCATACTTATCTCATCCTGAATTTCCATTCTAAGACCATTGACATATCTAGCAGTCTTCTCTGTTGATTCTTCTACATAACCTGCCCTTAGGTTTACTTTGTAAAATTCCTTTGTATACTCTCTTACAATTAATAATCTTTGCCTAAGGTTCTGCATCTGTCTGTACAATGTCAACTGGTAATCCTTGGGTGAGAACTTTTCTCTAAGCTTAACTACCATTCTATCCCAGTTCTTTATGACCAATTTGTTCTTTCTTTTTCTTTCAGCTTGTACATTATCCCACCATAAAGATGCATGTCCTTTTAATCTGGTCACTGCAAATCTGACTTTCTTGTTCTCTTCAACTTCATCATACTCAAAGTATTTATCCAGCTCATTAATCCAATCAATGAGGTGCTCTTCAATGAGACTTCCTTCATAGGTAGGCAACTCAGGTTTCAGCCTCGAAGTTGTTCCAAGAATTGACCGAAAGTATCTCAACTCTGGTGTTTCTCGCATAGGCACTGCTTCCTCTTGTTCATCTTCTTCGGGATAAATTACGTCTCCTGCTTCTGGATCTCTTCATTGACCCATCTCCATAGCTTCCATACGTGCTCGCATTTCTCTCATTTCCTCCAGGACTTCGGCATTCATCGCCAATCTTCCCCTGCCACGCATTCTTGCTCCTCTCATGTGTGCAGCCATGTCTTTGCTTTGTTGTGTGACACAAACAATCCATGCTCTTCTGCTATTGATTCTGCTTCTTGCTCTAATACCAAAACTGATGGGGCGTCGGGTCGACCTCAGCCAACTCAACCCTCACCCTTCCAGGATCCGGGGTGATTCACTAGAATCAGTCCCTGACTCGGCCAGAAACCATCCTAGTCCTTCTTCCACGTAGGCCTGACCTTCAACACAAGTTTTCCGCAACCTTCTAGGATCTCAAACCCTTGAAAATGACCTTCCGCAATTTTCTTGCGGGATCACCCTCCTTCCGCAACTACGACGTTTCTCCGCAATTACCTTATCCACAACAATATCTCCGTAATTGTGGGTTGCGGCTTGCGGGGTGTTCTTCCTGTGTTCTCCGGAAAGTATCTCCGCAACGCCCTTCTGCAAACTCCTTTCCGCAATACCTTTTCCACAACTTGCGGATTGCGAGTTTTGGGGTGCTCACCTGACTTCTCCAAAAATTCCTTCCGCAATGCCTCGCCACTAAGCCTCGTGCTTCTTCTCTTCTATGGGTGTTATCTTTACCGTTGATCCTTGCGGATCTGATCTCAGTCGTTGATCTACGATCAAGGCAGAATCCTTCACTTAGGCTTGCGGGAATGTATTTTTCGCGCAACTTGACTTCGAACAACGCTTCCTCGTCGTCGATCTTCTGTTCGGCCTAGATCTGAGCCATTCAACTCGACAAGCTAGATTTACTTAGCTTCTTCACGATTTCTTGGCCGATTGATCATGGAAACAATCAACCCAGCTCAACCCTCGTCTGGATACTTGGAAAACTCTACACAATCGAGAATTCCTACTTAAAGAAATGAATGGCTATTGGTCCACAAACACATTGGGGTTCTTCTCTACACATAGAGATCAATTGAACGCAACGCAGAGGTTCTTTCACACAAAAATCAGGTCACAAATGCACACAGCTAAACCCGACAGAAACTCAAAGCATTCTTGATTCAAATACACAGAAAGATGTCTCCAACACACAGTTCTTCTAACTTTACTTACATGCAATATGAAAATTGCATTCCCTATAGAATGACACCTAATCCAGAGCTTACCAACCAACCCTTAACTCATTCTATTCTACCCTACTTATGCATTCAGCTCCCTAACAGCATTTCAAGCCACTCAACAACCTAACAGGCTCCACAATGACGGGTCTACATCATTACTTAGCCGAATTCCTAAACTGACCTGATCTCCACGCAGGGAGTATCAACTCGCCGCTAGTACTATCATACCAAAAATAGACAACGCATCAATTTACAGCATGCGTGAATCCAGAGGATAACAGAAAACAAATCATCACAAAAAACCTCAGACTGTCCACATCGAAACAGTTCGTCCTCAACTAGTCACAACATGTGATCAAGTAATCACATTGTTGACTCAGCAACGATGCTCCTGCATCAAACTATTAATAAGTTTAATGATAATAATTGCTCCATACAAGTTTTAAAATATATTCAATTGTACAATTATTTTCTTAGGTTTATAAGTCAAAATTTCAACACATAAATATAAGCTTTATTGTTCCTTATGTTTTTAAAAGAGGAGATAAAAACAAACAATCAATTATACTGCCAATATGATTAGTCATGTTTTAGCCACATGTTATATGAAATTATTATGGAAAAGAAGATTAACATATGGCTATAAAGTCACGAAAAAGAGCTAAATTCCAAGCAAGATTTAGGACCTGTCATTAATTGTTAACCACCTTGTTACACTTAGGACCATTGATGAGGACTGTTGCAACAATAAAACCAATATTTTGTGTTGTTTTGTTGAATTTAGAAATAATTTGACATAGTGCCCAGATCTAACCTTTGGAATAGATTAGAAGAGCTAAAGGTGCCTTTCAAGTTGAGAGATATTGCTATAAGGCTAGACTAGAAGGTTATTTCCAAGTTTAGGAATGTTAAGGGTTGATTAGAAGAACTTAATTATAATATAGGAGTCGAGCAAGGTTGTCCCATGTCCCCTACCCTTTTTTGTATATGCATTAACAAGCTAGAGGTTTGCTTGTAAGATGCAGGTTGTCCTCACATGACTTTGGTTAGTATAGTTACCATCATCCTCTATTCTAATGATATGTTGTTCTTATTGCGAAGACTCCTTATGATCTTGACAAGTAAATAATAATTATCAAGTATCTTTGCTCTAGTATAGGTATGACTATTAACATAGAAAAGATAAAAGTTATGATAATCCGATCCCAAAATATCACTTATATTAATTTCATGTATGACAAAAACAACTTGGAGGAAGTGACTTATACAAATATCTTAGAATTGATCTTCATCACAAGCTTAACTGGAATATTGCATTAAGAAAAGGATTAAGTGAGTGGAAACCTTATTATGGACTTGAAAATAGTTGTAAATCATTCGACCTTTGGCTTTCAGATAAGAATAAACCCCTCTTTGAGAATCCCATCTCTCATGTTATCTTATGTGGATGAAGTTGAGGGTTGCAACATCTCTAGAGAATTGTGGAGAAGGATAAAGAAAATGAAAAAGTATTGTTAACATATAATCTCAAGATTAAAGGCAATACACCTGGTCCTATCCTCCTCATAGCAATGAGTCTCTGCCCCCTTGAGAGCATGGTTATGACTAGGTACCTAATGTACAAGAACAAGTTAAACAACATGGGAAACAAGAGGCTTCCTAAGATTGCTTCATACTCTAGTAAAAACCACCTATGGCTTAAGTGAGGTTGACGTAAAGATGCCACCTCTTGGCTAAATCATTGGGGACTCAAGGAAGAGATCACTTTACATATTAGTGATAATATTAAAAGCTTTATTACATCTAAGTTTAAGAATAATTTGTGGTGTGATAAAGAATTAAAGGATAAGAGAAATTTAATATATTATAAGGAGGTTATTAACCCTAATCTAGAAGATCAAAAGTATCTCTATGTTTTAAATAATATAAAGAATAAAATTGGCATTGCTAAAATAAGAACAAACTCTCATGACCTCCATAGTGAAATAGGATGCTAGAAAATTCCTAAAACATCATGGGATGAAGGAATGTGTTATCTTTGTGACACTGAGAGGGTTGAAGATGAAAATCATTTTTTCATAGAATGTCCTATGTATACCCACATTATAGCACGATTTAAAAATATTTGCTACAATATTGACCTTCCTAACCCTTTAACTCGTCGCAACTATGGTGATCTAGGAATGCTTCTCTTAAATATTTTGGAACACATAATAAAAATTCTAAAGAAAATCGCATTAATCCTTACATTGTTTAAGGTATAACAGACATTAATAACCATCATCATTATCTTCATCATATTAATATAAGTGACTATTCCATAAAATGCTTAGTCATTTCCAAATAAAAAATAAGTAAAAAAAATAAATTAATATAGAGATTGAGAAAGTAAATTAAAAAGCATAAAGATGTTTGTCTGTATGTACTTATTTTTGTACTAAATAAAAGTCAACAATAACATGTGAAGGTTTCCACGTGATATTTTTAATATGGTATTTTAAGAAATTTTCATATTAAATATTTTCAATTTTCAATTTTATGTTTAAAAAATAAAGTTACAATAACAAGGATTTATTGCTCATTGATAATATTTTTGACCAATCAAAAACAGATTAAGTGAAATTTAAAAAATTCTAAATTTTATTTTTATTTTCAAAAATTCATTTAATAAAAAAATTTCAAACATTCAAAAAATTCATAAACATTTATAACATGAAACTGAATTAATGTAAATTCAAAGAACTTTAATTTGGAAATAAAAAGTATGTGAAAAGCATCACCCAAAAATTAGTTTTCTTAAAAAAAAAATAGAAAATAAGGTGCATACAAAAACAACATAAATATGTGAAAGGCACTACCAAAAAAATGAAAACATATTTGTTAACTTAATATTATTTAGTTTTAAATGTTTGATTCATTTCAAAGTACACAACATTGTCTAACTCATGAAAAACTATGATTCATGCAGAATAAAAACTAAATGAATCAGCATTATCTAACTCGAGAAAAACTGTAAATCATGCAGAATAAAAACTAAATGTTTGAGAACTAAGTTAATTAATGTGTGTTAAAGACAATTTGGCTTATGCTATAAATTATTAATCTCATTCCATAAAACATGTTCTAAAGAGTAGTTTTATACCATGTAAAAATCATGTTGAACTAATCTCCATAAGAAAGTTGCACAAAATCATTGTGATTTATTTAGGGAGCTAAATTTCACAATTGTGGCACAATTAGCATCGCATGTAAGGGATGGAAAACTATATTAAAAAAAAAGTAGAGCATGGATTGGTACACTTATGTAAGAAAAATGAATTTGATATATGATCTCATTGGGTGGAATCTAGTGTTAATAGAAATAAATCAGTGCTTTATTTAGTTATTTTTTTTTTAAGAATATGACAACTAGTGATTATGTGATAAAACCAACATAAATCTATCTTAACTTTATATCTATCATGCACTAGGAGAGATCAAATTCCTTAAGATGAAAACATTCTTTTGATACAAAAACTTGAGGAAATGTTTTCACCTCAAGAGATTTGATCCCTCTTGATGCATGAGAGATCCAAACTTAAAATGGATCTATGCTAGTTCTAGTTTTGGACATGCGGCTACATCAAAATTTTAAATGAACATCATTATGTATATGTATTGTTTTAGATGAATTTGATCCTTTGAAATTTACTAAGTACCATCAATAATTTAGAGAAAACTTTCAAAAATGTCACTTCAAAAGTTATATAAGAAATAAGGTGAATAGTAACAAAGTAACAGTGTTCAATGATGAAGAAGGTGAATATTAAGAACATAATATTATGATAAATACAATCAATAATAGATAAATTACATAGCGATCAATCTCAATCTATCTTCTTCAACTTTTTTTATAGCCACATATGCTAGTATCCCATCCTTTCATATCAATCATATGAGAAAGGAGGTTGAAATCAAATGCCATTAATACATTTAACTTGAGTTATTGTAGTAAATTTCATACCCTACCTCTCTCTCTTTCTAATATTAATAGTTTCTTTCTCCAACATCAATCTTGTGACTTCATGAAGAATCAAGAAGGACCCCATTTATGAAGCAAATAAAAGACAACAAGCATAAATAACACTTATACAAAGTTAGGAAATAATAGTCAACGAGAGCTCTAGAACCCATGTTTGTATTTGAGATTTGAGGAGACTACCTTGGCTTTGGGTTTTGACTTGACCAACTTGGAATTTCAAGTTCATGTGACCTCTTGATCTAAATTCTTAAGCACCTTGACCCAACAAACATTGGAGAAGTGGGACTTGTATGACATCCTAGTTCAGATTCTCACCATATGGACCTCTATAGTTGGAGATGATGGAATTATGTCACATTTTCCTTCATGGTTCAAGTTTTATCATCTTTTGATTTGGAGCTCATACAAGCATTTTTATTTCATTGTTTAGTTACATAAAGATGACATAAAATATATCGTAGATATTAACTATACAAAAATGATACATATACAACATTGAAATCAATGCATGAAATATAATAATCAAATATATCCACTGTATAAAAATTGAAATTAATGCACTATACTTTTTTCAATGGAATTAATGCACTATACTAAGAGCAATGAAACAAACAACTTAGTCAAATTTTATTGACTTTATGAACACTAAAATATATGCAATATATTGAAATCAATGCAAAAAAACAACTTATTTTATGAGAATGCAAAAACCAATTTTAATTTTAAAACACTAAAAAATATAGAATGCATATATTGTCATAACTCAAATATATCAAATCTCAAATTCATTCATTTGATATTGTATAGTCTTGTAAATTTTTTATTTTGGCGATCTCATACCATCTAATTGATGAGTTATTCAATATTTTGCTACTAAGTTCCTTTACTATGTGTAATGTTTTCCCTACATTTATATCTAATTGTTCTAGTTGAGCGGATTGCATAGTTACCAACGATACATATTATAGAATAAACAAGCATGTATAAAGATAAGAACAGTAGACAAGTAATGGAGATGGAATCAACAAGTCGTTTTATTACTCAGCAAGAACATGTATAGAGATGATTGACAATATATCACACCCTATCTTATATCCGGCTCTCCAGCCTATTTATATAGTTTACATACAGTTACATAACTACTTGTTGGTTCAACTGACCGACTCTACATGTAGTGACCGACATGATATTTCGACATGTTTTACAAAGTGTTCGAACGGAGGACCTAGTCGAGCGGCCGACTAGGCTCCTGGCCAAGATCTCCCCCACCAACAAAACCTTTCTTCATCCCGAAGAAATAGGGGGATGAAAACTTAGTTGGATTTGAATGACAAAATTGTAAGGAACTGAGTAATAAGAAGAATTTTTCGTTACTGCTAGTGATGACTGGTTCTAGAAGACAGTTTTTGTTGGACACATACTTCGACAATGGATTCTGCGGATATTGATAGCTGATGCTAAAATTCTTCCCATGCATGAAGTGCATTCTGAATGTCAATGGTAAGAGTAGTGAGGCTAGACAGGCTCTCCATTTTTTCGTGAATAGGTCGGTCTTGAATATTTATCATCTATTTTCCCAGTATTAGTGCTTTGTTGGCGGTGGAGAGCAGTCGATGGAGATGCGGCATGATCTTGTCGACTTTTTACAGGCTTACCCGAGCTTGTGTGATCCACTGATCTTCTTTCTTCTCCAGCTTTGCTAAATTCCTGTGTTCCTTACTGATTTGGTCGTCAAGGTTTTGTGCTAAAGCTTCATTGGAAGTCTGTCATTATCGTTGTAAGGTGTTAATTATATCTCGATTTTTCTACATTTGTACAAACACATTACCATAATGTGTATACCAATTGCGCAATACTTTTGTAGTTGTAGCAGATTCCTATACATACTGTGCTAATAGACTATGATCTTATGTAAAGGAAATGTAATGGTTTGTCATGATAATGGATGTTTCTTCAGCTTTATCCTGTCATTTCTTGGCCAACTTTTCTTGTAGGGACGTCACGATACAATCAAATAATGCATATTTTTTGTCGAGAGGATTTTCAATGTCATTCCTCGATGGGATAGGTACCACCTATTGGACTAATTTTTCACACTTAGTAAAAAATGTAGATTGTTATGCTTGGAGTGTTTCAATGTGCTCTTTGTATTCATTTCTTCTCTGCCTACGCTCTCAGTCAATAGCATCTGTGAGCAGATCGTGTTCTTCTTATTTTGCTTATCTAGGGTCGAAAGTGGAAATAGGACCCAATTGATACAAATGCACAGTAAGTAGAGGTTGTTGTTGGAGGTGTTGGATGGTGTTGTTGTTATTTATGCTTTTCCTTTTCTTTTATCTTATTTTCTCTCCTTTGCTTCTTATTTTTCTTTTATTTTTCTTTATTATTTTGTTTTTCAAGTTCTTTCTGCTTTTCTGCTGCTTTTCCCTTGTCGGAAGCTTCTTCTTCTTGTGTTGCTTGTGTTTATTCATTTTGTTGCTCCACTAGTGTAGCAGAAGTTAGGTTGGCAGTGGGAGGGGAGGGTATCTTGATTGTATCAGTTGGCGGTGTGGAAGTGGCTTCGGTATGTTCGGATGACGATGGGGAAGTGGTCGGTGGTGAGGTTGCTAAGTCAGTTGTGCCGATATATGTTGAAGGAGAAGGGGGTAGGTCGTAATTGTCGGTCGGGGTCAGGTTTTCCTGCGACAAAGGTATTTCTTGGTTTTTTTTCGATGCAGGTTCGGTAGTCGGCTCAGAGACTTCAAGAAGGGTTTCCAATGGTATGTTGGTGGTGTCGGACTAATCTGGGCCTTCCTGAACTGATGGAGACTGCCGAAGTGGGATGGTTGACTAGTAAGGGTGTAAAATTAGTTGTTTGTTGTGAAACGATTTCGCTATTGGGATCATAGTTTTTCTCTAAGACAGTTTCAGAGTATCCGATAATGTTTGGTTCGGGGGATGGATGTGGTGGTACTTGCTCGGATATGTGAACATCAGGTGGGGGTAAGTCAGGTTGTTGGGCGAGGTCGGATACGACTGGTTTCTTGATTATAAGTCTCTTCCACTCAAGGAGGATTGAAGGTAACTGGTTAATGAACTCTTGTAAATCAAAACCAATATGTATTTTTACTCTTAAAGGAGTGCGAAGATGTTGTATAAAACTAGGGCTGAAAGCTAAAGTAGTAGCATATGTGGGTGGAGGTGTAATAGTGGTTGAATTAGTTGGTATGATGTATTCCATGACAGCAGTTGAGGACGGAGGTGGTGGACTTTGGTTAAGGTCGACATGTGTTTTGTTTGCAAACTTTTACGTTCTTTCTCAGCTGAGCCTGTATCTATAGTTGTTCTTCATCTGCAAGAAAATTTGTGAACTGCTTAGAAAACAAAAATTTTATTTTAGCAGCATCTTCCAATACCTAAGATGCGCAGTCGAAGAGTTCAGCATTGTCTTCTTCTGTCGGTTCCTAGAGGATAAGATTTCGTTTTCCTTTTCCATACATTTTGTTCTTCCTGATCAGTCTTGCTCTAAATATGTCATCAGAAACTCGACAAATGTTGTCTTTTGTTAATGCGTACTCTGGAAGAGGAGTATCCAACTGAGTACTGTCATCCGACTGGTTGGATGCATTCAGTTGTTCTTGATGAGGAGTCATCGCAATCCCTAAAGGATTGATGTCGAAATTCTGCTCATATTTGAGTGTGAATGTGTTAAGGTGGAGTCGAACTTCGTAATATTATTCCTTTTCGACATCTGTCAAAGGCTCTACCATTGGTTGGTCGATAAGTTTTGCTTGCAGTGGTACTTGTATGACTGTGTTAGACAATCGGTTGAGTTCTGCAAATATTGTGTCGGCCGTGGGGTAGAAGTCGAGCTCCTCTTCTGCTCTGACTGCTCCTTCTAAGTACCAAACCGACGTGTGGTCGAGTGATAACTATATGTGCACTGTCGGTGGTAGAACTCGATGAATATTTTGGGGAACTCGCCATCTATTTTTTTTTACTTTTAGAGCCTGAAACCAATTTGGAGCCAAATTTTGGTTGTTGCAACACCGAGTCAGCATCCTCCTTATGTAAATGAATGAAAATTCCACATCAGTGGTCCTTTAGGTGTAGTGAATTCTTTATCACATGTTGGTCGAAGGTGAGCCATGGTGATCCAAATGATGAGCGAGGGATACCAGATCTTTGATCCCTCCTCTTGGAATTTATGGCAAATGTGTCGGACAATTTCTGCTAAATTCCCGGCACATCAGTAGACTTTCCCTTTTGACACTATATTATGTATGGCTTCTAGCATGTCAAGTTTAAGGTCATACCCTCGACCAGTACTCGTTAATGTGGCCAGTACGACCCGCGCCACTATTCTATGTGTGCCATAAATAATATGGTTAACCACTAACCCTCTGGAATTGTTTCCTTCGGGAGTACCTGTAAAATCATTAACAAAAGTAGGGTTTGGTCAAATGGGTACTACATCTGCTTTGTTTGAAAACCTTTTGATTTGACTGATTAGGTCACCATTGATCTCGATAGTTTTTTCGAAGTAAAATTTCTCGTTTTGGTAACGACTCACGATGAACTGGGCTATTACCTCTTTGAGTCCTGCAAAGCTATTGACCAAAGGTGTGTTGATGTAGTTGAGTATGGTACTTGTTCTTACTTTTTGTGCTTCTTCACGCCATCGGCTGTCAGAATATTTTCCCCATTCAAGAATTTCGTTCCAAATTCTCTTCCATTGTTGTTCTACTACTTTTTCATTGCGGACGTTTTAAAGTCTGACTTTCAGTGGTGTGTCTGCTTATTCTAACTATCAGACTTTTGAAGTCGTGGATCTGGTGGTCGCTTGAATTTTCTTAGGGGCCATTTCGCTTGTAGGGTCTTTTGGTTCGGAAATTTGTTTCACGTTTTCATAGGTCTCGGCTCTCTATTGTTTGAGTTCTTGGCAGAATAACATCCAAGTCTCTTCCAATGCATTATTTATAGTGGAGTTGTTATACACGGATAGAGTGTGTAGTAGGTGACTATATTTAATGCACAAGTTTGGTGGAGGTAATAAGTTCGATTGAAATTTTTTCGATGCTTCATTCGATGCATGCTGACTTTTTTTCTCCCGATGTTGAGTTTGTTGATGACTAGACTTTGAATTTTTCCATTATTCAGTGTGGTTTTGGTGCACTCCTTTATCCTTTGTTGTGTTGCATTGGTCGGGTTCGTGTCGGTGAGGTTGAGGATCTCTTCCGTTAGATTCTTGTCGACTTGTTTCACCTTGCCTATGATTTTCGTGTCGATGGTCATGCTTCGAATATTGTTGTCTGGTCTCGGATGATCTTCTACTTGTGTAACTTCTTGCATCGCCATTTTTGGTAATGTCTCTCCATTCTCTTATCATGATGGACCTGCCAATACATTTGTCTTAGTTGATTATTTATATTGTTATTTTTGCAAAGGTAGTTATAACTAATTTTTGTTAATTTCAATACTTATATTATCGTACATGTCTAACTAATTAATTAATATTAAAGAAACAACGCAAATCTGGGCACGTCGGTCGACCAATGGTGATACGTCCATTAGCCGACAACGTGCCTTTATATTCTGTAGTGTTTTAGTCGTGCATTGTTGACAAATTCTCAGAACACGCTCCCTTGTAACATTTTCAGTCGAATTGCTCCATTAGCATTGATTTCTTTGACGACATAGGTATCCAACTATGCAGTGTGTAACTTTTTAGGATTCCGTTTAATTTGACTATCGTAAAGCAAGGCTATATCGCCAACTGATATATTTTTGTTCTTTATGTTTCTGTCGTTCCATGCTTTCTGTTGTTGTTTTTGGATTTCTTGATGGTGGATTGCTATTTGTCGATGTTCTTCTAGCTTCGACAGTAGGGATAGTCTTTCTTTTCTAGCTTGTTCAGTGTCAATATGTAGTATTTCTGCAATCACAAGTGCATAGTGGCGAAAATGTAGGGGGACAACCGCGTCTTGTCCATATACAAGTTTAAATGGAGTCTGGCCTGTCGATCTTTTTTAATTTGTTCTATATGCCCATAATACTGTGGGTATTTTGTCGTCCCAGTCATACTTGTCGATATTGCATATTTTAGTCAGGCCTGTATTTAATGTTTTATTGAAAGACTCTATCACGCCATTGGATTGAGGATGATAAGATGTAATCCTTCTATGCTCAATCAAAAATTCTTTTGTTAGTATAGAAATTGTTTTATTTACGAAATGGGACCCTTGATCGCTAATCAGGGTCAGTGGGCATCCAAATATTGTAATAATGTTCTCATAGATAAACTTGGAAGCTATCTCACTTGAGCAAGTCTCGACGGGTTCTTCTTTTGCCCATTTAGTAACATACTTGACTGCACTAATGATATATCTTGCTCCCGTTCATCTACCAGGTACCGGAAATGGGCCAATGAAGTCAACTGCCCATATTTAAAAACTTAGGATTGGATTTATTGATATTAAAGGCATTTCAGTACTTGGTAATGGTCAGCCAAGTCACTGGCATTTGTCACATTTGTTCACGAATTCTAAACAATATTTGTGGATTGTCAGCCACCATAGTCCTGATTGTTGAATTTGTTTGGTTGTCGTGTCGGATTGGAAATGTCCACCTACTGGCCCATTATGTGCTTCAGTGATTATACTTTGTCTTTCATGGTCAAGAGAACAACGTCGTAGTACATCGTCTGGTCCAAGATTATATAGAAACCCATTTATTATAGTATAGGGGGCAGCTTTCATTGTTAAAATCTTCTTTTCTTTTCATGAATTCCTTCTGGAGCTATTCCTTCTGGAGCTTGTCCTTCTTCTAGAAACTGAGAAATCTATGTTAGGTCTGATGGGATAGCTTCAATTCTGAATAATTGAGCATCGGGTAACTCATCCTCAATTCCATATGGTTCTTCACCTGTGTCTATCCTCGATAAGTGGTCGATTCTGACGTTTGATTTACCTGATCGTACTATAAATTCAAACTCAAATTCTTGGAATAATAGAAACCATCGATAGATTTTTCCATGGTGTAAGGGTTTATTGACTAAGTATTTCAGGGCCTGATGATCTGTATAGAACACAAAAGGATTGGCAAGTAGATAACGTCGATATTTCTAGAGTGTGAATATCATCGCCAGTGCTTCTCTCTTAGTTGTCGAATAATTTATTTCTTCCTTATTTAATTTTTTGTTGTTGTAGGCGTTGGGATAATCCATTTCATCGTCTCCAGTTTAAGTTAGGATCGCACCGACTATTATTCCAGAAGCATCTATATGTACATGAAACTTGATCGACCAGTTTGGAAATCTTAATATGGGATCTTCGACTAGTTTCCTTTTTAAAATGTCGAACGATGTAGCGCATTCATTTTTCCACTAGTATTCTTGGTTTTATTTCAGGAACTCTTCTAATGGATATGTCATGTTGGAGTAGTGACGAATAAATTTTATTTAATACCATGTATGCCCTAACAAAACTCTGACTTGTTTGGAGTTGACTGGAGGTTTCAGGTCGAGAATTACTTTAATTTTTGCAAAGTCAACTTTTATACCTTCCTTGCATACGACATGTCCAAGTAGGATTCCTATCGGAATTGAAAATATACATTTCTTGATATTTAGTGACAGTTGGATTTGTCGACATATTTCCAACATAATTATTATCCATTTCCAGTGGTCCCTCAACATAGAGTAGATCATCCAATCATCAAATTATACCACCATGGTTTTGTAGATATATTCTTGGAAGGCTTTGACGACGATTCTTGAAAACATAGCTAGTGCATTTTTCAATCCGAATGGAATTACTTTATATGCAAATGATCCAAATTCGCATACAAATGTGGTCTTCTTCTGATCTTCTTCGGTAATAGGTACTTGGTTATATCCCTAAAATCCGTCCGTGAACGAGTAGCATTCGTGTCCTGCAACTTCATTAATAATTTTGTCAGCAAAGGGAGTCGGAAATGGGTCTGTAAGTGTTACCTTGTTGAGTTCTATGAATTCAACACAGATTCGTAGACGTGTCAAGTCATGCTTCTTAGTTTGGATGACCATTGGAATTTCCCACTCTAATTGATAAATGGGATAGATCATTCTGGCAGCGAGCATGTTGTCTATTTATTTCTTGACTATTTCTTTGTATTTATGCACGAGCTTGTATGGTCTCCTCTTGATTGGTTTTGGATCTGGTTTGGTGTTGATATTCATTTCTCCCATTTCCTGGACAAGTCCTTTAATATCTTTATAATCTCGTGCAAATACATCTTGGAATTCTTTTAGTAGGTTTGTAATTTCCATTGTTTGTTCTTCATTCCAATAATCACCTATTTTTTCCATCTTGGGTCTGTTTTCGTTAGATATATCTATTTATTTTATCTTAATTTTTGCGTCCATGCATTCGAGTGCTCTGGTTTCATTGATCTGTCGTTCACCTTCTTTAAACTGTGTAAATGTCAAGGGGAAGTCTTCTGCAGTCAACCTTTCAGGATCATCTTTCTCTGAAGTTTCAACATTAAAAATTGTTCTAACCAACTTTGATGTGTCTAGATGTTCTCGTTTCCATTTGAAACTTTTTCCTTCCGTTCTATATGTTTCCATTTGTAGTCTTGTCGAGTGTTGGAGTTCATTCGAATTGATGTTGTTACATGCAACAATTTTCCGGTTGATTCATTGTTGATTATCTGATGATATTTTGTTGCTTGTTGGTTGTAGAAAAATTTTCACATGATTACTTGCTTCTATTAATAGATCGTCATGTGGAGAAAATGTGAAATCTTTGATAGATTTTTCTCTAAGTTATTTCCAGATAAATGTTTCTCCTCTTGCTTCTTCTATTTTATACCATTGTTTGGTAGGTCGTCGAGTGTGCTTGGAAAAAGGTGCGGCTAGGTTCTTTCGTCTCTGTAACGTAATATTTTCCATTCCTTTTTGCAGTTGTCAATGTGTTTTTCAAGATCTTCCCCTTGTGTGAAAGTTGGAATATTTGCTTGTGCCGTGAGTTTTCTTCCTCCAAATCTTTCAACGAAGTATGTCGACGCTGTGGTCCAAGTGTGAAGTCTCGACTGATGTGTATCCCACCATCTTGCAGATTGACCTGTGAAAGTTTCAACCAAGCTTTGAAGTCGACCTTGTTCTCTTACGTTCTTTGAAACTTCCTTTACATGAGATGAGGGAGACTCTCATTCTTTGTATCTCAACGGTGGGATACCCTACGAATCATTTCTCACCAGTGTGAGTGTTGGGTATTCTCTGATTTTTCTTTCAAAAATATTCAGAATGACGGAGACAGCAAAACATTGTTGGATTTTCTTTTGGGGGATAACTTCAATCGTCCAACATTCTCGTGCTTGCAATTTGTAATTATCCATTTTCCAGTCGTAAATTTCAGCGTCTGAATTATATCCGACCAATGAAGGATTCCCTAGGTGGAGCACCCCTTATTTATTTGAATCGGTATAGTCTTCATTGTTCATTACTTGGTATAATTGTCGGATGTCAACGTCGTCATTGACAGGTTTTGTCTAGGGATCTCCTTGTGATGGGTTAATTGGTACAACCACTTTCTTTCCATTTCCTTTGAGTTTTATCCTATCTTTGTCAAGCGATATTGATGCTTTCATATTTCTTCCCCATGGTCGGACAACTAGGGAAGGGAAGGAATTGGATCCTTCCTTTGGATTGATAATTTCAAAATCAACTCATGTTGTGATACCCTTAATGGATGTGTTGACATTTTTCCACACCCCAGTTGGTTCAATTTATCCTTGGTAGACTAATTTTAGGTAGATGCCTGACTCATCTAGTTGCGGTCGAGCAAGGTGTTCCCAAGTATCTCGAGTCATGATATTTGTTTATGATATGAAGTAGAGGACAACTTGTCAGACACAGTATCCTTCGATTTCTAAATCGACAAGTGGATCTGCATCATTTTTATTTCTCTAATTTAGTCGACATAAATTTTTAGTTTTATTTTCTTCAACAGATTTGCTTCTAATATTATACATTAGATCTATTAGCTTTGCAACTGCTTCTTCTTTGGTTATTAATTTGAGAAGTTCATTAATATATCTTTTTCGATATTCGTCATTGTCTTCTGGTGATGCCAATTCTTGAAATATTTTTGTTGCATTATTATATAATTGTTTCTTTTCGATTGGGTTAGGATAATCATCTTTAGTTTTTAATTTATTGATTTATGGATTATCAACACCAATTTTAGTTCCCTGACGAGTTACAATATGAATAGTATTAGTTTTAGCAAAATCAAACTTAGGAACACTAGACAATATGTTAACATTCTTTTTATTACCAATATTTTCAAGTATGGTGGGAATGCGTCGGTCGACAGGAGTTGTAGGATAATCATCATCCATTTCTATTTGTAACGCTTTCGTCAATGCATCTTCATACGTAGTAAAATCGTGTAAACATATGTGCATTCCATTTTTCTGGAGTAATCCATCCACGAACCATTGGATCAATAAATTTTCTTCAATATGGTACTCAATCTGGCTCAGCAAGTCTTTGAATCTTTTGTCATATTCCCTGACAGTTTCTGTTGACTTTTGAGAAGTGGTTTTCAATTTTTTAGCAGTTGGATACTTTGCAATGGGAGTTTTGAAGAAAGACATAAATTGTTGTTTTATCTAGTCCTTCGTTGCAGTACGTGTTCTTTCTATATAATTCATGTACCATGTAAGAGCTCTTTTTCGAAGGGCACCAACAAATTGTGCCATTTGTCGATCTTCGTTGGAAATGGCATTGGCCTCCCATATTGACTCACAGACAAACCAGTGTCTTCTTGGATCTTCGTCTCCTTCATAGAAGGGAAGATGTTATATTAAGTGCACCATATATACTGCAATTTTGACTTCCAAGCTAAATGGTGGTCGTGGTGGATTACTTTCAACGGGAGAAATGCTCTTACAGTTGTTTTCTATAGGTACTATTTCTTTATGTGTATTAACAGGGGTTAATGCACGTTCTTCGCTTTCGACAGCAATGTCACTGGATCCGGCCGGTTCTTTGTCGACTATCGGATTTGATTTCCTTCTGCATCCTCTGTCGACACCTAGGAAAAGTTATTTTCTATCGGGGTTGTACTTCTTTTCGGAGTTTTCGACTGACTCGACAAATCACTCAATGATAGAAGTGGCTAAGGGGGGAAGCTTTCTCACGATCTGAATAGAATAGATGAAAAATCTGGCTGGAAAATTTGGGTTGAAAAGTGACCCAATTCCCTTCTTGTGGTCGATGCATCAATAATCTATCAACTTCATTACCTTTTTCATTATGTCGACTCCAAATGCCATATTGACCAGCATGAAGTCCTAAATCTTCTTCGACATTATCTTGTACTTGGGCACTCTTAGTCAAATGTAACAGGGAATGTGGAGTTATAACCTTAGGTATACTCACCTGGAGAGCACTGCCATGCTCCATCCATTGTTATTCATCCATCGGTGACAGTGGTTCATCAACGCCCTCGACTCTAACAGATTTCCTACTGCATCTGTCACTATACCTGAATTTCTTTTTTTTCTGGAGTGCATTAGCCTGCTCCCTTATCTCCTCGTGTCGCTTCCTCATCTTTTCTCATTCAATATTTTGGATATCCGGAGTGCTTTTGTGGATCATTGTTCTATCGTTTTCAAATTTTTGGGATTTCTCACTGCTGTCCATATTGTGTTTTCATTTGTCGACTTTCATTCATCTATTCCATCAGGGATGTGGTCGTATACCCCGCTATTTCCGACCTAAAATCTCTTTAGGTAAATAGGGTGATGCAGTGATTCATTTTCTCGGGAATTATTCCCACTCTCGCTCTTGCACGGATGTTTCCCACTTTCTTTGTTTTTCTTCCTAGTTTGTGTCCGGGAGAAGTGATAACAACAACGGTCGTGGTTCGACAATATTTGTTGCTCCTTTGTCGATCATAAATTTGAATAAAATTATTGGTAAAGAATAGAGAAATTGGTCAGTGAGGTCATTATAGAATCTTTTCTTTACGTTATCAACAAATACTCGCTCCTCAATTGCACATTCTTCACAAAACTCGTCGACAATTCTTTCACCCATTCAGACATATTTGTGCGGCCTCCTCTGGTTAATGTTTCGAGCAATTGTCGATATTTTTCATTTGCAGGTATTTTCATCCTGGAGCTTCTTCAATGCGAATGGTATGGATTCAACAAACTTTTCATGTGTTTGATAGAAGAACTTCTCCCTTGCTTGAGCGATAGTCAACTTGTTTCTTCTAGCATAATTTTGTAGATAGTTTGTTATCTTTCTCTCCCACCATTCCTTTATCTCGTGTTCTGATATCATTTTATCATGCTCATTATCATCCTATGCATGTATCACCGGAAACATAACCAATTTTATAGTCGAGTGGATTGCATAGTTACCAGCGATACATATTATAGAATAAACAAGCATGTATAAAGATAAGAACAGTAGACAAGTAATGGATATGGAATCAACAAGTCATTATATTACTCAGCAAGAACATGTACAGAGACGATTGAAAATATATCACACCCTATCTCATATCCGGATCTCCAGCCTATTTATATAGTTTACAAACAGTTACATAACTACCTGTTGGTTCAACTGACCAACTCGACATGTAGTGACCGACACAATATTTCGACATATTTTACAAAGTGGTCGAATGGAGAACCTAGTCAAGCGACCGACTAGGCTCCTCCAACACTAATCAATCATTTAAAAATAGTGATAAAGTGTTTCTCATGTAACCTTTATCAACTATACAAACACTGAAATCAATGCATGAAATAGAATAATCTACTAAGACAAATACATTATACTAAGAGAAATTTACAATGAAGAACTTGTTTTATGAGAATGCAAAAATCAGTTTTAATTTAAATCACTAAGGGATATAGAATGCAAATATTGTTACAACTCAAATCCCAAATCCCAAATTATTTTATTTCATATTTTTTTAGTCTCGTTGATTTTCCTTCATCACGATTTCAAACTATATAATTGATTAGTTATTTATTGCATCACTGCTGAATTTTATCGGGCATAATGATTTTCCTACAATTCTATCTAATCAACCATTTCAAACATGAGTGTTGGCACTATTTTTGGTTAAGTAGATTGAAGAGCTTAAAGCTTGGGAAAATTAAGAAAGCAGATTTATAATAATGGAGACCAATGGTTGAAAATAATTTCATAAATGGTAATAGTTTTGGATATGGGCCGAATAGTGTTAACTCGCAGACAGAATCAACCGTCAGATCAAAAGGTGAAATAGATCTACAGTCACCAAATGTTTCACCATTATAAACAAAATTTCCAAATCCGTGAAGTTTGGGTAAGCTCCACATTTTTCAACGGCTCAGATCCGGCGAAGAAGTAGATCTACGTTGGGCACCTATTTCGCAATTTGAACATGCACGGACGAATAAAGTTTCCAAATTGACAAAGTTTGGTAGAGACCACGTTTTGGATGGTCGAGGTGAAAATGGAACTCAGATCTACGGTTGGCAATATTTTATCGGATTGAACATGCAAGAGTGATATAAGGAGAAAGGTGATATAAAATACATTGCACGGGGATTAAGGTTCTTGTTTGTCCTATGCATTGGAAAGCGAAAGTCGACGACTGTGCAGAAAGCAACCACCTCAGCCAGGAATCTTAGACCAAATGTCAGTAAACAAGGTAGGCCTGTGTCCTCATAGGAAACTATTTAAATGGTTGGAGTCGGAGAAGTTGAAGTCCAGAGTATAGAATATCAGAAAATAGAGGAATTATTAGAAGATAAAGATTCAGAGATATTTGATACAGTACTGTTAAGTGGACCCATTGAAACAATGAAAGACAGATTAAAACTCACTAGAGACCAAGGTATAGATATGCATAATGTCTACATGTCATTTTTCAAGTTTTTCTCAGTTGACAAAACCCTGAACTGCCCTGAATTCGTTGACTGGTGTGCTACTAATTATTCCTCCTCTGAGAGGGTAATTATGGATGCATCCAACTCGAAAGTATTGTGTCCATTCAATTCTGTCATTATTAGAAAATCCCTTTCACTCCTTGATGATTTCAGTCAAAAATCCAAAGATTATAAGGAAGAGTCTTTAATCCAGTACTTTAGACAGTCTGCAATTGAAGTTAGAAAAAAATTCTTCAGGATTTGCCTAAAACCTAATGTCTCATTGCAGGACCAGCCTTTCCTAGTTGAGGTCGGCCTTTTTACTGAAGAAACTAAGTGTGTCATCACCATGATAAGTCAATTCTTAGGGCTAGACACAGATATGTATGTTACTAAACCCTTGATGAGTCTGTTGTTTGTCCTTAGCACCTGTCCATTTGAGTCTGAAGATTCTAACCAGTCAGTCCAGTGTTATTGCCTGAAATTTGATGAGTTCCTAGCTGAGAATATCCATTCTCAGCTAGTGGACTTCCACAAGACCAGAAGTTTTAGATTTCAGTCCTATTTATTGAGGATGTTTTTATCATTTAATGAAAAAAAATTACAGCTCCTGAAGATGATGCTTACAAATTAAATGAACACAGACTACACCAAGTTCATGAATGTTCTTACATCAGAGGTTTACAATGTTTTCTTCCAAAAAAATTACCCAGGGTTCTGACTGAGATGTCAGAGATTTTGCAACCCTCTCCTGAAAATAAAATTGGTGATTGGTTTCACTTGGAACAGGGCACAGTAATCAGAGTATATGGATTTTTTCATCGACCTTATGTATTACCATCATTTTTTACTCCCAAATTGTTTGCTATGGAACTAATCAGGCAAAAATTAAGGGTAGATATTGAACATTTTCTAGATCATAAGAAAGATTCTAACATTACATTTCCATGGGCTATAGGCCCATTTATCATCAAGAACAAAGCTTCCCTCCCAGCAGTTGAGTGTGTGTTAAGAGAAATGGGATTACAAACAAAAGCTGCCATAAACTATGATCCCCATTACATTATTTCTAACAAAAGGCAAGACAGCAAAAGAAAAGCCTTTGAGCACTTTGAGCTTCCAGGTCTATCAGAGACTGCAAATTGGTTGGAATATACCTGTAAGGGTCAAAAGGATGTAGATATGCATGAAGACTCCACTTATTTTGTACATAAAGCCACATCACCACAACCTGGCACCTCCAGCTTGATCCCAACAATTGGAGCAATTACACCCCTATCCAGCTGCTCTGAAAAATCCAACAAAATGGAAGTCTTTGATGACATGGACAAAAAGGATGAAGACATGGAAAGGGCCCCAAAGAGACAAAAAGTGGAAGAGGCAGGACAGCAGCTTGTATAGGTGACAAGTGATAAAGGTAAGAAGAAGCAAGTAAAGGCCAAAGGACTAGCATTTTAAATTAAAGAGTATGTATTTAACAGAGTAGCCACAGAGTCAGCTGCACAAGGAAAAAGTATATCAGAATTATTGGATTAATACAAAGAGAATAAAGATATAGCTTCAGAAGAGTCAAAATTGTATGCAAAAGTTAGACAGATCTCCAACAAGGATGTATCCCTAGTCGTTGTCAGGAGCCATTCTCAAAACACTTTGAACTTAGCCATATCAACCAAGAATAAGGCCACTGAAGTGAAAATGAACCTAGAGGACATTCCCATTCCTGACATGATACATCTACATAAGGAAACTGGAGACATTATTTATACCAAATTGTTAAAAGCTACAGTCGAACTATCCAAATTACAGTCCAGAAAGAATAAGATTGAGAATCAACTTAGACAGGAAAAGGTGGAGAATAAATCCCACAAGGCACAAATCAAAAAGTTGCAGACAGAATTGTTGGCTACTGAAAGCCAAGCAAATAAAAGGGCCAGCATACAAAATTTGTTGAATGAGAAGGAGAATACTATTCAAACACTAAAGAAGAAACTGAAGATTCCTTCCACTCAATTGATAGAAGCATCCGAGTTGAGAGAGCTTGAGAAGAAGAAGAAAAAGATCTGAAAAGTGAATTAACAAACTGTAAAGCCAAATTATTCCAATTTGAAGAAAAACAAAAGCAATGGAAAAAAGATATGTCTCTTATAATGGAGAGAAAGAAGAATCTAAAAGATAAGCTTGAAGATTTGGGGAAGAAATTGGAAGAGAAAAGTAAAGAGTTGGAGAGTATGATCACCTCTTCTTCCATTGAATCTAATGATTTCTCCATTGTTCAAGCTATGGCACGGGTAAGTCTGACGATTTAGAGCTAGAAAAGTTGCAAAAACAGAATACAAATCTGGAAAGCAGAGTTTCAAAAGAAGAACAAGAGAGAAAGACTTGGGAAGCTAAATACCAAGAGTTATAGGTTAAAAATGATGAATTGATTAAGCAGGTTACAGGTCAATCATCATTGCAGGAAGCAAAACAGGTAATTTGGGATGATATAATTGCAGAAGCAAACAAATTAAGACCCTATCTTGATTTTATTTTAGACAAAGAGGATGTAATTAAATTGGCCAAACATAGTGTGACAATAGTAAAAGAAAAGTTGAATAAGAATCCAATTGACTGTGTTGAGAATGCCATAGAGTTTTTAAATGGGTAAACTGAGGACGAATTGAAAGAAGCAAACATAAAAGACAGGGTATCTACCATAATTTGGGCCAGGAAAGTGGTAAATAAGCATCAACAATTAAATACAATTCAAGCTAAAATAGATATTATGGCACATCAGCTGAAGCTTTTTCGAGCCATGTTTTTTCCTTTGTTTAAGTAAGGACTTCCATTCTTTTGGGAAGAAGATAGTGCTATGCTCACACAAAAGGAGTATCAAGACAGGTTAATGGAATGCAGATTGGATATTGCAAATTTTGCTGACATGAACCAATCACTATCTGGAAAAACAGTTGTGGACAAGCTAGCAAAGGAGTTTGAGTTGGTCTTGGTTTTCAAAGAGGCATGTGCACATTTACAGAATTATTCATACATAGATCATGTAGAATTGTGTGTACTGCTAAAGTAGGTGGCCACTTCAGATATTCCAGCTGCATACCAATGGAAGATCGTAGAAAAATATGGGAGATCAAAGTACACGTTGCATGCATGAAGATTTCAAAGATCATGGAGATTTATTGTTGAAGAATTGGTTATCTAGGCCTTTAGTTGTTTTTCAAAGCAGTTACTAGTTAATAAATTCTTAATGACACATGTAAAGGAAGTTATGCCTATTTTTAGTAGTTTGTTTTAATTAAGCTCATGGAGCAATTGTATAAGTACTGATAAATACGATGAAAGAAGGGTTCGAACCCATGAGACTTGAGTTTTGTATTTTGAAAAATATCTTTAATAAAATTGCAGAGCCGAACAACTTGTTTTATCGGAGATTCTTGTGTTATTTACTTTACAGTCTGTACCTTCTTCTCCTCATGTGAATGTTTTCCTTGTTATCTATTCCATATTGTCATCTTTCATGTTTGGATAAGTGTAAAATTGAAGCAAAATTCATAGATTTATGCTCAGTTTCTTTAATTCCAAGCATCCACAAACTTTTTCTACTAAAGTTAGTACAGAATTCATCTTATGATGCTATGTGTTAATGGATTGTTCTTACTTTATTCTTTATCACCAAACAAATAGCATTTTGATTGTAAACGAGTAACTACCCTGCCTCTGTTAAGAATTTATTTGCAAAGAATTGCCATTTCCCATCATATGTATTTTGACTCCATTGCCCAATGAATGCTTACCTTGTTTCAACCAAACAATAACAATCCAGTTTTATTTTTTATTCCATATCTGCCCTTGTTAAAAAATCGTTGAGAGATCCCTCTCTGGAGAGAAAGAAGCCAACTTTATTTCCTAAAGTTTGGTTTTTTGGTTGCCTTTAAATGACATTCTCACAACCTGAGGTACATTTCAAGTGCTAACATATTGGCATCGTTTTCGGAGAACGAAAGTTCACATCCACCCTGGGAAGAAACGACAAAGATTTCAAGATTCTAATCAAGAAAGGATTTCTGCGGGCAAAAGAAGATTTTTATATTTGAATAAGGTTGTACATTTTCCCTGGAGACTCCACGTTCATTTTGAGGTACATTTCAGAAGACATCCTGGCTTCCAGGAGAATACACACATTAGGTAATCCTAATCCTTAAATTTTACAAAGTGTGGAAAACCCAGAGAGTATGTTTAGATGTGGCAGTGAAAAAGAAAAAACTAGTATTTCTCATACTGAAAAAGTCTTTATTTCAAGAAGAGTTCTATGATTTTCAAGATTTAGATTTGGATGTAAATGATGGAAAGACTTTGTTGAGATCAAAATCAGAATCAGACCTAAAGCAAACAAAAGTTAATCCAAACAGATTTGAATCATACCTATTAGATTCCCTGTGGCAAAATTTGCAAAGTACTGTAAAAGATGAAGAAGGAAACCCTCTTTTCTAAACCTCCGAGCCTCATATTACCAACCCTGTTCATAATCCTCTTCAAAAACCTCATGTTGTATCAAATCCACCTAGACCAATGGCAGCTAGGTTTGCACCTTTGGCTTTGCCAATTGTTTTGCATGATCTCCCTCATAATTACTCACAGAGAATCTCCCTTTATGATGGAGAGGGAAATTTCACAGCAAAATAAAACATGGATATATTTGAGGATTTCATTGACCTAGAAGAGGTAGATCATGATGATGTGAAAATGAGGTTGTTTGCTCAGATTTTGTTAGGAGAGGCAAAAAGGTGGTTTAAAGATTTACGAGCAAGATCTATCCTTACTTTTGAAGCTTTTCAAACCTTGTTTTTGGGTAGGTGGGAGGCAAAAAAGAGCCATGTGAAAATATTATCTCAATACAATGGTTTAAAGAAATGGAATTTTGAGTATGTACAGGAATTTTCTAGTAGATTTATGAAGGTTTACAATTTAATTCCTGCTGATATCAAACCATTAGTAGGGGCAGCTAAATTACATTATGTAGATGCTTTTGAGGGGGAATTTTCTTATATGTTGAGAGAGAGAAAGTCTAATACTTTGTCAAACATGTTTAAATATTCTCTAGAAGTGGAGGAAAATTTAATGGCTTCAGGGAAAATGAAGAATAGAGTGGAGGCAGATAAGAGAATACAAGAAAATCAACCATCCACCTCTACCCCTTCTTCTGCAAGTGATGTCAAATTTGAAATAATGATAAAAACCATGGAGAGATTGATGGACAGGTTGGCTATAGATAACAGACCACCTAATAGAGATCCACCTGAAAATCAAATAAGGAATCCAAATTTTAGAAGACCATTTCCTCATAGAAACCAAAGAAACCTTGAAGATCAGCAAATAAGACCACCATTTCCAGAATTTGGTTGATGAGGAGGGACAAGAAGATCCAATGGATAACCAGATTCATCACTTTGATGATATTGATTCTGAAGTATACTTGACCGAGGAGGAACATAATTTATTTACTCAAGAAGATTATTGTCTTATTTCATAACTAGATTCAGAACAATATCAAAGAGGATATCAAAATGCCATTGATGATTTTCAGAGAAAGTTGAAACTGAGAAATCGTGATGTAACAATAAATAAGGGAAATCCAAATCCAAATCGGCTTTCCGATATCCCACAGAGCTCAAAAAAACAAAAATAAAAACAGAAAGATACTATTGTACAGAAAAATCCAGAAAATAAAGAGCACCAATCAAAAGAAACTAAACAATCAATGCCAATTGATGTAGATAGACCAATTTCATCCTTCAATCTGAAATCAGAGTTATCAAAGGTTAATATTTCTATCCCCTTTAATGAGTTGTTGAGGAACAATGAGTACAGAGAAGAAATTACTAACATGGTCAAGAATCAAGGTGATTATCAACCAGATATTTTAAAAGTAACAGATGATTCTCCCACAATTTTTTTGGACCTAAAATTGAAGATACAGATGATGAAGGATTTCCCCCATTTTATCTAAGTTTGAATATCCATAATATGATTTTTCATAATGCCATGCTAGATTCTGGTGCATCTCATAATCTAATGCCAAATACAGTAGTGGAAAGTCTAGGATTGGAGGTTACAAGGCCTTATAAATACCTGTATTCTTTTGATTCTAGAAAGGTCAGGTGTCTGGGATTGATAAAATATATTGTGGTAACCTTTGCACAACTTCTAGCTACAAGCATTGTGATGGATGTTGTAATAGTTGACATTCCTACAAAGTTTGGCATGGTGTTATCAAGTTCTTGGGCATCAAAATTGAAAGGAACTATGCAAATGGATTTGTCATATGCCACTATACCTTTGTTTGAAGGCAATAGAATATTATATAGGGATAAGTGATTAGCATATGTAGTCAACAGTCAAGATAGGCCTGAAAACCATCCTATTTATGCTGTCGATACTGATTTAGGATCCTCTATATTTTTTAATGATGGACCTCACACTGATCCTGAAGTTCCTTTACAGATTGAGTTTAAAGAGGATAAGGAATTTGCAAAAATACAAGAAGCCTTAGAGAAGAAGCAGAATGAAGAAGGATTGTGGACTATGTACTTCGATGGGTCCATAAGTAAAAGTGGGGCTGGTGCAGGTGTCTGGATTATATCTCCAAACAGAGAGTTTAAAGGTTTATCTTATAAATTGACTTTTGAGTGTAATAATAATGTGGCTAAGTTATGAGGCTTTACTGCTGGGTTTACATGCTTTGAAAGGTTTAGGAGCAAAGAGAATAGAGGTATTTGGAGATTCAGAATTTGTAGTGAATCAGGTAAATGATAGTTATCAAACAAAGCATCCAAAAATGAGAGCTTACAGAAATGAAGTCTGGGACATGTTTGGTAATTACTTCACAGAGAATAAAATCAAAGTGGTCCCCAAAATGGAAAATCAAGTAGCAGACTCTTTGGCTACAATTGTTGGTAATTTCAAAACTCCCATTTATTCTTAGAAAAATTATAAAGTTGAAGTTGTAAATAGACCCTCAATACCAGACAACTCCAAATATTGACAAGTTTTTTATGATGGTATGCAAATAAAGAGACTTTCGGAAATGTCTGATGAGTTTGTAAATACTCAGATTGATATAGAAAATGAAAATTTAGAGAACTTCCAAGATGATGAACAGATTGAATATGAAAAAGATGAAAACAAAAAATTGAAAAATATGTTGGGAGGAAAGGACATAATTCAGTTGAAGAGCAATTTTATTCCAAGAGGCTTGATTCCCTTAGAAAAATTGTTTGGTATGCACAAGTGTCAAAGCAACATCCCGTCAAATCTTCACACTTTCCAACGAGTTACTATAGTCATCAAGTGTTGAACAACAAGCACTAGAGCATTTTTGCAGACCAAGTCTTGATCAGAAGCTGCGGATTGGTAATGGACACCACCTTGTGATCAGACATCATGGGATCAATGCTAAGAAGATTGTTACATATGTGTCCAAGCCTAGTTAGATTTTGTGTTTTTCTTCCAAGTCTCGAGATAATTCAATGCTAATTGAAGAAGCATTGTCGTCTTCCTGTTCCCCCAGTGTTCCTTCCATAATCGGCGAATAATTGTCTTGGCATACATTTATACCAAGTTAATAGCTCAGAGGCTGTCACAAATGGTTCAAAGAATTCCATAAATGATCTGGGCATTCCAAGTTTTGTCACATGAAGAAGGAAAACGTTGATTTCAATTCCAATCATAGATTTGAATTGGTCATTTCAATTGATATATTTTTAAATAGACACTTCAATTTTATAAATTCTGGAGCTCATGAAGGGAATCCATTCGATCAATGGTGCGGATTATTGTTACAGGAATTTGTTAATGGAATTCATTCAGTATTGAAGGGATACTCTACACTGTCAGGCATCTTATGTGGAAACAGGAGTTTGATACAAATTATGTTGGTTTTATGAAAAATGGAGCACAATCGCTTGTAGATAATACAGACATTAAATTTGTTGAAATTGACTATCTTTCACTTGCAACATACAATGATTTGATTCTTTCACATTTGGTATTCCTCAAGTGAGGAAATCATTTTGATAGAAGGCTTGAAGTTAGATGGCATCGATCCAGGGTAATATAGTGATGTGAACGAGTTACTTCTTGATACTATTCTGTCCCTAGAAACTACAGGAAGATAATGAAGCATTGCACAGTGAAAACCAGTGCATGCTACCAGAACTTCCATCACCGAGCATTAATGAAATGCCAATTGCTGGAGCTCAAGTCTAAGTGTCATTCAAATGCTACAAGTTCCAGTATGCGTTTACCAAGTTGTTAAGTGATGGATGCGCTAAAGGAGATTTCCTGAGAGTATGTTGCCAAATGTTCCAAGTGGAAGAGCATTTAACAACAATAGAATTAAAGCAGTTCACACATTTTTGAAAGACCAGATTCGATGAGCAATATCCTCAAAGAAGTTGCTATGTGATAATGTTAATACAAGGTCAACGATTTATTTGAGTTGATATTTTCCTCAAATTGTTGATCTCAGACCATAGTTTTTATTTCAATTCTATTTTGAGTGATTTGCCTGATTTTATCAAGATATTTTGTTATCTCAAATCAGAATTTGATGCATAGTTTCAGGATCTAGTTTCGTGATGGCTATAATGTATTAGATATTATAAAAGATAAGTGGAGGAGTTCTTCCTGAGGAAGCAGGGGGTTCGATGAGGGAAAACTAAAGCAGAGATGACTCTGTAATCTTTCATGTACATGAAGTACAGTAATTTTTATGCTTCCAGATCTATGATCCATTGTTAGATTGCGCCTTTTCATTTCCATTTACTACTTCTATTCGAGATATAAGACCGCTTATATATGGTTAACGGTTTTGCAGATCTAGCAACATTACACTGTATTGTGAAGTTGCCTGCAAACTGTGCTTATGTTCAGACATTAAATTTGAGACCTTAACATTTTTTGTTCTCAAGTCATTCCTCATGAGTATATATTGTTAATCTGCTTGATAACATGTATGTTCATATCCTTTCTGCAATTATTCCTTGTTCCTACTGCTATATAGTACAGCCTTAATGGACACATGCCTGTGAACCTATGATAATTACTTGTTGGATTGATTCCTGCTGCATCGTTAACTTCATAAACTCCCCTTTATTGAAATGTTGTACAGAGAATGATATTTTATTATTTGGTGGGCACCATAGAAAGGTGCATCTTAAGCTGGCACAAACGAAGTTGCATGAAATCATATAGAGATGCATACAAGTCAAATAATTAACCAATACACTCGGATCTAAGATAACCTAAAATTTCTAATCAGAATTTTATTTCAGCAATCAAATTGTTCCTAGCAGTCCTGCAGTTGATGTGCCTCAGATTTGGGCAATTAGACTGCTGTGAACAATTTTGAAGTTGATATTACTACCACAAGTCAATTCATTGCCATCAGCATCTGTCAGCTTCATCTTGAGCTTATATGCTCCCTGAAATAATGCCCACAAACATGAACTATGAGACAACGAAAGGAAATGAAGATGCAACCTAAAAGATACCCAGTGATAGACTTACAAAAAACATCACTCGACAAATTATGTTATCGTTTACAAAGTAATACAACACAAAAGAAAAATAGTACTCTAAAGAAGCAATTCTGAAGCAGGAGGGTACATTTTTTTAGCAATAATTTAGAGAAGGCTCTCATATCATCTACATAAAGGATCTTTATTAAAAATAAGAAGATGCCAGTACTGGGAAGCTTGGTCTGAAGTTTACTGAACATGTCCATATGTTCAAGCTGGAAAGTTTAGTTTTGAAATGAGTCATAGTTTTGATCAATGAGATGTCAAGGCTGTGATGGGACAATACAGGAACTGTGAAGAGTCTGCCTGTATAAGACAGTTTGAAGTATATTCTGATTTCAAACCTTGAAATATTGGATATAAATATTTTTTCTTCAAAAGAAAAAGCACAACAGTCAGAAATAATATCCTTTATGGAGTGAATATGTGATATTTGAACAATGGGATCACAAAACATTTTCAATAAGCCGAGATAATGAAATTCAAATGAGACCCAAGAATCAGATTAGACTTACTTCTCGGATATGGTTGTCCAAGATCATAAACCTCTCATCTACTTCACTATGGTTGTGAGCCACATCAACCTGCATTTCTTCCACTAACCTTTCAATCCTTTGATTGATAAGATATCATCCAAGCTAAAATCAAACCTTGAGACAGAACCTTCAACTTCCTTGTAACCACTTTGAGAAATAGAATGATTTCCATTGGCTGACGATTGTGAATTAGACGATCCAGTCAGTGTGGAAGTGAAGAAATGTTCCTTTCCTTCACCCCGCTCATGGTGATCCACTGAATAAATTATTATCTTTATGGATACTCGAAGTATCAGATATCCTTGCTTTAACAGAGTACCTTTTTTTCCAAGATTATTTATCAGAGTACTTGCACTACAAGCTTTATTAAATCAAGTATCAAATTCAAAACAGATCTGCAAACTCAAATTATCCTAATGGAGTTTGAGTACCTTCTTCTTCTCTGTTTAATGGAGTTTTTTCCTTCTTTCTGCTGCTCCTATGAAATCAGTGCATATACCTCGACAAAGTCTTCAATACTTCTTATAAGTTACTTAAATAATGCAATCAACACAAATTCTTCAATAGAGTTCAATATTTCTTCTAGTTGCCTAATATAATTGACTCAAAACTCTCCCAATAGGACATTGAATCACCTAAATCATAACAGACAAAAGAAGAAGTCAGATTTCATAGTCCAGTATCGAATACCTATTTAAAGAAATACAAATAAATCGTTAATTCATATCACACATATTAGAAAAGAATCCAATAATTCAGGGTCTATTTGGACCATTCATGCACAAAAAAAAACCTCAAAACCTAAAAATCAACTTTCCTTCGCTTAAAATCATTTTGAACTTGCAGTTTTGGGGAATGAAATTTATGTTCATCAAATGCCTGTGTTAATTATGTCAAACATGCCACCATATCTCATTCTGTGTGAAATTTTATTATTGATTTTTTATGTTCATATGAGTGCAGGCAAATATTGATAATGAAGATTTTGAAGCTCCATTACAAGCTCTTTGAGGCAGCCAAGTTGATGTGTCCCTAGAAGCTGTTGAAATTAGGGTAAATCTCCGAACAACTATTTTTTATGTTAATCTTTTCCATCATTTTCAACCTACATATGAGCTACTATTGATCCCAAACATGATCAACATCAACTTGCTTCTTCTGGGTTTTTTCTCCAGAACCTGCAAAACTTTGCTTGAACAAAGTGCAATTTCTACAGTGGCTGATGTCACTTTGGCCCCAATGCTCCCAAATTTGTTCCTGCACCTCCAGATCCAAGGTGGGGTCACTGTCATATTCTTCAATCGAATAGGAATTAACAAGCCTCTAATGGCTTGGGTTCTGCACTGGTTGTGTCAAAAAACCTGCCGAAAGATTTTCCAGCAACCTGCCTCTTGCAGTAGTCAATACCCAGGCTAAGTAATATTTAGATTCAGGTTCGTGGAGCAGTTGCAAAGGTCCAAGCTAGCTACCATGCATGTAATATCTAATATGAACTAAGTAGCAATGAGCAGCGTCATGGGAAAATAACTAATATGATACAGATATTTCAGATAAAAAGGTAACAAAAACATGCAGAGGAAATATGGGAGTCATTTCCTTCCAAAGACCTACATTAGCCAAAACTTAGTTCAATTGTAAAACTAAAGTTTACTACATCAATTTATTATAGAAATGTTGGAAGACATGTGCCCATTGGTATTAATCTGAAACTGACCAGAGGGAACGTTAATATCTCATATATTGGGTTGTTGACAGAAATATCTACATAGTCAACTTTTTAGGTCCTGGCCCTAGGAATCACGCCAACTTTAGGGTATGAGATACCTTTCTCAAGACACACCCACTCTACTCCTTTGAATTTCAACTTGCTGACATAGCCGGGAGAAAACCGCACTTTACCAATCTACCTACACCCTTGAGGGAAATTATAGTCCACTTATAATGCTTATGATGACACAGGCAACAGCTACAGTGACAGAACCAATCTCTAGCATACCGAACATACACATACTTAAGGGTTACAATGAAGCTACAGAGATTAGCAATGGAGATAAGAAAATCTTATCAATCTTAAAATACTGTTGACGGGATTATAGTTCCTTTCTTCAAAATTCACCTGTAGGATTCCTCCAATGTGGCTTTGTCTACATCTATTAAAACAATAATCTTAAAACTGATTTAGGGAATTTTTGTTTGTGGGTAAAGATAGTGAAATTTTATTACCTTGAAAACTTGGATTGCAAAGGCCACAGACTCTCAATATGGTGAAATTGAGGAAATGGCAAGTAGTGGCTTCAATGCAAAGCCTTTCTGAGAAGCAATGACCTCTATAAATTCATTCACATATTCTGAAAGTCTCCTATGAGCTTCTCCCATACTCATATAAACAGTCATTTTTACAAGGTTTAGTCTTTAGAACAATTTCTCTCCTCTGCTTTCGTTATTTCAAACTTCAAAGCAATGGTTCAAAACCAGGTTACTTGAAGTTTGAGCCATTCTTATATTATCATTGGGAGGCAAATCATTGATCTAAAACCTGACATGTGTTGCCTTATAGCAATGTGTGTGCCACCAATTGGGATGGATAAGTTTATATATGAAATAATCAAGATTGTGGCAAGAAATAATTTATCAGATACCATGTCACTAAATTTTGGGATGAAACATCATCAGAATTCGGGCTGAATGGACTTAGAATGGGCTGAATGGTCTTAGAATTCAATTCAGCTCTAACCAAAAACTCTTACTTAGCTGTAATTTCAAAGAAAATCGCTGGACTGGAGAGGAAGCACAGAAAAACCCAAATTTCACAACGGCTTCATCTCGCGAAAAAACTCACCTCAACCAGACAGTTAGAAGGATTCAATTGAAGACAAATCCGTGTAAACAGAGACCAAATTTAAAGCTTGTAATGTCAACGGATGAGGGTTTCAACTTTCAAGTGACGGTGAATCAAAACTCTGTGTTCAAACGCAAAACCAGGCATCTAAATTTCGCCCAGTTTAAACAATCATGAGAACAACCCTTGCAGAGTAAGCAATGCGGCCATCTCCGCCACATATACTCTTCTTCGCAATCTCCATTCACCTGACCATCCAGCGAACTCCGACGTAGTTTCTCTCAAAATATTTCAAAATCTTGCAACAGATCGAACCCTACTCCGACCATCGGATTATTGGAAACTGGGTGAAACTAAATGCGTGAAACATCGAGTAGGATAAAACCGTGTGAAATTGTTATTGGACGTGTGGCGACTTTTAATTGGCTCAATAGATGACGAATTGTTGAATAGTGTCACTGGACTGTTTCTCTGGACTGGACTGGACAGTGTCACCTAATCAGCATGGATTAACATGAAACAATTTATGGATTCACTCTTTGTATGTTCGGATATCCACATCATCATTTTCAAGACCTTGCATGCAATTAGGGTTTGCATGCATCCCAGTCACCAAGTTGATGCCTCCGGCATCTTAGCCACTTCATTCTAGCACCCGGGAGCTTCTTACATCAAAGTTTCAGCCCTCCTAGTTAGGAAGGCGCCCACTTCTCACCTACTACCAGAGAAGGGCGCACTTCTTCACCTACCACTTCAGTTACACTCAGTTAGCTCCGATTCTCCTTGATTTGAGGCTAGTTTCACTCCCGACTGACTGTTTCACTCTGTTGGACCTCCAGATTGACTAGATGACTTGTTCTGACTTCAGTTAAGCCTCCCATGTGCCCTTCATTGAGTCTCCTTCCCTATATCAGTGCTACACACTTCAGTTACACTTGTTACACTCAGTTAGACTCAGATTGACACCTAGATGACTGGTTCTTGTGCATTGATGACCACCACTGATTGATGATGAGGACTCCTAGTTGGAGTCAAGCTACTCCATTCAGTGATTCGAATGGCCTACTTAGTCAATTCGAATTGCTCACTCACATTGTCAAGTAACTGTATTGTATTGTAATCATTCACCCTTACTGGGATATGGAGCACTGATGCATGTTTTGCACAGTTTTACACCATATTTTCTATGTTCATCTGTTGTGATTGATTTACTTGTGCATTAGATCTGCTGTGACTAATTTTACATGGTATCAGAGCCATGGCAGGGACAAGATCTCTTTTCTGCAGGTGTTCTACGTGAAGATTGAGTGAATTGCTCACCAATATATTTCAGCAGCGGCATGCAAAATCTGATGTGCATTCGCTCATGTGCATGCAAGGTTGAAAACATAGTGTTTGTTTGTGTGTGATTTGCAGGTTTCTTACTTCCTCCATGTGCATTCGCTAATACAAAGATGGAGACTTCTTCTTCACAAAATATTCTTACTCCATTCAACTATGATGAATGGAAACCAAAGATGATTGCATTCTTGAAGAGACAATGTCTTTTTGATATGTACATTGGTAATACAAGAGATTTTGATTCCGATGAAGAGGAGAATGACTGGCTCAATGATTGTGACAGAGCTTTTGGAGCAATGTGTCTTGCTATGTCTCCTTGTATGCGCTACCTCAGTGATACTGCTGAAAATCCAAGTGATCTATGGGTCCAACTTGACAAAGAATTTGGAAAGCAGGAAGAAGAGGATCATGCTAGCCTTTTGGAGAACAAGCCCAGTGAGATCTCCTTATGTGTTCTTTCTGATCATGTCTTGGCCTCAACAATTGTTCAAGATGAAGAAGAAACTGTAGATTCAACACTCATTCTCTCAAAGTCTTCTATTTCAAATTCTGAGCAAGATAAACAAGCTCATACTCTAGATTCTGAAGAGGTTCTTGAATCCTCTCTTTCACATGAGTTTGTCGACATGCAGAATAATGATCTACTTGATGTTTTGGAGGTAAAATCAGATTTTGGAGGTGAAGCATTCATCCTCCTTGATTGCATGCCTCCTATAAACTTTTGTTCTATCATTTGCACAGTTTCTCAGAGTTTTACTGAAGATAAAGAGCACTACCATTCGCTTGAGTTCAATTCTCATGCAATTTTTGTTGATTTTGGTTTTGATCTCACCCTTGTTGGTTCAAAGGAGATCTCAAGAAACCATTCATCTATTCTTGGAGCTGATTTAACTTCTACTGATAAGAAGTTCAAGTTTCAAGAGCTATTTGATTTTATTGGAGCTTTTTTTCTACCTCACTTGGTTTGAATCACAGGTTCCAGGATCATCCTCATATTTTTAGATTTGTTCTCACCATTTTCGGTATGAAGAGCAAGTTCATAAAGTCTCCACATTCGCTTGCATCCACTGATGGAGAATTCAAGCACATGTTTTTGGAGCATGATCCATTTACTCCCAAGAGTAAGATACCTCTAGACATATCTACTTGATTTTGGAGCAGTTAAATCTTTTGGTGTGCTACAGTCTATTTTGAGGGGGGGTATTTTTCCCATGAGGTTTTCCCCATTTCCTCGATTTATTGACTGTTATTAGTTTGGATTATTATTGTATTGGGGTGACCTTTGGTCTTAGTAACCAGGGCCCTACAATATTTTTTTTTACACATCATAGTCTAGCTTGAGGGGGGGTGTTCGGATATCCACATCATCATTTTCAAGACCTTGCATGCAATTAGGGTTTGCATGCATTTTGCATGCATCCCAGTCACCAGGTTGATGCCTCCGGAATCTTAGCCACTTCATTCTAGCACCCGGGAGCTTCTTACATCAGAGTTTTAGCCCTCCTAGTCAGGAAGGCACTCACTTCTCACCTACTGCCAGAGAAGGGCGCACTTCTTCACCTATGACTTCAGTTACACTCAGTTAGCTCTGATTCTCCTTGATTTGAGGCTAGTTTCACTCCCGACTGACTGTTTCACTCTGTTGGACCTCCAGATTGACTAGATGACTTGTTCTGACTTCAGTTAAGCCTCCCATGTGCCCTCCATTGAGTCTCCTTCCCTATATCAGTGTTACACACTTCAGTTACACTTGTTACACTCAGTTAGACTCAGATTGACACCTAGATGACTGGTTCTTGTGCATTGATGACCACCACTGATTGATGATGAGGACTCCTAGTTGGAGTCAAGCTACTCCATTCAGTGATTCGAATGGCCTACTTAGTCAATTCGAATTACTCACTCACATTGTCAGGTAACTGTATTGTATTGTAATCATTCACCCTTACTGGGATATTGAGCATTGATGCATGTTTTGCACAGTTTTACACCATATTTTCTATGTTCATCTATTGTGATTGATTTACTTGTTCATTAGATCTGCTGTGACTAATTTTACATTGTAAGCTGGGAATGACAAATTAATACCATGAATAATGATTCAGAATTTGACAAAAGGGTAGCAAACCCCTAGCATTTCAGTTCGACTTCTTCAAGAAAAACAACTTTGATCATGCCACTGGTCACTTTGAAACCTAAAGTATCAGTGAAACATCCAGCATAGAGATAGTAATAGTAAGATGTAATCTAAGCAAAAAAAATCCCAAATCAAGAAAGAGTGAGCAACTCCTTGAACTTGTGAAATGAGAAGCTTCAAAGACTAGAAACCAAGTAAGGTGGAGAGTGGCATGCCCCTTATGTTTAGAAAGGGATTAACCTTGTGACAGTAACCACAACACTCATTTTTCCTTGTGACAGGCCTGGCATCTCACATCTTAGGATGCTATAACATAATTTTCCACAACATTAAGTAAAATATATCAAAGCAAACAAACATCACATTAACTTCAGAATGACAACTGATCTCATATTAATCACATTAACTTCAGAATGACAACTAATCTCATATTAATTGCAAAAAATAAACCCAAAGGTGAGAAGACAATTACTTGAATATAGATTAAAAATTCCATTGTGGAATGCCTATTATGTTTATCTTGGGATTAACCTTGTGAAAATAACCACAAGACTCATTTTCTCTAGGAACAAGGCCTAACATCTCACACCCTATCACACCCTAGGATGATATAACATAACTTTCTAGGACTCATTTTCCTTGGGAACAAGGCCTAGGGCCTCTTACACATTGAGATGATATAAGATCATTTTCCATAACATTAAGTGAAATATATCAAAGCAAGCATCACATTAACTTCATAAAGATAACTAATCTCATTTCAATTGCAAAAACACAATCTAGAGGTGAGAAGGGCAATCACTTGAACATAGATCAGAAATTTCATTGCCTTGTGAACGTTAAGTTTAGCAATGGATTGACCTTGCAAGAACAACCAAAGGACTGATTTTCCCTGGGAACAAGGCCTAGAAGCTCACAGTTTATGATGATATAAGAAGACCATATCATGTGATGCAGTCCCCGACCTTGGGGTATGTTTCTCAAAGCTACATGCATTCGGGCGAAAAGGAAAAAAAGGCTTCCCATAGACAATTTTGTTTTGCTTCTAATGTTTAAATACTAGTGAATTCGAACTCTATTTACAAGTGAACAAAATTTCAAGAAAAATTAAAATGTAGAGAGAATAAAATTTGCAGTTACTCTTCGATTGCGATGGAGGATGTTGGATGGGCATATTTGCAGTCTGAAGGCGAACATTTGCAGCGGCCTTTGAAGAAATCCTTGCAAATTTCTACTGTTAGATGTTTCTTTTACCGGCATTTGGTTCGGCAACATTCTCTGAAGGAGTGGCTTTGACCTCGACGAGTCTCGATCCGGCGACATGGCAGTAGTTGGAGCCGGACTTGGAGATATGTTGTCACTCTTGCTTCTATTTCTCTGACGTTTGTCACTGACCATGCTCGCTCGATTCTAACACACCGCCGAGAGGGTTTGGAGGGTCTTGCTCGTCTCTTTTAAATAGTGGGACAAACCACAGAACACAAAATATTTTTGAAAGCAACTCCAAATGGATATAGGTTGCAAAAGACCAAAGTGGTAGTGTTTGGGCAAGGTACTACCTTCTGATATCATTTTCATAGCTTCCTTCGATGACCTAAACTTCCTCTTCCTCTGTTTGAATACCAATCGGGCCTCTGCGTGATGGCTCCAATGCTTTGCCGCCCATCATCAGCTTCCCCATAAACTTTCAGTGAGTCAAGGTCAGGGTCCAAGGTCATAGCAGTTCGATTCTCCAAGTCGAGGTCAGGGTCCAAAGTCATAGCAGGTTCAAGACATTATGATTAAATTTGAAATGTCCGACTGTCGGATTATGTTATCACGGTGGATGCAGAGGTTGAAGAGAGCAGAGGCGGAGTCCTTCGTCGCCATGTGATTGTCGTCGCGAAGGAGATTCACCGGGGCAGAAATGGTGCCTAACGCACCGATTTTGGCCTTGTTTTCATCCACCACCGAGAGGCTGAAGAGCGCAACCGCTACGTTGCCCCAAGCCTCCATGGTGCCGCCATTTTGAAGAACCTCTACGATGTAGGGTATGGCTCCCTGGGCAGCTATTGCCGTTTTGTTTGCATCATAGATTGACAGATTCGGGAGCGTCGTCACTGCGTGTTCTTGCGTTTCAGAATCGGACGACGGCAGAAGCAACACCGATAATGGTATTGCCCACATATTCCCCTACCCGAGGTATGCTCTATGCAACGACTTCGTCTTTGTCAGTGCCCGCAGCTCTCTGACGGCTTCCCAGCATTCCTTTTCTTGCGCAATTTTCTCCAGCAAGATTCCCAAATACTTATGTTCTTTCAATGTGATGCCAGATTTGGTGGGGGCAGATTCATCATCCCCAACCCCATTTCTCGCTCTCATCGGCGCTTCCAATCCTCGGCTCTCGCACCACTGTTCTATCATACTTTGTACAAGGCAGTTTGGCGTCAGGATCAAGTGCGGCAGCACCTGCTTCGTCTTTGGGCACGTTCGGTTCCCTACTTATAGCCAAGCCTGGATAAATGCTCGGTCATATGTCTGCAAAGGTGCGGTAGAGAAGAAGGCGTGTAGCCGAGGAGTTGGTGGATCAGACGGACACGTGGTAAGGTGGCGTGGCGTTAATCTATTGGCTGACGACGTAAATATACCTAGCAACATTTCATTGACTCAATGAGCGAGGAATCCAGCTACAGTGGCATGGATGGCCTTTCGTTGTTTGAACGCCTACGGCGTAATTACCTTTCATATTAATACGATCACTGCTTAGGCTTCTTGATAATCATGATGGTTCACTCAGCACAATACGCACAATAGTCATTGAAACTCCCCAAAACTACCCTGCACACCATGACATGTACAGACAGCCTCAACCTCAAAATCCCTAGCCATCACTATGTAGAAGTAAATACACTCAAATTTGGTGTTAATGAGTAGAATTAAAGATGAAGAATTAAGAATCATATACCTAGCCATGGCTTCCCACCACATAGATATTAGTGCCATGCCTCTCCATAGCCAAGCAAAGAGCATTCCTGGTGTCGCCCTCCACCATCTCCGTTGAATCTACAACCACAAATGGCAAAAAAATTGATCAGATCCAACTCCACAGTAGACAAGTCATCTGTCGCTCCTGTAACCACATCACGGGATTGAATCCCTAGGATAAAAATGGTTACCTTAAAAAATGAGATTGAGAAATGGGGGTTTTGCTCAGCTGCGCTTGCTAGTGGCTCAAACAGGTAATGCACATCATCTTCGGAAGGAGACTCTCAAAACCCACTGGAATCACATCTAGTTTACTCTCCCTGCCTTGTTGTTTGCCAAGAACTATCACAAGCACGAGGCCATAAGGATCTTGTATCAAGTAAATTGTCTCTTGATAATGATGGTATTCCTCCAGTAGTGCGAGGTATACCACAATCCTTCCAATGTCCTAGAACCATTGAGCTCTGGTACATAGCTCCCGGTTGGGCTATAAGTGATAGTGTGGGTTTGCTATGAATATTAAATATTGTATTAAATTAATCAGTAAATTATTAATTAGTTTAATTGAAGGGACGTAACCCTTCTTAAGAATGCTCAAAACCTTATAAAAGGCGAGCTCTTGTAAAACGTTATGCATCTTATCAATTCAATAATATATATCTTATTCAATATGGATCTTGCGTCCTAGTTTTTTCTGCCGCATTTGGTATCAGAGCCGGATTCGGCTCCTTCGACCTGAGCTCGGATTCGACTCAATATCAAAGCGGATTCGCTCCTACACTCTGAGCTCGGACTCGACTCATCAATCTTTGCTCCGCTCGCTCTACTGCTGCTTACGTTCTCTTCACCTGGGACCACACCCCACGCCCAACTCGACACTCCTTCCGCTGCTCCATCGCCCCATCTCCAACCACACTCCATTCGCTATTTCCCCTACGACCCCCCTACGACCTTCCACATTCACTGCCTCTCATCGCCCATCTCTACACCTTACTCTCACGCTCACGCAGCCTCCCTCTCTGGCACAATCCATTCCCGCGCACCTCCACACAGGCTGCAGCTCCGAACGCCTTCTCACACCACCGACCTGCTGCACCCTCACTGCAATTCCTCCCTTCTCCCCAGCTCTCCCGCCTGCCTCTTCTTCCACGCGTGCCCCTCCTGCAAGTTGCACTCCACATCCCTATCCACTCACGCGTCCACACTAATACATCTCCCTCCACTCCCGTAGCCCTCCACCACCACTCCATCCTTCCCCCACGCTGCCTCCTCTTCCTTTACCACCACTCCATCCTTCCCCCACGCTGCCTCCTCTTCCTTTACCACCACCACTCCATTCACCTCCCGCTCTGCTCCTTCCCAGCACCCCGCACAGCCCCCACGGCCCACAACCTCCACCCTGCTCCCTCGCACCGACTCTCTCCACCTCCCAGTCCTCCACGACTCTCCGCCCTCATCTCCCCCGTCACCTCACTCGCTCGCCCCTCGTTTCACACTTCACCAGCCCCTCTATCCTCCTTTCTTCCCCACCTGCTCGCTTTTTTCTCCTCTCGTTCTGTTTCGCGCAGCTCCCCAACTTTTCCACCTTCCATTGCCCTTCCACCTGCTCCATCCCTACCTCGTTACTCCTCTACGTTCTGTCCTCCCACCTCCACGTAAGCCCTACAAAACAAAACAAAATATAATAATATTATTATTATTTATTATTATATTCCTTAACACCCCCAAATTCAAAACAAAATAATAAAATTATTATTGTTTATGTAATAATACATATTATTATTACAAAAAAAATAAAATAAAAAATATCCCCCTCTACAAGACCTATGGCGTCATTCAATGAAGAATTGATCAAGCTTTTTGAACAAATCACTAAGGATATAATTGAAATAAAAAAATCTATTAACAATTTAACACTTATAGAAAATGAAGATGTATGTGAAAATTCCATAGAAGAAGCCACTAAAGCCGAGGTAAAAGAAGAAGATGTAGTAGACCATTATGTCAACCATGATGAAAGTAATGGCATTGATCAAGATAATATGCAAGACAAATATACAGCACATCCTATTAATGAAGAAACCAACAACGAAATATTTGACAAGGAGAAAGATGATCTTGACCAAGATTGTGATAAGAGACAAGCCGGTGTTGATAATAATAAAAATAATAAATGCAATGGCAAGGAATGGATCCTACAATGTGCAGAAGAAGTCAAGTCTAAGAAAGTAAATATTCCAGATTCAACCTATACCCTAACTATCCTCTCACCTCAAAGGAATCTCAATGGAAGTTATATGGTGATTTCAAATCCAAGAATGTTATATGATGATTGTGAGACCATCTTACAAGACAAGTAGAAGGGGAATAACACAGGATGACATCCTAAATATGCTTGGACTAATATCAAGGATAGAAGTGACGGAGTCCAGTGTCCACCTAGATGGTAAAATTTTCAAACAACGCATCAATATAGTTAGGCTTTCAAACCAAATCCCACCTTGTGAGCAAAGTACGGATTTCTTCACAAGGATCAGAATGAAGAACATCATTTGGAACAACTATAATATCTATCAGACACAAGATAAGACCGGTGTTCTTATGCGCATTATAAGCACAAATAGCCCATTCAAAGGAACTGACACAAAATATTTTGGGAATAACAACACGGAAATAGTTAAGGTCATAATGTATGTTGAGCATGTTCAATTGATGAAAAACATAGTTAAAAGAAGCAATCACACAAGTAGAAAAAGCATAAAAAAACTTCGCCAAGTTCATACTTAATGCAAATACCAAGATAAAATAACCCAAAGGAGGCAATGGTCATAATCAAAATCGCATCTCTCAAGTCATCAGTGCGACATAGAGCCAGAATAAAAGACGTCATGAGAAACTCAGCTTTGAGGACAAAGCTTTTCCAAGGGAAAGGCAATGCTACAACAATAAATTTGTAAATAAATAGGTTATAAACTATTAATAATAGTAATTAATTATTATAGTTATGAAGAGGAATGTCTCTTCAATAGTGGATGGCCCAGCCATATTTAAGGCGGCCATATCCATTGTATTTCATCATCAAATATATTATTCTTACTTATTATCCAATATGAGAGTCGGATTCGACTATTAACCTAGTGAACGGATTCGTTCACCGCATTTGGTTCAACGTCGCGGGTGAACTCAGATTCGGAGTCGGCTGCGGTCCCCCTCGCGCCCCTGCTCCCTGCGTCCTCTCTGCCACTCCCTCACCCCTCCTTCCACCATTCCGCCCAACCTTCTGCACCATCCACACCCCTCCTTCCACCGCCACCCAACCTTCTTCATGCGCAGCAGCTCAGCCTCAACGCTGCACACTCCCCCATCCCTCCCTACGTTCACCTTTCCCTCCACGCGCACCCCCTACCGTTCCCTCCTCCATCTCCCTCCGCCTCATCTCTCCTCCTCGCCCCCTCCGCAATTCACATCTCCCTTTCGCGCCACCGCACTCCTCCCCATCCACGCACCCCTGTCCCCACGACCTGCAACCCCTCTCCGCCCTTCCTCCTCCACTCCGCGTGCCCAGCCGCACTGCAACCCATCTCTGCCCTCACTCCTCCCCATCTCCACGACCTACCCGCACTGCAACCCATCTCTGCCCTCACTCCTCCCCATCTCCACGACCTACCCGCACTGCAACCCATCTCTGCCCGCACACCCATCTCCACGACCTGCAAGCCATCTCCGCCCTTCCTCCTCCACTCCGCACTCTTTTAGCCGTCATCTCCACGAAACCCTACATCAACAAAAATTCAGAAAAAAAAATATATATAAAAGTTAAATAAATATTATATAATAAACTTATTATTAATAATATTTATTCTAAACTTTATAATATATATAATATTATTATTCCCAAATAATAATAATTATTATTTTTATTTTTCCTTAACCACATAAGCCAAAATCGATTCCAATTATTCACCACCACACTTAAGAAGCATGACGACGGAGTTAAAAGCTCAAATTGCGAAAATAGAGAAGGATTTCCAAACCTTCAAGGAAATGACCACCAAGAGCCAAGAAGCACTTAAGAAAGAAATTAAAGAGGAAGTCATTCAAGTAATGGAGCAGAAAATGGACGACAAGTACGACATTATGAGCAAGGAACAAAAAATGTTAGACCAAAAAATGACGCAGAACCATAATACATTAATGGAGGTGTTACAAAGATTAATGCAAAAAAAAGACCAAGTCGGCAGTCCAGACATGCTAGATGCCTCATTTCATATTTCCATACAGGAAGCACTTGCTAAGAATCAAGAAGAATTGCAAAAAGAAATAAATATTAACAATACGACGCTGAAGCAAGAGATAGAAACAAAAATACTGCCAGATATGGAGGCACGATTAAACAACCAAATTGAAGCTATCAGTAAGATAGTAGAGAATAAAAAAGATAAAAATCACCGCCAACAACGAAGCAGTTCAAATATGTCACTTACATCGTCCAGTAGTTCCGATCCACCATCAAACCATAGAGCAAAAGGGAATCAATATCACCCTTACATAGTGTACCCACCTAAGGCAAAAATAGAGTTGTCGAAATACAATGGAAGTGAAGACCAATGCGTTGCTTGGCTAAACAAAGCAGAAGAATACTTCGACATTTACAATATTCAATCTGACGAGGGAAGGTGAAATATGCGTCAATGCATATGGAAGGGTATGCCTATAATTGGTACTTATGGTGGAAGAGAGACAATTTTGCCTACACCTGGAACTTGTTCAAAAATGATTTTTTTAATAGGTTTCAAGGTATCAAAGAAGATGAATTTTTCAGTAAACTTACCAGATTACAACAGGTTGGAAGCGTTGAGGAATTCACACATCAGTGAGAAAACTTATCGACACGAGTATTTGGGTTGTCTGACAAACAAAGACTGGAAACCTATTTAGGAGGTCTTAAACCGTACCTCCAAAAAGAGTTAAAGTTACATGACATACCTAATGTAGAGGTAGCAAGACATAAAGCAAAAGCCGCAGAACGCAAATTGGAAGGAATAAAAACAAGAGGTGATAACCATTATCGACAAGAAAAAGAGACACAATGTAGGTACTGTGCAGATACTTGGTCACCTAGCCATCAATGCCACAAACCTCAATCATATGCCTATGAAATGGAAAATAGATCAAAGTCATCTAACAGTTACTCTGATAATAGAAAAAAGAAGAAAAACATATGTCGTCGATGCGGTGATGATTCGATCCCAGGCCATAAATGTAGGAACAATCAGACAATACAGTGCAAAATCATCAATGGAAACGAAGTGCAAGTCTCTACACAAGAAATCATGTCTGATTCTAATACCGACACTGAATCTGAATGAAGGACGACATTAGGAAAATACTCAAGCTTTGAGGACAAAGCTCTTTAAAAGGGAGTGGCAATGCTATGAATATTAAATATTGTATTAAATTAATCAGTAAATTATTAATTAGTTTAATTGAAGGGACGTAACCCTTCTTAAGAGTGCTCAAAACCTTATAAAAGGCGAGCTCTTGTAAAACGTTATGCATCTTATCAATTCAATAATATATATCTTATTCAATATGGATCTCGCATCCTAGTTTTTTCTGCCGCAGGGTTGTTGTGATGTGTCATAAACAGGAGTCAAGAGAGGGATCCAATGAGCCTTGTTATACACAGTAAAAGCTATTTCTTTAAGAGTGTCTCAGTCATTGGAGGCTTGCTAGCTTTGAGAATCATTTCTGTCGTGAGGACTTGTAAACAAGCTTAGGAACATTGAACCCAAATAGAGAAGGAACACCTAAATTCAGTGTTTCATCTAGAGTAGCTGCATAGTCTAGCGCCTTCCCAACTTGACTATAGTTTAGCAACTTCCTCTCTCTATTTGGAGAGTTAACTATTGCTCCAGGAGAACTGCAAGCTTCCACAATAGTTTGAAGTACCGCAGATGGTTCAGCACCACCATACAAAGGCGACTCTCAGTGTCTTTCTGATTTCTTGATGTTTTTGTACCAATTTGAAGGTTCTTAAGCGCCTTTGAAAGAGATTTGCGGAAGCCGCTAACATCCCAACCCTTTTCAAGTGTCATTAAGTACTCATTCATCGAACCAATGCAAGGTAATTTGTGGCTTGTCCTTCGAAGCTGTGTAGAACATTCTACAGGTACAACACCTGATGAAGCCCAGCTGCTTGAATTGAAGCTCAATTGCCCCCCAATATTCACAAAAGTATGTGTCCCAAGCTTACATGCCTCGTATACAGTACTCAACTGCTGAAAAATATCAGCTAATGCAGAAACTAGCGGGTCTATATTTGGACAAATAGCATAATATGAAACAAGTTTTGGAAGGGCATATGGCTCAAGTGGAGCTTTCTCCCATAGTTTAAGAGTGTTATGTGATGTCCTCAGCCAGTCATCCTGGTATCTAACAAGCAAAGAAGGAAATGGAAGTGCAAGAAGAGTTGATCAGTAGCGAGAGAGGCTCATGCGTAACTCCGATTTTGAATCCTAAATTGGGCATCTTTGACTACCATCATCCAACCTTGCTCCATGTTGCATGGATAAAGTTTCTACACTCTGTTACCTCCTTTTTTGACAGGGTTGCCCGTAGGCCAGAACATCATTTTGCAGCAGTTAGTGTACCTGTTTTGACTAACAAAAGAAGCATAAAGAGAGACTGTATACTACCATCTTCAGATTATTATAGCAAGCATAATATGGCAGCCTGTGTCATTCTTCGCCCTGCAGATTTGGGAGCCTTCTTGCATTTTCCTTGGAAGGGGAAAACCGATGAGGTAGGAGTTAAAGCAAAAGTTCAAGAATGTTTGACAGTGATGAAGACAACAACAGTACATCCACAGGACGGTCAACTGATTTGACTGTAGCAAAAGATGTTGAGGAGGATATGGATGAATCCGTGGTGCTACAAAACCATTCGGTTGCAGTATATGAAAAGAGATCATCAAGTAGAGAATGTGGCTTAAATGCTCTTATTTGATGCCTTTACAAGTAACATGCAGATTATGTTTGTATGAAGCAGATATGAAAACTTGCAACCTTGCTGCACCAATATGCTGGTTCAATTGAACAAAGTTCTGTTTCTGAAGCTGCTTTAGCAGCACGTGCTTTTGGATTGCTAGCCATAACTGTCAGGGCTGGTGGGATTGACATTGAACACACAGAGAAATCGATGATATTTTTTGGCAAGAAAGCAGACATAATGTTGCTGACAGTGAAGATCCAAAATATATGAGTATGGTGAAAAGTGGAAAATTGGTGATAAAAGCCCTTCAAACAGACTCAAAAAATTCTTGTTTCAGAACCAACGAAGAGAAACCTGCGATCTTGACTGAGCCACCATAGTTACAAGCTGCGATTGTCCATGTGGCATATTTTCATGTTTATCCACGCGTCATGTTGGCAGCCGAGGCTAGAAATATTGGACTGGACGAGTTTGAAAAAGAAATAATTCTTATGCTTTCTGGAAATTACAATGCCTCCTGTTGTGAAGAGTGTTTTTGAAGGGGAAAATACAGATCATCGCCATCGAATGAAAAAGCCCGAGCCAGAGAATTGCACCGTGATTTACAATTAATAAGTGATCGGGATATCCGGTTCGGAGCGAACAATAAATACGGGATCTTTCACGTGGGGTTTGACCTACTTTTTATTTGCAGCCGTTTCATAAATTCCCCAGCCCGTGTTGGAAATAGCTCAATGTGAGCTCTAGTAAAGGGAAGTAATCACCATTTGCGTTGAACTCGGACCTGTCAAACATACCACACCGATTTTTCTGATGCAGCGCTACATTCAAAAGCAGAGCTCGAATTTTCGACACGATAGTTAGCAAGCAGTGGAGGATGGAGCCGAACAGGGTTCACACCATGAGTTATTGTTAAACAGCCACTTCGTTGACACGTGGACACATTTTAAAGGAATATTTGATCGGGCCAATGCTACTTTTTAAAGACGTGTTCATATGAATCCACGCGTCAATTTTTGGAGGCCGAATATCAATCAGGGTTCCACGTTGAGGGGCCGACTACACCTTTTTCATCTTCAGCGTTTTTGACAGCTATTTGAGGTAGCTCCGATTGCGTGAAATCCTGAGGCAAGTAAAGTATCATTTATCATATTCACGTATCACTTGATCGACGGAATCATGGCCGCATGGTTTTCAGCGACCAACTCAACCAAGCCATGACAGCTGGTATGGAATGCAGCTTTATGCTAAGTCGAATTCCACTTCACTTAAAAGCACCGGGGTCGTATTTCTGGAACCCGTGAGTTTTGCAAACCGAGGCATCCTTCTCAGAGCTGTTGAGCGTGATTTATGAGTTATGTTCCACCTTTTTTTTACCTACAGATGCGTATAATTTAAGCAAATTGTTGAGTTATTGGTAATTACCCATCCTCTTGGCATCTACACTTGGCTAAAGACAAAGATCCAATCCATAAAAGTCTCCTTTTTTGAGCTGTCTCATGCAGTTAACACGCTTAAATTCCCTATTGATTCTAGCAACGAAAAAGTGATCAGTCAGTATGACCACAAATGGCAGCCCAGAAAGTCTCAGTTAATTAATGATGACAACCAAGCCTGGAATTCGGCACACTTAGCTCCTTTTTGTTCCTGGCGGCAGCAACTCTGAGTCATCTCCTACATAAATGACAGTTCGTCTACACATCTGTCACTCCTCTTTTTGCACTCGCCATAATCAAGGCAACCTAGCATCTTTTGCTCTATTTAAGCCAGCAAGCTTTCATTTGTAACGATGGAAAAACCTGGGAACTTCTTCTCCCGTGAACTTAATGAAAATATTATGGGATTCTTTAGACAAATTGAGTGTTTTTTGTGGCGTGAGCTTGTGATTTCTTTAGACGAGTGTGAGCATTTCCAGATTCAGCGTTTTCCTTTTTTCATGTAAGAGGCCATAGAAGGGTGACAATCCACCACATTGGAAGGCGAAAAATTCTTAGCAGCTGGCCTTCTTTTTCCCTTTGGCGAAGAACTCTTGGCAGCCCGCTTTCGTTTTCCCTTTGTGAGCGTGCATACACAGGTATTGATCTTTTTGTTTGCATAGCGCACCTCCTGCATTTAGAGAGGAAGAAGTACTCTTTCTGATCTGTCAAACATTAGACTGAGCATGGCTTCCCCCTCAGTCACATATGACACAAGGCCCCTTTGAACCCTCTTTTGACTGCATTTGCCCCTCTGATATACTGGCACTGGCCTTCTCCTCGAGGACTGATCCTCCCATCTTTCCCATCACCCAAGTAAAAACCCTTTTTTGTTACTATTGTTTCTCTAAGGCAGCCTCTTCATTCACCTTGCCCTCCGTTGCACCTGCCTTAGCGATCCTACCTTAGGGATACCCCCCTAGAGTTGGAGAAGAGCCAACCTGAAGCGAAGAGGAGAAGAGTGTGGTGACATTGGCCTCTCTCCTGAGAGTTGTCATCCAGCTGGTGTGTTGCATTTTGGGCTTCAACACACGCATGCCAGTTTTGAGAGACAACACACTCCAATTCTTGGTGCTGCGTTGAACTTCACAAATCTGATGATCCATTTGTTGCAAAGGTGTTCCTTTAAGATTTACCAAACCGTCAGCTGAACATTGTGGTGGTGTAATAGGCTCCCCAATAGCTGCTGTCACAATACTTGTAGCTTTTTTAGAATGATTTGAAGCACAAGAATAACCTTCAACTATATGACCATCCATACCCAGTTGCACACTACCCCTTCACCAATCTGTAATTAACAAGGGTCCATCCAAACTGTTATCGCCAAAAGCTGTTTTCAAGGCAATTCTAATGTCTGACTGCAACAAACTAATTGCTGCTGCTGGAGAAACATCTGCAGCAAGAGGATCTATTAATTCAACACCAGAACCATCCAAAAAATGGCACGTAGCTAGACAACCTCCACAGCCAGCATGGATCATAGCAGGTCCACAACAAAATCTGTCTATGTTGTTCCTGAAATGCTAACCAACCAAAAGTGCCATTTCCACAGTCCCCATCAAGAGAAATATCTGCAGATGCAGTTGCTTGTTGAACCAGAAATGGCAAAGCATCTAAAAAGCTCACACAGTGGTTTGTTTTGCACATTCCTCTTCAGATGCATTGTATGCCGAAGACTTTGCACTCTCATTACTAGGCACATTAGATGAATTTGAAGGTTTGGGAACTCCCACAGATCTCCACACCCCAACTTGTGCAGTAAGGGGCCCATCACGCATTTCTTCATCTACATGACCAGCAATCCTCACAGGTATACACTCTTTCTTCTTTTGTTCTTGTTTAGTAGAAACTTTTCCGGACAGCATGCTAGTTTCAAGGCATTGTGAGGCATTGGGTAACTGGTCCAGCAAGTTGCCAACATTTAATTTGTTTGAGACAAATCGAACAATTTTACTACTAGTCAACAACATGTGCCTTATTCTGCAGATAGCAGCCTGTAACATTGCCCATTCAACTTCAGTAACCAAAATTGTTCTGGGCAGCATTAAGAATCCTCCAGCACCGAGGCCATTTTCAGTTTTACTTGATTGATAATACCTTCCATTTTTTGTGGCAACCAAACAATTAATTGATGGAAATATTGAATATTTCTTTCGCACCGCAGTGGTATTAGCACGAGTGCCAAATGGCTTCTCATACAACTGCTTTCCAGATTGCACATGCTTGTAATGCTTCTTAATCCCTCAAAGATGTCAACTAGGGTGTATATACAAAGAAAAAAGTTGGGCATCCCTAGTTATAATACCATTTATATGGCTCTATAAAACTATGTGTGCGGGGGTAATGTGGTGGGACATGCCATAGCTAAAGTTGACAATCATAATCTGCTAAAAGGGAGACTCATTACAACATGATGCATAATAGAATAAAATATAAATTGCCTTTCATATTAATATGATCCGTGCTTAGGCTTCTTGATAATCATGATGGTTCACTCAGCACAATGCGCACAGTAGTCGTTGAAACTCCCCTAAAATACCCTGCAAACCATGACATGTACACACAACCTGAACCTCAGAATCCCCAGCCAACACTATGTAGTAATAAATACACAAAAAATTGGTTTTAATGAGTAGAATTAAAGATTCTGACATAATCATTTGGCTTGTTCCAGGGTTATGGTTTTAATCATTTGGATGACACCACTGTTGTTATTTTGTCTCTTTATTTACCATTTGAGCTTTACTCCTTTCATATTTCCTGCTATTATTTTCAGTTACTCCCGCAGTTAAATACATGATGCCACTTTTTAGATAGACAAATACTGCTAGTTGGTACCAACAAATTCGATTCTATTTTCCATTTTATTCTCCCTTGTCCTTCCCTTCTCCAAATCCCCAGTTGAATTTATTTGGGCTCTTAGGGATTGGTATCTTCAAGCATGACCACAGGGAAACACCCTGATGTACTCCCAATAGATACAGTGAGATGATGTTGTGGATATCCTTATGCTCATGCTATAGCTTATAACTCTCTGGTTCATTGTAGATACAATTTCTTGAATGTCATGACAATTTGATTTATATGATACAGAGAAACATATGCACTTATGTGTTGATGGCCTGCCAACTTAATTCATCCAATGGAAGTAACTATCTTCTCTCTGAATCCTCCCAAAAGGTTGAAGATTTTTCTGCACTTTGGTTGCCTGCTGGTTTGTGTTAACAAATGTGATTTTCACCTACAGCCGGTTTTGCATTGGCTGCAGGTTACTTATGAATTTTTCTATAACAGTCAAACACGCAATTAAATGCTACTTACAGGCTGCAAACAAATTTAACGACATTCACACATAAAAAATGACTCAGAGATTTTTGGCCAAATCGAGCCCTGGAAAAACCTCCACGGGGAAAACCAGTTGAGAGAGAGAGATATTTATTATTTCTTCAGCAAAGTAATGTAACAGCAGTACAAGGAAAAACACAACTTATCTCCACATTAAATGCACCCCAGATGCCTCGATTTCTGTGCATAACAGTTGCCCAGAAATGTGTGCAGAATCTTCTCGGTTTCTGTGCAAATAATAGCTTGGTTCCTGTGCTATATCCTCCTCGATTTTTGGTGTCAAAACACCCTAAAATACTGCTGCTGCTGTTACACAAATTAGTGCAAACGCCAACTTCAAAACCCTGGCTGTAAGTGACTGCAGTGTGGACCACTGTACCAGTCACTACTTATTGAACCGTGCAGACTGCTATCTCCTTACAGCGTGACAGATAACCACGGGTTTAGTGCCTAAGATTGATATCACATTATCTTGGCCTCAACAATATGAAGCTGCCACGAAATATAAGCCCAGACTCTTCCTCAAACTGCGTGCTATTGAATAGACTGCTGTACGGTGCCTCCACGATTTTAATGCTTGAGATGACAGCTGATCTCACTGTTCACTGTGCTGATAATAAATGCCATAAATGAATGCCTCGAAATCTGAGCTACTGCTGGAAACCCGTGCCTGGAACTCGTGCCAATGGAATGACAAGCTCGCTGGTGTCCTTTCAGCTCTCTCTCGACCTCTCTCTCATTCAGAATCATAACAATGGTTTAGGTTATGAGCCTCCCTCCCTTTTTGTCTAATCCCTAAATGGGATTCTAATCCAACGGTGGTGATGACTTCAATCTGATGGTTGAGATTAGATGTGAGGAAAATATCACATTATTTAATTCACTTAAATAATATTCACTCACCCACTTAAACTTTAGACAAAAGTGACTTTAAAAACATAAAGTCTCATTAATGTGTTTAATTAATGTGAGGGTCACTTTTCCCCCTTCTTAGTGACTTAGGCTAAAATCACTAGGGGAACACATATCAAGGTACAAAAACTAACAAAGGTGCCCATAGACCCGGTTGATTCTATTTGGGGTATCAAAGTTGGATACCTTAACGCATGCATACATTCAAGAAGTTCATGACAATTTGACTTATAAGATGTTCCCATGCTAAATCAGTCACACCAATTGATTTTATATGGGTTTTTAATGCATGGTACCTTAAAGCATGAAGGTTGTCCTGGGCCAATTCAATCACCTGAGTTGATTTTATTAGGGATATCAATGCTATGTACCTTCATGCATGGATACACATTCATGAATTTCTTGACAATTTCATTTATATGATTGTCTACACACAACTCTTCTTCTGTTGGATGGCCGATGCATCCATCCAATAGAAGCATAACCCTCTCAATAGGTTGCAAGCCCCAGTTGGCTTGATATGTACCATTAGGGCTTGGTAGCTTCAAGCATGAAGACGGAGACAACCTAATGCTCTCAACAAGTATAGCAGTATTTGTCTAGTGCTCGGCCAAGAAGGATGGAATCTCTGACATCATGCTATTTAAATGCTATTGCTGGGGAGTTCCTTTTTGCTCACGAGAAAGCACTATGTGATTTATCCTGGATTAAATGTTCTTGAATCCCAAAACAATTTAATTTATTACATTTCCCCAGCATGATACTATTATATATGAAAATTTGCAGTCGATGATGTAACTAAAAAAACAAGGAACATATACATGTACTTCAGAACTCTTTACTACAGAACTTCAACGTCAAACAACGATTTTTTTCTTCCAAAATTGAAGAAAGCAACTATAAAAGTTAATCTATCCCCAGAGTTTAGCAAAAAGAATCTCTAGAAGTGTTGAGTAAGGTTTAAAACCTTCCCAACAATCATTTGGCACTACAAACTCTGAAACTATGGTAAATGATGAACTACAACTACATTAAAGTGAAGATGGCCTACACCAGCAAAGATATTTAAAATTTTATTGCACCACTCTTCTGAGGTAACTTTGGTAAAGAAAGATGAAATTATATCCTATGAAGCCCTAAAGCTAGTACAAGATTAGAAAAGCTAGGGAGCCTAACTTCTCTTTAGGCCAACTACATATATCAACCTTAATTGTGCTTGCCATGTGTCATTTCCTATGTTTTAAGCTCCTAAAGCCCTTCCAACATTTATTTGATGAGCTTCCAAATGCTTTTATGATACATAGATAAACTGATTCAAATGGAAGCTAGTAATATGCAAACTCGTCAATCAAGTGCATTTCTCCCATAATGCTAAATATGGGCACACTAGCCTCATTGTGATAAGAGGAAGCTAGTTCAAATATATAAATGTGCATTCCAAAATAGAATACACCCAGCAAGTCATGGTGAAAAACAGCACAAAATAGAAATAATGTGAAAACAATAAGATGATAGCACCTTTTATGAGTTGAGAGACACGAAATTTATTGTGAGGTCAGTGCAGGACACACAATACCTTCAGACTGGTGCATATTTGTGAGGTTACTGCAGGACACGCGATACCTTCAGACTGGTGCATGAATCCGTCCAATAGCTGGATGGGTGCACAAGGCTACAAACAGTTAGTCCTTCATCGGCCATCAGTTTCATCCTAGAGTTGGATTCTGGAAGGCTCCTTTAAAGTGATAACTGCATGTAACATTTATCTGTGATGTTTGTATCAGAAGACACTAAAGTACATCAGTTTCTCTGACAAACAGAGCATGCTTCTCCTGAATATATGTTCTGATCTGCTCCTACTGAAGCCTGCTGTCTGTGGTAAGAGAAGTTTGGATTGTTAACATCATAGTGTGCTTCGGTGTTAATTTATTGATTTGCCTGTTTTATTTGCCTCATATCAACATTTGGACAGATCGGCATACTGAAGAAGATAAACAGATTAAACTTTTAAAAGGCAGTTTGCTTTCACTCGTTCTGCCTAGCTCTTAATTTTGAATCCCCCCTTTTCTTCAACACAAGAGTGCAAACCCACCAGACCCCAACTCTCACAGGATCATAGTCTACAACCTACAAGATTCTCAAAACTACTGAAATTACAGATCGAAGGAGAAAAATAATAATTTTAATACAGGGAACCATGAGAACATTTTGAAGCAAACATATTCGTGCTTTGAAGGCCAACAGAAAAGTCTTTTACAAAATGCATGAATTACAGCAGAATGCAAATCACTCATTACTAAACAGAAAGTGTGCGCCTGTAGAATACTTCATCCTCACTCTCCTCATCTTCCTGTTCTGAATCAACAGCATCAACTGGTGAATCTAATGGTCCACCCATAGAGAATGATGGACCCATGTCTTCATTCTCAATATAGTTACCTTCCAGTCTTTCTTCAAACCTTTGGTCACTGCAATTAAGCATCCACGCTAGACTGCATCTAATGCTCTTTCTTGAGATTCTCTGACACCGAGATTTGATTCTGAATTCCAGGCTGTATGTAAAGTAGGATGGAAATTCTACAAGTTCCTCTAACGGCTTCTTAATCTCAGTCTTAAAATAATTAAAACTGCGTTTCATGAGTTCCACATTTACAAGAAGCAGCTGGGGACAAGCAACCACCATCTTTGCTATATCCTCAGCTGAGAACCCACGTCCTCTGAAAAACTCCACACGTTTTTTAATTGGAACATGAGGAAGGCTTACAACCTGTGGCATCTTCTCTAAAACTCTACCAAAGTCTTCTGGTCCTATTTTAATGTTAAAATTGAAAAAGTACTGCTGCGAAGTCAATTTTGGCTTCAAACCAAGCCCCAGGATCTGTGGATACTGTGCTATAACAGAAGCAAGAGCTTCACGCCGTACACCAAAACTAAGCAAGCTTTCCACATTGCGCTTCATTGAATCCTCCAAATCATATCCAAGAATATACGGTCTTTTCTCAATCATTCTAGCTAGAACTTGTCTGGGAAGTCCTAGACTTTCAAGGTAAGCAACAATAGGCTTAATCACTTTACCCACCCGCATACCCAAAATCTGAGGATACTGTGTCACCATGGGTCCAATGTCTCTCGGGTTCACACCAATACTGACCAAGTAAGCGACAGATGTACTCATTGTCCCTTCGAGTTTAAATTCCAGAAGCTCGGGATACTTCTGTAATACCACTGGAATGTCAATTCTCTCAATGTCAAGACCTCGTAGAAATTTGGTAACCGGCACAAGGTCTACAATAACACTGGCATGCAACACTTGGGGATGTTTTTTAAGAAAACCGGGGAGCTCCTGTTTTTGAAAACCCAATTTATTCAAATAATCAAGGACAGGGACCATGTTCTTCTTCACACTGCAACCCAGCATGAGTGGATAATGATTTATGTCATCGATGGTGAGACCTAATCTCTGCAGAAACTCCACCCTCTCTTTCATAACATCGACTGTCGAAGGAAGTTCCAGATGTTCTAGCTCGTCAGGGACTATCCCAGTACTTCTCAAGTAATCACAAATGATCACTCGAGAAACAAGCTTCTCCTTTCGCCCCTGCACAACACCCCAAGTCACAGTTGGCATTTGAAACTCATGAATCTTGTTAGGTTCCCCGGAAGCTGCCCTGCTGGGTCCTCTGAAAACAACATTCCCCAGATCCAGCATTCGAGTTTTCAATGTCAAAAATAAAGTTTTCCTCGAAAGAATGCAATTCCTTTCGGACGGGGAAGTCGCTCCCACACTTTTTTGATCCGACATATATGTTTTGCCTGGTTTGGGCCTGGAGGTCGAAATGTTATTTTCTCTGTTAGGGTTTAAGTGTGCAATCCCTGCGTGTAGAATTGAGAGAAAGCAAGAACTGGAATAATATGTTGAAAAGTCCCACCTTGCATCATTGTGAACACTGGAATTATATGAAGAAGTTTGCAGCAAAGGCCCCCACGCCACTTCATCCATGCCATGGAGGGCAGAACCACAGAACCGATACCGGCGAAATGCTAACATTGCCGTTCTGAACCACAGATTGACCTAATTCCTCGTACCCTATGATTCAGAATCTTATAACAAAAAAATACATAACTCCTCCAGACATTAGGAATTGTACAACATACCCAGCCGAATTGAATATTGCAGTAGTGCGCGTGATCCTCCTATTCCTCTCTCTTCTTTCTTACAGCAGAACTTGGATAATTTTTATGCGCCGACCACATTTCTCCCCTGCGCCTAACGCCCAAAGTAATTAGAAATGAGGATAGATTTGACGAATACCAATTTTTGAGGGGCGAATCACCAGCTGATTCCGATGATTGTGCAGGGCTGCCATTTCCCCGTACTTCACATTCTGGTCGCTCGAAAACCTTTCAAAACCCTTGGACATTTAACACTGACCTAAAAGGGATATGGAGTGAACTCGGAGATTTTGTTTAGGCGTTTTCCAATTGGAGCCCCAGTTCCCTTGGGTTTGCGGATTCTATAAACCCTCCCTCTTTTTAATATTATTATTTTGGTTTGGGGGTTGGGTACATTGTGCTGTGCATACACCTGACCCGGAGGAAGTGGTGTAGGGTTGGGGTACCATGGATGGAGGAACCATGACTACTAGTACAGGGCTAGGAAAAGGGTAATACGGATTCATCATGGCCCCACTACGAGTAGAACCGGTACATGCACGACCATGCGGATGGGGGGATGTGCATTAGGTGTAACATATGAGGTGTTAGTGCCTACCTGAGATGAAAAGCAAGATGTATTCGAAGGGAAGCCCGTGTAACTATAGGGTGTGGGAGGGTACCCAAGAAGGTTGAGGATATTAGGTACTAACTCCTCCACCATGTGGGTGATGATAAAGAAATCCAAAAACGCCATCAGTAGACTCTCCAAAGTTTTGTTTGAGCACATTTTCCACTTATCTATTAGTCCAACGATTGAAATGATTTCTTTTTTTCGAGAGAAAAAAATATGTAACTTTGGTATTATAAGAAATAAAAACCAAGTTACATCTGGAGAGTCCAAAAAGAAGCCATATATCATCTCATACAGTTTTACGTCCGTAGACTTTCAACAGGCAATACATGCAGTTTTATGTCCGTAGACTATCAAAAGGGAAAACAAAAGAAATAACAGTCCAAAGTGCTACAAAACTGGCATCCAAAATAGTTCATCTTTCAGAATGAAAAGTATGCATCAGGCAGAATCCAAATCAAGGAAACCCAAAACAGCCTTCAAAAAGTTATGATGTTTCCATGATCCACTACTACCTCGTCAAGAGATTCACTAAAATGTAGCACTCCATCCATCGGGCCCGTCGCTAGTTTAGAAAGATGATCAGCTTCCATGTTCGCTTCCCGGTAAATATGTTGGCAACATATCGAGTCAAAAGACGCACTAATACTTCTCACTTCCTCCATCGAGGGCTCCAAGAGGATAGCATTGATCATATTAAGATTGAAATGATTTCTGCTCCAAGAGGATAGCATTGATCATATTAAGATTGAAATGATTTCTATTAAGATGTTCAACTATTGAAATGATTTTTACCTTTGATTAATTTTGTAGTAAAATTAATCTCTTTTCGGTCATAAGAATATTTCCACATGCACAATGCTAATAATGTGAATAATCTAATGTTTTGAGAATATGGTATTAACTCTCACGTTTTCGCTTTTGGTTTGTGGTTTTCCTTCCAATAGTCTTCTCCCGCTTTCCTCTTCAATACAGTTTTTTTTTATTGCACCCCAAGGTGCAATTGCAAGTTTAAAAGAATATAGAAATATACATGGATACATCAAGCCAAGTTAATTTTGAGGTGAAGTTCTTATAAATTTTAAGACTACATGGATACAACAAAACCTATCACATTTTGTTAAGGTTTATGAAGCCAGATTAATTTTGAGGCTTCGTTTTTATAAATTATAATATTATACAAATATAAATATGCAACTATCACATGTTATCAAGGTTCGCGAAGGCAAATTAATTTAGAGGTATAGTTTAGTTATATATTAAGTTAAAAGGAAGGAAAATATGTGTTACGAGTTTCAAATTTGATTTTTTTTACCAAAAATGTGGGACAGGGAACTAAGCAACCTCCCCAAATATATGCAATAGGCTTCAAGCCACGTATATCAAAAACTCATAGATCAGCCTAGGGCCGAGACAACCTGAAGACACACCCAAACTAGAAGGTTTCCTACCCTTTCAGCTCACTATCACAGGCTAAAGTTTTTATCAGCATGCATGTCACTTCTGGGAATAGACCCTGGGTGGGGAGGATGTCACTCCATCCCACAACCACTTGGGCTGCTCCCTTGGTGACAGTGTCAAACTTGATTTTCATTAAAGAATGACAAACCCCAATTTTGCTCTACCCTTATAATGAAGAGTTAAGTGCAAAGATTTTAGTTTTGAAGTGTGGTTAATGGGTTTACTCAAGGAAACTCAATCCACTTGGGTTCAAACTCCATGGATGATTAGGTTAAGCTCCATATATATTAAGGCATGTATGTTGATTTATGTGTTTCCTACAATTATGTAGAATTGGTTAATGTAGGTATGCTTGGCAATTTGAGAATAAAATAAGTAGACTCAACCTAGACAAAAGAGGTAGGAAGGCTACATTGTAGCCTAAGAGGCCTACTAACCCTCAAAGAGGGACATGAAATGGCTACAAAATATCCCTTGGCATAGAAACCAACTCCCTACTAAGAAATGTTAGTCTAGATAGGAAGGGCTCATTAAGTATATTAGGGCTTAATCTTATTAACAAACCCATCATTGTCGAGGGTTTGGTTTTTATCGTGTTTTAACAACAAATTTATGTGTGGGAAGGTGAACAAAAACTAGTTTATTAACCTCTTTCATTTGATTCTTAGCTAGCCCAAATGATCTACAAAACTAAAGATAAATGAAAAAGGACATAATAAAACCTTTTTCTTTCCCTTAATCCAAATGAAACCATCAATTGGTAGGCCTTAGGGTTAATTAGCTCTTTACTTTAGTGATCTAGCAAAAAAGGAGTAAAGAAAATCAGTTGATTTACTCGTATTTGGCTAAGAACCCTTGACCAGGTTAGATCTATAATAACAATACTCTTTGCATGCAAGGAAAGAAACAAAGTGAATGAATGAAAATGATAAAGAGGGTTAGGACTCATTGGCATCTTGTTAAATCCATCTACAATAACCCAACAAGTTTCCCAATCTCTACATGTATATGTAAAAAAAATGAAATAAGCAAACCATGCAAGAAAAGAACTCTACACTAAATGAAACTATGAAAGCATATGTGTATGTGTGCCCCTCGTAGAAGGAAATATTCTACCTCACAAGTTGATGTTGAAAAATCCCCTTGAGATGTAAAGATGGAAAGATCTTTGATTGGAATGTAAAGAGAGGGATGCTAAAAACCGTCACGAAATGCAATCTCCAAGCCCAAAAGCAAAAAAGGATATGAACAACATATACAATGCCTCCCTGAGTAGGGACAATGATGGAAGTAGGGAAATAATCAAGATTGGAGAGCATGGAAAAGCTATTGTACAAAAACTAAACTATAAGAGCTTTAAACCATAAAATGTCATCCAAAGAGAGTATGAAGACACCAAATGAGGAGAAGGGGCAACCTATTTATCACAATCAGTTGTTATAGAGGGATGTCAATGTGGCCCATAAAAAAGCGGGCACATAATCTGATCTGATATGGGGTGACTTTAATATCAACCTGATATGATTCTAGGCTCACTTAACAAAAGGATCAGTTATAGGACCATTTTAATTTAACCCAATTACATTTAAGGCTTGAATCCAATTCGAATATTAAATTGTATGAATGCACTATTAGTCTCATATATCATCACTTAATGCATTTAATGAACATAATTGCGGAAGTAACATGCACAAGAAAACATGAAGCGAGATATCAATGCATGAATCGAGATATCACCAAGTTGTTAACGGAGTTCACCCAATGTGGGTTACGTCTCTGGGCTCCGCTCAACTGCATAGCTGCTTCATTCTCTTCTTCAAAGATACCCTCATTTACAATGGCAATAGAATTCCCACAACATGTGGCAGTATCGAAGAGATGCTTTCATACAATGCAGAGAGTTGATTCTCACATGCATGTGGCTATGTCTCTCCTACAAAGAGACTATCTCCTCTGACAAAGGCTGATCTCTCACAAGCATGTGGCTATAATCCCATTACAACATGGTGAATATCCATCTTCAAGTCACAATGCAACAATAAAAAGTACACTTCGTGGAAGACTTCATAGTCCCTAAATCCACTACAACACGGGTGTACATGTACAAGTCATCATATCGAATGCAAGCATTTGGTGGAGGACTCTACGGTCTCCAAATCCACCATGCATTGTGTGCCCATGGCCATCATGTAAAACTCCCCTTGCTTGTCATTGCATATGGAATCAATGCCATAGGTTTAAATAGTTACATGCCAAAACTATAATAAAACCCATCTAATAAAGGGGAATAACAAGCGCTCCCTAAAAGGCATTTACAATAGTTTGGAACTATAATAAAAACGTTCATATTAAAAGGAATTAAGAAATGTATTGTTCAAAAGGTATTTAAGACTTTACTCAATGTATTTTTACCTATCCATGGCGCGCTAGGACCCTTTGGCTTCGACCCTCATGTCAATTGCCCTGGACTTGTGCTAGGTTGATCCTACTACTTCGCCTACAATGAGTTGTGTTCAATAGCTTGGTGGTATGTTATATGACCAAAATAGACATAACCCAAAACAAACCAAACCAATGTTGAAATATTGTAACTTCAAAGAATATTATATTTGTATATTATTTATTCCGGAGATGTTCCATACCTCCGATGTGATTATACTATAAATCCGGAGATGTTTATTCCTCCGAGTTGGGTGTGGTAACTAGGGTTATTAGACCCACCATGTGGGGGTCGGCCCAGTCAGTTATAATGGGGTATTTAACCTAATGGTTAAATACGAGCCTACATGTACTTGTGTAAAATACATATCAGAGTAGTGTATAAATAGAGGAGGTGTGTTCCTCATTTGATACACTCACTCACTTGAGGATAGCGCACTTGTGGAGGAGAGGTCTGTTATTGTGGAGGAGGAGATCATGTCTCAGGGTTTCATCTTTGTATATTGCTGGTCATCTATATTGAGGAAGCTTTGCTGGGTTTTCTACCCCATGAGGGTTTCCCAGGATAAATCTCTGTCTCTTGTGTTTATGCTGTGCTTGTTGTTTCTTCAGTGATCCTATATATGCTATTATTGTGAAATGGAATGTAATGCTGCTATTTTCTGTCTTAGCATATTAAATCTTAACATGGTATCAGAGCTAACCTGAAGGAAGACAAGGTATGGCACTTACGACACTTGCTTTACTTACGATAATTTGAAGGTTAGGGTTTTACATAGCAAAAACTAGTCTTCGTGGAACTTTCGCTATAAATCCATTTCTGCGAAGGTTCAGGGTCTGAAAAGTTTACAGGTCGAAGATAACATCCCCAGGTACCTTGTGTCCAAAGGGCACCCTCAGATTCGTTGTACTTTATGAGTTATGATCAGTACAAGTTAGGGTTTCTGCCTCTTCCAGATCTCAGTCAAAATCAGGTAACCTTGGAAAAAAGGTCATAACTTGGGCTAGGAAGCTCCAAATGAAATTTTGTAAAAAGTGACAGGTAGTACACAGACTGTACTATCTCAGGAAACTTTTTCAGAGGCCGAAGATGAACCAGTGACACGTGGCACACCGTACAAGTTCGATCTCCTGTTTTATCCCATAAATAGGTCACGTTGCGACACTTGGCATAACTCTCTCTCAGAGAGTCCAATTGAGGTCAGACCTGTCAAGATGGAAAGATAACAGGGCGAGCTATCTCAGAAAATTTTTTCAGAGGCCGAAGTTCAAACAGTGACACGTGGCACGCCGTACAAGTTCGCTTTCCTGTTTTATCCCATAAACAGGTCACGTTGCGACACTTGGCATAACTCTCTCTCAGAAAATCCAATTGAGGTCAGACCTGTCAGGATGGAAAGATGACAGGTCAGGCTACTGCAGAAAAAGGGTTTCAGACCCTGTGGAGCAAAAAAATTTAAGAGTTATAGCAGAAACAATCAGGTGCATATTTCTGTCAAAACGGAATTATTTTTCGAGCACCTTTATTCATGGCTTCCGGAATTTAGGGTTTCGGAGAAAGTTAGAATTTTTGGAATCGGAGTCCACGGCTGAATGCTACTCAGGAAAATCGAAATTTAGAGACCAAGATCGAATTTTTTGGTTGGGTGGAAGACCGGGCTTGATCAAACCCCAGTTCGGGATTTTGATCGGAAAGATGGAAAATTAGGGCTTCAGCAAAAGTTGGAATTTTTTAAGTCTGTAACCACGGCTGGAAACTCCTAAGAAAAATAAGAGTTTAGAGCATTGGATCGAACCTTTTGTTTGGGCAGAAGGGTGGGCTTCATCAAACCCTAGTTCGGGATCCTGTCCAGAAGATCCAGAAGTTTCAAAGGCAATTTTGAGGGGTCAAATTTTGGAAATTCCAAAATTGAAGTATGCTAGTTTGATCAGCTCAGCAAGACATATTCTTTCATCCATTCAGAAGTGTGAAAGTCAAAGATTGAATTTTTAGGGTTTCTCTAGAAAACCCTAATCAAGCTCCATATCAAGTTTCAGGGGGAGTTGGGGCTAAGGCCTTACATAATAAGACTACAAGAAGTCTCGACAGGTATGACTTAAGGAGGTTCAGGTATGTCTTGAAATCTGATTCTTGATTAAGTTCATAATGTGTTTTGTCTTCATGTTATTTATTAGTACAATCTTGATTAATTTTAGAATTGTCTTATCACCCTAGTAACAGTATGAATGCATGTGAATGATCGAAGACATTCATTGATTAGGGCTATATGATTGTACTAATGCATTATGGTGTTGTGTGAGGTCGATGTTGTCTGCTAACAAGATACAGGTACATCACAAAAGACAAATCAAGTTCCATGACCATGACCACATGAATACAAAGACTCATCCATAATCTTTGTTCTAGTTACGAGGTATGTATGAACTTGTTATATTATGCTTAACCTATGAGACATGCAGGTTCTAGCTCAGGATCTCTAAATCAATGAAGAGATTGTTTAGGTATGTTGCACATAACTAAGCAGGTATACTAATCCAGGTATGTTTTCCTATGTCATCTTACCTTGTGATTAGGATCCCTTATATAAGTATACTTGGTATGATTGGTTATGCTTATTCATAAAGTTAGTAATCAAGGGTTTATGCATATCATGTCTCTTATCTTGGTTGATTATTTAACTAACTAGATCAAACAAGAATATGCATAAGTAAAGGAAGACTTCCCTAAAACCTTGAATATTATCTATAATCATGATTATACATTTTCAAGATTATTTAGAACTATAATGTTTTGATAACATTGAGATTATACTAATGAATGTATGTTTGTGTATGAGATCATGATGATGACACTAGTGCACATTTGAGCATGCACAGTGGTACAGAATGAATAGAAGTTCAAAAGACATACAGAAGATCAAGCGGGAGGCAACCACACAAACATAAAAGATAAGTATTTGAGTTGTTATTTGAAATAGTAAATGATATTGCTTGTAATAGATTGTATGCATATTTGTATTCCTATAATATATCATGATGAGTGTAAATATTCATAGAACATTGAACAGTATACTACTAATATGCATATGATTGGTAAGTTGGACAAACATTCCATTGTTGCTTGTCTAGAATGAAACCTCTTTGCTGACATGCTAAGAGTTGTGCACACTCTCGATAGTATGTTCTGGTAGAGATGGAAGGCATCTAGATAGCCACTGTATGCATACAGGATATGGGAAAGTGTTGTGCCAAAGTATTGGTCAAAATAGTTGCATCACTATGTAAATGATATCTGTATGCATAATAGGTTATCATGTCAATATGATTTGATGATTATGAAGTATTACTAATCATGTACTTAATTTTGATTTGTAGGAAAGGTCATGAAGAATGATGGACACCGTACAAGTGGTGGATGTTCAAACAAGAAGATTTACAAATCAAACAAAATATAGAAGGCTCATGGCTAGAAGATTCTCTTAGAAAGGGGAAGAGAATCATGACAAGATGTTTGCTCCAAGTATGGTGTAATTAAAGAAGAAGTGTGAATCAGGTTCTGTATAGGTACCTAGGATCGATAATAAATTGATAAGCTTAATGATCACCATGGGTGATGTGGATCTCAACCTTTGCTACAAGGTTGAATATGATTTCTATACACATATGACATGGATGCAAGAAGGAACTCACCACAGAGTTCGAATGATATTGAGGTTCATATCAATAGACCCATCTAACGAGAGATGGCACAGATAGATATGCAGAAGATCATTCAATGCAGAAATGAAAATGAAAGATCTCAAATTGATGCTTTACTTCCTAGGTCTGGAAGTATGGCAAGGCTCAGAAGAAATATTTCTCAACCAGGGAAAGTATGATGAGAAATATGACTTGAGGTGTTGGAATGGCCACTCTTATGGATTCCAACTTGAAGCTGTTAGGGGATAACTCATCAAAGTTAGTGGATATAACTCTGTACAGTCAAATTATTGGGTCATTGATGTATCTAACATATACTAGATTAGATATATGCTTTGTTGTGAACACCTTGAGTCAGTATCTAGTGGAAACTAGATGTGTTCACCTGATAGTTGCAAAGCATGTGATGAGGCACATAAAGGACACGATAGAATTTGATCTATGCTATCTTGAAGATCATGACTTCAGATGGTTATTCAGATTCTGATTGGGCAGGAAGTGTATCAGACAGGAAGAACACATCGAGAGGATGTTATTGTCTGGGATTAGCCATGATCTCGTGGTTTAACTGGAAGCAGTCTAGTGTGGCTCTCAACACAAGCAGAATATATGGCTGCTTGCTCTGCTAGTTGTGAAGAAGTTTGGCTTCAGGATTGCTTGACTTAGAGATAGAACCAACTGTGATCCTATGTGACAAATAGAGTTGTATCAAGATGACATAGAATCCAGTGTTCCATGATAAGTCAAAGATCATAGGGATCTAACAAGATATGACACAGAAAGGAACTATAAAGTTTGAATTTGTAACAGGTTACCGATGTACTAACCAAACCTCTACCTCAAGTGAAGAAGTTACCAACATACTAACCAAAGCCTCTGTCTCGAGTGAAATTTGAATACTTTCGAGACAAGCTTGGTGTAGCTCAAAAGGACCCTCCTCGAAAGGGGGAGTAGTATAGTCACTGATGATGAAGATTGTCTCATCGAACAACAAGGTCGATGATGAGGTAACCTGTTCTCTACACCTAGATACTTAGAAATATTTAGATTTAGGACTCGTATACTTAGAATACTTAGTTTTACTTATACATGCTTTTGATGTTATATGTATTAGTAAGAATACATGCTTTTGATGATAGATGTATTGGTGAGAATACATGCTTTTGATGATAAGATGTATTGGTAAGAATACATACTTTTGATGATACATGTATTGATTAATGTACTTGTATTGTTGAGGATACTTGTACTTGTATTGATGAGAATACATGTGAGGATTGTATCATCCTTGAACACTTGTTCTAAAGTGAGCCGTAGACAGGTGTCTCCGAGAAAGAAGAGGGATTGTATCATCCCTGGACTTCAGTTCCTGAATTGATCCGTAGACGTATGGTCTCCGAAAATGAAGTCCTTAGTGGACAGATAGGGATTGTATCATCCTTGGACCTTGGTCCCTGAATTGAGCCGTAGACGTGAGGTCTCCGAGAATGAAGTCCTTAGTGGACTGTTGAGGGGATTGGATCATCCCTGGACTTTCAGTCCTAAAGAGAGCCGTAGACGTGAGGTCTCCGAGAATGAAGTCCTTAGTGGACAGTTGAGGGGATTGGATCATCCCTGGACTTTCAGTCCTAAAGAGAGCCGTAGACGTAAGGTCTCCGAGAATGAAGTCCTTAGTGGACAGTTGAGGGGATTGGATCATCCCTGTACTTTTAGTCCTAAAGAGAGCCGTAGACGTATGGTCTCCGAGAAGTGGGGATTGTATCATCCCCGAACTTCGGTCCCTGAATTGATCCGTAGACGTGTGGTCTCCGAGAAGTGGGGATTGTATCATCCCCGGACTTCGGTCCCTGAATTGATCCGTAGACGTGTGGTCTCCGAGAAGCGGGGATTGTATCATCCCCGGACTTCGGTCCCTGAATTGATCCGTAGACGTGTGGTCTCCGAGAAGCGGGGATTGTATCATCCCCGGACTTCGGTCCCTGAATTGATCCGTAGACGTGTGGTCTCCGAGAAGTGGGGATTGTATCATCCCCGGACTTTGGTCCCTGAATTGATCCGTAGACGTGTGGTCTCCGAGAAGTGGGGATTGTATCATCCCCGGACTTCGGTCCCTGAATTGATCCGTAGACGTGTGGTCTCCGAGAAGTGGGGATTGTATCATCCCCGGACTTTGGTCCCTGAATTGATCCGTAGACGAATGGTCTCCGAGAAAGTGATTTTTTTTTTGTGGTTACTTGTATTGGTAGGATACTTGTATTAATGATGTGGTTACTTGTATCGGTAGGATACTTGTATTGATGATGTGGTTACTTGTATCGGTAGGATACTAGTATTGATGACGTGGTTACTTGTATCGGTATGGATACTTGTATTGATGATGTGGTTACTTGTATCGGTAGGATACATGTATTGATGACATGATTACTTGTATCAGTATGGATACTTGTATTGATGATATGTATACTTGTATTGGCATGAATACTTGTACTAATGATGTGGATACTTGTATTGTTATGGATACCTGTGTTGATGACGATGCTGACGATCGTGTGATGACGATACTGATGATCGTGTGATGACGATGCTGATGATCGTGTGATGACGATGCTGATGATCGTGAGATGACGATGCTGATGATCGTGTGATGACGATGCTGATGATCGTGAGATGACGATGCTGATGATCGTGTGATGACGATGCTGATGATCGTGTGATGACGATGCTGATGATCGTGTGATGACGATGCTAATGATCGTGAGATGATGATACTGATGATCATGAGGATCCAGATGTTGATGTTGTTGTAGCTGTTCGAGCGCTGCAGAAGATAAAGACTCAGTACTGAAGATGTTGATGTTCCAGTATTGAAGATGTTCCAGTAACTGCTTGAGTTACTGATGATGTTGAGAAAGCTTCCAATGATTTATAGATGTATCATGTATGATGTTGATGACTCCTTGCTCGTGCAGATACTGTTATAATATCCTTCTCGTTAAGGGGGAGTGTTGAAATATTGTAACTTCAAAGAATATTATATTTGTATATTATTTATTCCGGAGATGTTCCATACCTCCGATGTGATTATACTATAAATCCGGAGATGTTTATTCCTCCGAGTTGGGTGTGGTAACTAGGGTTATTAGACCCACCATGTGGGGGTCGGCCCAGTCAGTTATAATGGGGTATTTAACCTAATGGTTAAATACGAGCCTACATGTACTTGTGTAAAATACATATCAGAGTAGTGTATAAATAGAGGAGGTGTGTTCCTCATTTGATACACTCACTCACTTGAGGATAGCGCACTTGTGGAGGAGAGGTCTGCTATTGTGGAGGAGGAGATCATGTCTCAGGGTTTCATCTTTGTATATTGTTGGTCATCTATATTGAGGAAGCTTTGCTGGGTTTTCTACCCCATGAGGGTTTCCCAGGATAAATCTCTGTCTCTTGTGTTTATGCTGTGCTTGTTGTTTCTTCAGTGATCCTATATATGCTATTATTGTGAAATGGAATGTAATGCTGCTATTTTCTGTCTTAGCATATTAAATCTTAACACCTACTACGTGTTGCGATATGATTGGGCCACGTCACTACTTACTGGGATTATGTACCGCCACATGTCGAGCATAGATTAATCCATACTACAATCTGTTATCCACCTCAATCTTCCATGTGGCGTCACAGGGGCTACCACATCAGTGACGTATAGGCCATGTGGCACCCTTCCAGTGGTGCCACGTGGAACCCTTTTTGCCAGTCTACACCTTAAAATGTCGATTTGTCGAAACTTCAAAGTTGAATATCTCAGTCGTCCAGAGTCCCTTTGAGGCGAAACGAATGTCGTCGGAAATCTCTCGTCGAGCCCTTTGTGTTGGTGCCACTTGCATACACATTTAAGACTTTTAAATTTTGAGTGATCCTAGATCATATTGGATCATTCCTCCTTGCTAAAGGACTTTTGGACCCCAAAAGTTTACATACAGAGATCAACCATGTTTCTCTGCTTTGCAAACAGAACCCATACCCCTTTGCTACAAAATTCCTAATATATCACTATGTTGCATGAATAAGTGATGTCATACATCTCATCACTTTTACAAATGTGCCCTTCTATGGGGTCTTAGAAGCAACAAGTGATTTACAATGATGGCCACTATCAACAAACTCAAAAATTCTACCCATCCTTTCAGCCATCAAGATGAATAGGTCCTCCCTCTCGAGCTATCTCTTTTTCTATAGCTGGCCTTCTTCCTGTAACTGGATTCCTTTCTGATTTGCTTCGTCGTCTGGTTCCTTCATAGGTGCTTTCCCAACTTTATTGTCCTTCTTGGGAGGCAACTCTAGATGGAGCATCCAACATGTGGCTTCCCAATGTCCACTCTTGTTACAATGGGTGCAATGGTTCTTCTTTATCCATATTTTCTTGCCCTTCTTTTTCTCCTGATGTGGAGAAGGGTCTTCTTGTCTTGGATTCTTCTTGGTTTCCATAACCTTCTTATACAAATCCATTCTTTTCCAACACTTGGCAACAACATGTTTATTCTTACCACAAAACGTACATGGTTTTCTATGCCATAAACTTTGCTTTACATTGCCAATTTTCTTATAATCAAAAGGAACGCTTGAATAATGAGATTTTTTATACCTTGCTTGGTTGTATCTAATGCAGGTCAGGCATGGAGAACTTGCCTTAGCTCCTCTTTTGTAATGCTCATATCCCTTTGGAGATGACTCGCAATCACGATCATCAAAATGGTATGATGTGCTCTCAGCCTGCATTGATTCAGACTTGTCACTTGGGACCCACTTGCTTCAATGGGTTTGGAGTTTCTTTCATCGATGGTATTGGAGAATGCTCCATCTTCTTTTTTGTCATAACCTAGTCCTGCATATTGATTGGGCCACATCATTGCTTACGAACATAACCCAAAACAGACCAAACCGATCTACCACATGTTGCAAAATGATTGGGCCACATCATTGCTTACTTGGATTATGTACCTCCACATGTCGAGCATAGATTAGTCCATAATTCCATCTGTCTGCCACTTCAATGTTCCACATGGCATCATGTGGGGCTGCCACATCAGTGTTGTACAGGCCACGTGGCACCCTATGTTTGGGAGGTCATGGGTTCAACCCTTGTCACCTCCATAATAACGTTTGATGAACATAACCCAAAATAGACCAAACTGACCTACTAGATGTTGTGATATGATTGGGCCACGTCATTGCTTACTGGGATTCTGTACCTCCACATGTCGAGCATAGATTAGTCCATACTACCATATTTTCGCCACCTCAATCTTCCATGTGGAGTCACGTGGGGTTTCCACATCAATGTTGTACAGGACATGTGGCACCCTGTGTTTGGGAGGTTGTGGGTTCAACCCCCATCGCCTCCACAATAAATTTTGATGAACATAACCCAAAACAGACCAAATCGACCTGCCACATGTTGCAATATGATTGGGCCACGTCATTGCTTACTGGAATTCCGTACTGCCACATGTAGAGCATAGATTAGTCCATAATTCCATCTATCTGCCACCACAATATTCCACGTGACATCACGTGGGGTTGCCACATCAGTGTTGTATAGGTCACGTGGCACCCTTTTTGTCTGCCTGCACCTCAAAACACTGATTTTCCGAAACTTTAGAGTTGGATATCTCAATCGTCCAAATTTCGTTTGAGGCGAACGGAACGTCGCCTGAAAGCTCTCGTCGAGTCCTTCACGATGGTGCCTCTTTCATCACCAATGAATACTTTTAAATTTTGAGTGATCCTAGATCCTCTTGGATAATAATCATCCTTGCAATGGTCTAATTGCAAGTGATAACTTCCTAACAACATGGGGAAAGTATCGAACAATGTGCTTTAAGCCAAAAACAAGTTCTTTGTATTAGATTTTTCACAATTTAATTCAAGATTATCTAGGATCTTATCTGAGAGAATAACATGCACAACAATTCAAACACAAGAGACAAGAGACACAAATAATTTCATCGGGGAAACCATAAAGGAGAAAACCCCGCAACTTCCTCAGAGATAGAATGAGCAACAATATAATAAACCCCAAAAGTAGAAATGGTCTCCAACAACTTCTCTCTTCTTCACTTGTGCGAACTTGTCCTCCTACTCACTTATGCAAACTTGATGAGTGAGTGAATGAGCAAATAGAGAGGAGCACCCTCTCTATTTATACTTTTACTTTCACTTGACCTTAACCCCAAACAGGTCGTCCCCTAGGTGTAACTGACTGGACCGACTTCTCTAGGAGAGTCTAATAACCCAACGATGACTCAACTCTAGGGTCTAAAGCCCCGACATACAATGGAGGGTTAACCTCAATGACTTTACATGACTCAAGTACAATAATGAGTCTCCCTACCGGAGGCATAAACATCTCTGTCGGAGGTACAATAATAAAATACAAATACAACATAAAATATACAAGTGAATATATTCCGAAGTTACAATTACATTAACACTCCCTTTTAACTAGGAAGGTATTCTCTTGACACAATCATCAGCACAAGTCTTTGTCGCGGGATCATCATCAAAGCTGGATCATCATCGTCACTGCTATTGTTATCTTGACCATCAATCTCCAATTCGTCATAGGAAGTTCTACAAAGCCAGCCATTTTTCATGTTGGATGTAGGCATATCCTCCATGTAGGTCTTCATCATCTCTGTGAGCAAGCCATCAAGTAGGTATAGCTCAGGACTTATTACATTGCCTTGCAAAAACCTGACACACAGTCCAAGACTTATTACATTGCCTTGCAATAACCTGACGCAACATCTCAAGACTTATTACATGCTTATGCAAAACCTGCAAGATCTCCCAGGACTGATTATATACCTCTGCAAAACCCGAAGGAGCATCCCAGGACTGATTATATGCCTCTGCAAAACGGAATCTCCTACTTATCACCTCATCATCTTCAGATCATCTCATCATCACACGAAGCACAACCCAGATGCACACATCATCACGATCATGGGAAGACACACCTCAACCATGCTGAAATAACCCTAGCCCTTACATCTGCACCATGGGAGAGCACACCTACCACCATGTGAGAATGGCTCATGTGCATCTGCGTCTTCCGGACTCATCGCTTCCCCTTGGAAGGCACCTCGATCTGAAGTAATCCAAGCTTCTCTCTGAAGTATTCAAAATTCACTCTGGATAACGGCTTGGTCAACACATCAGTTATCTGCTCATCTATGAGCTTCACTTCTCCTCTCTGCACCATATCCCTGATATAGTGATACTTGATCTCGATGTGCTTCGGCTTGTCATGGAACATTGGGTTCTCAGACAACTTCACACAGCTCTGGTTGTCGCAATATATACAAGTCACATCCAACTAGAGATCAAACAAATCAGATAGTGGCTTCCTCAGCGATACTGCCTCACAACTAGCCGAACAAGCTGCGACATACTCTGCTTCAGTTGTACTCAGTGCCACGCAAGACTGCTTCCTGCTAAACCAAGAGATCACACCCGATCCCATACTGAAGCAACACCCAGAAGTGCTCTTCCTATCAATGGCACTGCCTTCCCAATCGGGAATCAACATAACTCTCTAGGTTAATCTTTTGGTTGGCATCATATTTGGGCCCATAATCCATCGTACCCTTCAGGTACCTGAGACTATGCTTTGCATCAATCAAGTGAACGTGTCTCGGATCCATCAGGAACTGGCTCAATGTGTTCATAGCAAAGCAAATATCTGGTCTTGTATTCGCCAGGTACATCAAAGATCCAATCATCTAACGATACATCGTGGCATCAACCGACTCTGATGAAGCATCACTCAATAACTTCAGGTTCGATGCCATAGGTGTGGCCATGGCCTTGTAGTCCATCATCCTGAACCTCTTTAGGATCTTCAATGCATACATCCCTTGTCCAAGGAAGATTCCATCCGCACTCTGCCACACCTCCATACCTAGGAAATAGTGCATCATACCCAAGTCCTTCATCTCGAACTCGATAGCAAGCTTCCTCTTCGTGTCAGTAATCAACCGGTCCTCACCTGTCACAAACAAGTCATCTACATAAAGTAGAAGTATTATTGGGTTCCCTTCCTCAACCTTGTAGTAAAGGTTGGAATCTGCTTTACTCTTGGTAAAGCCCAAACTAGTCAAAAAGTTGTCTATCCTGTCGTACCACATCCTGGGTGCCTGTTTCAATCCATACAAGGCCTTCTTCAATTTGTACACATGAGTCTCCCTGTCATGTGTCTCAAATCTAAGTGGTTGCTCCACATACACGTCCTCCTCTACTACACCATTCAAGAACATTGTCTTCACATCCATCTAGTGTACCTTCCACTTCATCACTACATCCAGAGCAAGTACTGATTTGATGGAAGTGTATCTGGATACAGGTGCAAATGTATCCTCATAATCTATCCCTTCCTTCTGGGAGAAGCCACATGCCATGAACCTTGCCTTGTGTTTCTCTATGCTTCCATCTGCAGCATGCTTGATCTTGTACATCCACTTGGAAGTCACAAGAGAATTCCCTACTGGTCTCGGGACCACATCCCAGACATCATTCTTCATGATCGACTGGTACTCCTCGATCATGGCATCCTTCCATTCTTTCTTCTCTGCTACTTTGGAAGGTTCTTTTCATGAGGTGGATCTACAGGTTCTTGTGGTTCTTCTATTTCACAGTCTTCATGATCTTCTGGAACTGCTTCTTCCATCTCGAATCCTGGGAACTTCAGGTTCTTTAATATCTTCAATAGGTAGTTTTCTTGATCTTCGTTGCTTATTCTTCGAAACAAGACTCTCTTGTAGGTGATGGTACTGTTAAGATTTAATATGCTAAGACAGAAAATAGCAGCATTACATTCCATTTCACAACAATAGCATATACAGGATCACTGAAGAAACAACAAGCACAGCATAAACACAAGAGACACAGATTTATCCTGGGAAACCCTCATGGGGTAGAAAACCCAGTAAAGCTTCCTCAATATAGATGACCAACAATATACAAAGATGTAACCCTGAGCATAAGCTCCTCCTTCTCCATAGCAGACCTCTCCTCCACAAGTGCGCCACTCTCAAGTGAGTGAGTGTGTGTATTGAATGAGGAATACACCTCCTCTATTTATACACTACTCCGACTTGTCTTTTACACAAGACATGTAGGCTCGTATTTAACCAATGGGTTAAATACCCCACTACAACTGACTGGGCCGACCCCTCTAGGGTGGTCTAATAACCCTTTGACCCACATAACACATATAGGGCCGACCCCCACTAGGGAAGTCTAATAACCCAAGTTACCACATTTCGACGGAGGAATAAACATCTCCGGATATACAATAAGATCTTCAAGGAGGAATGAAACATCTCCGGAATAATAAAGTACAATTATAATATTCTTTGAAGTTACAATATGTCAACACTCCCCCTTAACGAGAAGGATATTATAACAGCATCTGCACGAGCAAGGAGTCATCAACATCATACATGATACATCTATAAATCATTGGAAGCTTTCTCAACATCATCAGTAACTCGAGCAGTTACTGGAACATCTTCAATACTGGAACATCAACATCTTCAGTACTGAGTCTTTATCTTCTGTAGCACTTCGAACAGCTACAACAACATCAACATCTAGATCGTCACGATCATCAGCATCTTCATCATACGATCATCAGCAGCGGGATCATCTCGATCTATAGCATCGGGATCATCTCGATCTACAACATCTGGATCATCTCGATCTACAGTATCTGGATCATCACGATCTACAGCATCTGGATCATCTCGATCTACAACATCTGGATCATCTCGATCTACAGCATCTGGATCATCACGATCTACAGCATCAGCATCTGGATCATCTCGATCTACAGCATCTGGATCATCTCGATCTACAACATCTGGATCATCTCGATCTACAGCATCTGGATCATCTCAATCTACAACATCTGGATCATCACGATCTACAGCATCTGGATCATCTCGATCTACAACATCTGGATCATCTGCATTAGTATCCACACTAATACATCTATCATCAAAACATGTATTCTCACTAATACATCTATCATCAAAAGCATGTATTCTCACTAATACATCTATCATCAAAAGCATGTATTCGCACTATTACATCTATCATCAAAAGCATGTATTCTCACTAATACATCTATCATCAATACATAGCAGCATACCCTGCAACACACGATCATATTACAGGATGATCAATCCCGCTCTCTTTAGGACATAGGTCCATGGATGATACAATCCAGATCAAGTTCCAGGATGATCAGTCCTTATCACTTTAAGACAAGTCTCATGTCTAGGGATGATGCAATCCCGATCAAGTTCCAGGATGATCAGTCCTTATCACTTTAAGACAAGTCTCATGTCTAGGGACGATGCAATCCTGATCAAGTTCCAGGATGATCAATCCTTATCACTTTAAGACAAGTCTCATGTCTAGGGACGATGCAATCCCGATCAAGTTCCAGGATGATCAGTCCTTATCACTTTAAGACAAGTCTCATGTATAGGGACGATGCAATCCCGATCAAGTTCTAGGATGATTAGTCCTTATCACTTTAAGACAAGTCTCATGTCTAGGGACGAAGCAATCCCGATCAAGTTCCAGGATGATCAGTCCTTATCACTTTAAGACAAGTCTCATGTCTAGGGACGATGCAATCCCGATCCAGTTCCAAGATGATCAGTCCTTATCACTTTAAGACAAGTCTCATGTCTAGGGACGATGCAATCCCGATCCAGTTCCAGGATGATCAGTCCTTATCACTTTAAGACAAGTCTCATGTCTAGGTACGATGCAATCCCGATCCAGTTCCAGGATGATCAGTCCTTATCACTTTAAGACAAGTCTCATGTCTAGGGACGATGCAATCCCGATCCAGTTCCAGGATGATCAGTCCTTATCACTTTAAGACAAGTCTCATGTCTAGGGACGATGCAATCCCGTCACGTACATTTTGAACCTAGTTCAGGGATGATGCAGTCCTATCTTCAATTCTCGGAGACACCTGTCTACGACTCACTTTAGGACAGAAGTCCAGGGATGATCCAATCCTTTTTCTTTCTCGGAGACACCTGTCTACGACTCACTTTAGAACTTGAGTTCAAGGATGATCCAATCCTATCATGTCCACCAAGGACTTCATTCTCGGAGACATCATGTCTACGGCTCTCTTTAGAACTTGAGTTCAAGGATGATCCAATCCTATCATGTCCACCAAGGACTTCATTCTCGAAGACATACATTTACGGCTCTCTTTAGGACTGAAGTCCAGGGATGATCCAATCCCCTCATGTCCACCAAGGACTTCATTTTCGAAGACATACATCTACGGCCCTCTTTAGGCCTGAAGTCCAGGGATGATCCAATCCCCTCATGTCCACCAAGGACTTCATTTTCGAAGACATACATCTACGGCTCTCTTTAGGACTGAAGTCCAGGGATGATCCAATCCCCTCATGTCCACCAAGGACTTCATTTTCGAAGACATACGTCTACGGCTCTCTTTAGGACTGAAGTCCAGGGATGATCCAATCCTCACATGTCCACGAAGGACTTCATTCTCGAAGACATCTGTCTACGGCTCCTTTTAGAACATGTGTTCAAGGATGATACAATCCCCCTTCTTTCTCGGAGACACCTGTCTACGACTCCTTTTAGAACATGTGTTCAAGGATGATGCAATCCCCCTTCTTTCTTGGAGACACCTGTCTACGACTCCTTTTAGAACATGTGTTCAAGGATGATGCAATCCCCTTGTCACCTTAGACCCTGTCTAAGGACCATCCACCAACCTCTCTGTCGGCATCACCAATATAGGTATCCACATCATCGACCTCACTGTCGATGTGGGCAATCTCATTATAAGTGATCACATCGCTCCCCCTTTCGAGGAGGGTCCTTCTGAACTATTTTAAGTTTGTCTCGGAAAACTTTACTTGAGGTAGAGGTTTGGTTAGTACATCGGTAACTTGTTACAAATTTGAACTTTAATTCTTTTCTGCACCATATCTTGTATATAGAAATGTCAGATCTCTATGTGCTTTGAATTATCATGGAATACTGAATTCTCTGCCATTTTGGTACAACTCTGTTTGTCACATAGGATCACAGTTGGGTCCATTCTAAAGCCATACCGCTTCACAACTAGCAGAGCAAGCAGCCATATATTCCGCTTGTGCTGAGAGCCACACTAGACTGCTTCCAGCTAAACCACGAGATCACGGCTGATCCCAGACAATAACATCCTCTCGATGTGTTCTTCCTGTCTGATACACTTTCTGCCGAAGAAACATCTGTGTAGCCATCTGAAGTCATGATCTCCAAGATAGCATAGATCAAAGTCTATTGTATCCTTTAGATACCTCATCACATGCTTTGCAACTATCAGGTGAGCACATCTAGTTTCCACTAGATACTGACTCAAGGTGTTCACAGCAAAGCATATATCTGACCTAGTATTTGTTAGATACATCAATGACCCAATAATTTGTCTGTACAGAGTTATATACACTAACTGTGATGAGTCATTCGCTAACAGCTTCAAGTTGGAATCCATGCGAGTGGTCATTCCAACATATCAAGTCCTTTTAATATTTCTCGACATACTTTCCCTGGTTGAGAAAGATTCCTTCTGAGCCTTTCCATACTTCCACACCTAGGAAGTAATGCATCAATCTGAGATCTTTCATTTTCATTTCTGCTGCCATCTATCTGTGCCATCTCTTGTCAGATGGGTCTACTGATATAAGCCTCAACATCATTCGAACTCTGTGGTGAGTTCCTTCTTGCATCCAGTTCATCTGTGTATAGAAACTGTTAAGTCAGTAAATTTTCCTCCATTTTTGAGTTATTTTCTCCAATTTTGGTTTGTTTTTGAATCTACCTCAGTTAAATTTTTGGTTTTGAGTTTTAGTTTTAGTCTCCTTAGAAACTATATGGGTGATTGAATAAGTTTTGAACCCATTCTTTTTTGATTTTATTTGATTTTGGTGATCTTTTATACTTTAAAGGGGGTTAAAGAAAGTCATATTTTCAAAGATCGACTCATTAATGTGTTGAGAGAGCAGTCATACTCATTCCTTAAATCAAGTAGCTGTTAAAATCTCCGACAAATTAGCAGAAAGTTGAAAAACTGCGAAATTCTGGCATGACAGCTATTCCTGTAGCGCTAGACAAAATTTTAACAAAGGGCGCGCTACAGGAATATCGCAGCTTTTTGTTTTTTTCAAATTTCAAACGGATTTCAATCAGGATGCAGTATGTGAGTGACTAATCGCCTTGTGTGAGTGTTTTAACACGTGTTTGCTGCAGTTTAAGCATGATTTTAGTTGGTTGCTAGTCACGAAGTGAAACAAGCTCATCATTGCATGGTATGCGGGATCAGTTGCACAGAAACCAGCAAATCCCGGTTTAGCTGTCAAATTTCTCTTGTTACACGCATCATTGCAGGAGAGTAGTGTTCGTGAAGGAGAGATCACTGCTAAAACGGTAGATTGTGTTGCTGTGGAAAGGAGACAGGTGGGTTTTATCGCCAGCGAGAATTAGGGCTTCTGAATTCATTCACCAGCAGTTAAAGAAACGATAGGAGGACACCTGTTCTCATAAGAGGAGACCATTGATACCCCAAAACGAAGCTGTAAGCCACGACAGATGAGTAGCTGACAGGTATTCCGATATAAACCCTTATAGCTGGAAAATTTGGGTCTTTTTCACTGCACAATTATCTGGAAAAATTGGTGGTTGGAAATGATAAAATAGATCATAAAATGAGCATTTCACCACAGAAATAATTATCTGAAGCTAGTATGAGCAATATGCATGAACAGAGCAGTGGAATAGTCTCAAATGTAAAGTATTCAGTCTGGGAAATGCAAATGACAGTTTGAATGAAGATTTTTATCATTTGCTCTCTTATACATTCAAAATTCTGGAAAGAACATTGAGAGGACTCGCAGATTTATCTGTTATGCTCATTCTTACACAGTAGGTGTGTTGTTGGTTTATGAAAATGGTTTAGACATTGTTGAAAATTATCAGAATTTCATGAAGTCACTTGCTTGGAGAACATATCCACTTAGTTGCATGGTTGAGAGAAGAAAACATTGAACTTGAAGGTATGTTCAAGGGTTTATAGAAAATTTCAAAGGAGCCCAAAGCATAAGAAATCAGTTTACAAAACACTTCTTGAAACCTAAGACTGATTGTGCCTGTTTACTGAAAAGAAGAATATGGGGAAAAGTGGCAAAAATGGTAAGGTCAACAGAGCTGAACCCACAGATTTAACTTAGATTCAGAGACTTCCTGACTGTGCAGAACTTTTTTCAGCAGGCAGGTTGGTTAAAGTTTTTCAAAAAGATTGATGGCTTCGATACACAGGTCACCTGCAAGTTTGCTAAAGCACTTCAAAATGATATGATTATGATGGATGCTCTGAAATTCAAGTTATCTGTGGAATTAATAGCAGAAGCTACTGAGATTAGCAATGAGGGTGAGCACTGGTTCAAAAAAATCACCTTTCAAGTTTGAACCCCAAAGGTATTTGTTGCCTAATGTGACTCCTGACTGGAATAAGGGTATCTTCATCCAAAATTTCAGAAAGGAGTGGATTGAGCCCATAAGAATACTTCAAAGTTATGTGACCTGTGAAGGGAGATATTCATTAGTATTTAAATATCATCTCAGGTTCCTTCAACATATGGCAGGAATCTCTAAGATGAATCTGTCCTTCTTTTTCTTTAAAAGCCTGCAGAAAATGTCAAGCAAGATAAAACAGCATGATGATCACACTTCTCAATCACTTTTTCACCATGGTCTCATTAAACTAATCATCACTACAGTGTTGCAGCATGAGGGAAGGACTTGGGCCTTCTTTTTGTTCTGGTCAGGGGTTCATCCTAAAGGAGAAGACCAACAACCCAAAAGACAGACTGACAAGGGGAAGGTAATGATACAAAAGTTAGGCCATTCAGTCAAACCTGCAAGCAAACATGACATTAAAGCTAAGAAGGTGACAAAACAGGTAGCAGAATAGAGACAGGATGACAGTCAGCTCCAAGTAATTTCAGAGTACACTAAAAAGCAGTTTACACTATTCGAACCTGTAGCATATCCTCAGGATGAAAGGAAAGTTGATATCAAAATAGTTCCTGTAGCTAAAGAGGAAATCCATATTCAGCCAAGAAGCCCCATCACAATCCTTTCGGATGATGAAGGATATATGTTTGAAGAAGAACAGTCTATTCCAGATATTAAAGTGAAAGACTGATATAAAACAGCCATATTCACTGACAGTTTTCCATTACATTGAATAGTCTGGACATTGCAGTCCTGTGTTGAGTGATTGAAGTCAAATGCAGACCGCGAGCTGATGGAGAGGAATTTTTGAAAACCGAAGGAGGTTTTTGTTCCTAAGATACCCATCTACAAAAACCTCTCTCAGTTTTGCAACAGCTGTCAAGGATTGAAATATTCAGTTTAATCTTTGCAGCCTATTTTTCAGGGATGTTAAATATTTAATATTTTCCTGTTTTAGTGTTCATTTTGCGGGGCCGATTCTGATTGATTGGAGATGAATTTTGAAAAACCAAGAGAGTTTTTTGTCCATCACGGACCCATTAACAAAAACCTCTCTCAGTTTTTACACAGGTGTCGCCAATTGAGAGATATGGAAGCTTCTTTGACACTTATTTTCCAGAAATTCGCCACATTTGCCAGGAATCCGATTTGCTATTTTTAGTCAATTAGTTGAGTTAGTTAGTTAATGTAACTACTGAGTAGTTTCAATTTCGACCTGATGAAGGGGAGATGGAACTAATTCTTTGTAATTATAAAAAAGGGACAAAGGGACTGAAGAAGGGTTCTGATTTCTGGATAGCATTAGGAGGTCTGCAAGCTGTTCATACTTCCAGACTTGTTCAGTGTTAGGTACTGTAAACTCTCATATGCATTTTTTGATGAAACTATGAATATATGACTCTTTACCCTACATTTGATCTGTATTGGCTTCATTTTGAACTTATTTAGTTTCATGATTGACAAATTCATTTCTGGTTTGATGTGTAATTTCCAGTGATGCTTGTCTTTTATTGTGTGAACTTCATTACAATCTTATGTTGGATTCCTGTGATATATATGCATCTTCATTGATATTTGTGTATGACTTAGTTTTTACTTATCTACTGAATGTATTCCCTTTATGCTTTTGAAGTCAATAACCAAAAAACATATGAAACAAAACCCTAAAACCTAGTTTGAATTGATTTCAACTCTTGAGATTGTGTTGGCTTGTTACCCTAGCCTTAGTAACAATTTCTGATACAAACAGAAACCATATTCAACCTTGTAGCAAAGGTTGTGATCCACATCACCCATTAAGCTCATCAATTGACTATCGATCCTGGGTACCCATACAGAACCTGATTCACACTTCTTCTTTAATTACACCATTAAGAAGATGGTCTTATCTAGTCACTTGGAGAAAACATCTCGTCATGATTCTCTTCCTCTTTCTAAGAGAATCTTCTAGCCACAAGCCTTCTATATTTTGTTTGATTTGTAAGTCTTCTTGTTGAACATCTATCATTTGTTCGGTGTTCATCATTCTTCATGATCTTTCCTACAAATCAAAATTAAGTACATGATTAGTAATACTTCATAATCATGAAATCATGTTGACATGATAACCTATTATGCATACATATATCATTTACATAGTTATGCAACTATCTTGACCAATACTTTGGCACAACACTTTCCCATATCCTGTATGCATACAGTGGCTATCTAGATGCCTTCCATCTCTACCAGAACATACTATCGAGAGTGTGCACAACTCTCAGCATGTCAGCAAAGAGGTTTCATTCTAGACAAACAACAATGGAATGTTTGTCCAACTCACCAATCATATGCATATTAGTAGTATATTGTTCAATGCTCTATGAATGTTTACACTCAGCATGATATATTCTAGGAATACAAATATGCATACAAGCAATATCATTTACTATTTCAAATAACAACTCAAATACTTATCTTTTATGTTTGTGTGGTTGCCTCCCGCTTGATCTTCTATATGTCTTTTGAACTTCTATTCATTCTGTACCACTGTGCATGCTCAAGTGTGCACTAGTGTCATCCTCATGATCTCATACACAAACATACATTCATTAGTATATTCTCAAAACATTCTAATTCTAAATAATCTTGAATATGTATAGTCATGATCATTAGTATTTAGGGTTTCAAGGAAGTTTTCTTTTACTCATGCATATTCTTGTTTGATCATAGTACTCTTCTGGTTAATTAAATCATCAAGATAAGAGACATAATATGCGTAAACCCTTGATTACTAACTTTATGAATAAGCATAACCAATCATACCAAGTATACTTATATAAGGGATCCTAACACAAGGTAAGATTCTAACTTGACATAGGAAAACATACCTGGATTAGTATACCTGCTTAGTTATGTACAACATACCTAAACAATCTCTTCAATGATTTAGAGATCCTGAGCTAGAACCTGCATGTCTCATAGGTTAAGCATAATATAACAAAGTCATACATACCTCGTAAGTAGAACAAAGATTATGGATGAGTCTTTGTCTTCATGTTGTCATGGTCATGGAACTTGATTTGTCTTTTGTGATGTACCTGTATCTTGTTAGCAGACAACATCAACCTCACACAACACCATAATGCATTAGTACAATCATATAGCCCTAATCAATGAATGTCTTTGATCATTCACATGCATTCATACTGTTACTAGGGTGATAAGACAATTCTAACATTAATCAAGATTGTACTAATAAATAATATGAAGACAAACACATCATGAACTTAATCAAGAATCAGATTTCAAGACATACCTGAACCTCCTTAAGTCATACCTATCGAGACTTCTTGTAGTATTCTTATGTAAGGCCTTAGCCTCAACTCCCCATGAAACTTGATCTGGAGCATGATTAGGGTTTGCTAAAGAAACCCTAAAAATTCAATCTTTGACTTTCACACTTCTGAATAGATGGAAGGATGTGTCTTGCTAGCATACTTCAATTTTGAAATCTCCAAATTTGACCCCTCAAAATTGCCTTCGAAACTTCTGGATATTCTGGACAGGAACCCGAACTAGGGTTTGATGAAGCCCACCCTTCTGTCCAATCAAAAGGTTCGATCCAAGGCTCTAAACTCTTATTTTTCTGAGGAGCTTCCAGCCGTGGTTACAGACTTCAAAAATTCCAACTTTTGCTGAAGCCCTAATTTTTCATCTTTCCGATCAAAATCCCGAACTGGGGTTTGATCAAGCCTAGTCTTCTACCCAACCAAAAAATTCGATCTTGGTCTCTAAATTTTGATTTTCCTGAGTAGCATTCAACCATGGATTCTGATTCCAAAAATTCTAACTTTCTCCGAAACCCTAAATTCCGGAAGCCATGAATGAAGGTGCTCCAAAAATAATTCTGTTTTGACAGAAATATGTACCTGATTGTTTCTACTGTAACTCCAAATTTTTTGCTCCACAGGGTCTAAAAACGTTTTCTGTGGTAGCCTGACCTGTCATCTTTCCATCCCGACAGGTCTGACCTCAATTGGATTTTCTGAGAGAGAGTTATGCCAAGTGTCGCAACGTGACCTGTTTATGGGATAAAACAGGAGAGCAAACTTGTACGGCATGCCATGTGTCACTGGTTCAACTTCGGCCTCTAAAAAAGTTTCCTGAGATAGTACAGTCTGTGTACTACCTGTCACTTTTTACAAAATTTCATTTGGATATTCCTAGCCCAAGTTATGCCAAGTGTCGCAACGTGACCTGTTTATGGGATAAAACAGGAGAGCGAACTTGTACGGCGTGCCACATGTCACTGGTTCAACTTCGGTCTCTGAAAAAGTTTCTTGAGATAGTACAGTCTGTGTACTACCTGTAACTTTTGACGAAATTTCATTTGGAGCTTCCTAGCCCAAGTTATGACCTTTTTACCTAGGTCACCTGATTTTGACTGAGATCTGGAAGAGGCAGAAACCCTAACTTGTACTAATCATAACTTACAAAGTACAATGAATCGGAGGGTGCCCTTTGGACACAAGATACCTGGAGATGTTATCTACGGCCTGTAAAGGTTTCAGATCTTGAACCTTCGCCAAAATGGATTTATGGCGAAAGTTCCACAATGACTGGTTTTTTCTATATAAAACCCTAACCTTCAAATTGTCGTAAGTAAAGCAAGTGTCGTAAGTGCCATACATTGCCTTCCTTCAGGTTCGCTCTGATACCATGTTAAGATTTAATATGCTAAGACAGAAAATAGCAGCATTACATTCCATTTCACAACAATAGCATATACAGGATCACTGAAGAAACAACAAGCACAGCATAAACACAAGAGACACAGATTTATCCTGGGAAACCCTCATGGGGTAGAAAACCCAGTAAAGCTTCCTCAATATAGATGACCAGCAATATACAAAGATGTAACCTTGAGCATAAGCTCCTCCTTCTCCATAGCAGACCTCTCCTCCACAAGTGCGCCACTCTCAAGTGAGTGAGTGTGTGTATTGAATGAGGAATACACCTCCTCTATTTATACACTACTTCAACTTGTCTTTTACACAAGACATGTAGGCTTCTATTTAACCAATGGGTTAAATACCCCACTAAAACTGACTGGGCCGACCCCTCTAGGGTGTTCTAATAACCCTTTGACCCACATAACACATATAGGGCCGACCCCCACTAGGGAAGTTTAATAACCCAAGTTACCACATTCCGACGGAGGGATAAACATCTCCGGATATACAATAAGATCTTCAAGGAGGAATGAAACATCTCCGGAATAATAAAGTACAATTATAATATTCTTTGAAGTTACAATATCTCAACAGGTACACGATCTTTCCTACAAGACAAGTTCAATTGCATGATTAGAAACATCTCATAGTTTTCGGAACAAATTCTTACGCATAAAGACATAGGTCATACAATCATGCAATTATCTTAACCAATGCTTCAATACAACATTCATCCATATCCCGTAACTTTCTAGATGCCTTCCATTTCTACCAAAACATTGTTAAGAGAGTGCACTACTCCCAGCATGTCAGCAAAAAGGTTTCATTCTAGATAAGTAGCAATGGAATGTTGTACTGTACCATAGGCCACTTACCCATCACATGCATATTATTAGTATATTGTTCATTAATGCAAATATCCTAATATGCATAATACACAACCTAAATCTAGGAACATAAGTATGTACACCATTGAACAATATTATTTAAATAAATAGATATATGAGAAATGACAATTCAAATACTTATCTTTGTTTGTTTGTTGGGTGGACTCCTTCTAAATCTTTGCTTCCTTGTAGAACTACTGGAGTGTGGTCCCTCATGATCTTTGCTTTGCTCTCGCTACTTGGAAATGCCTTCTTCACTTTCTTTGCTTCGACTGGATTTCTGGAAGTCCTTCAACCGCTTTGCAATGGGTAGTGCTTTCTAGTGCACATGTGCCATAGTTCACTTGGCTCCATGAAGTCATGGACCAAGGATTGTTCAGGTTGGCCCTTCAATTTGTACAAACCTCCCTCTTGCTCTCCAATCACAATTGCATCGTCTATAGTCTTTCCCTTTGGCCACATTAGGGCTTGGCCATTGTAATGTCCCTTTTTTAGAATTTTATTAAAATGGTGAAATTTTCAACTTTTTCCACTAGTTCGACCTTTGACTAGTCTTGGGTTCTTGACTTCCAAATGCTCCCAAATTGTCACAGTAGGTGTATGAATGGTTTAAGTGCATAAATATGAGGTTCATGGATTATTTAGAGCCATCAAATAGCTTTTGCAACTCTCCTTTAAGTTCTGGCCAAAGTAGGGAGTTTGACTACCAATTTCTCTTTGACTAATATTGGTCTCTTGGTCTCCAAATGACTCCAAATCCTTGTATAATGGGTTTGAAGGTATTTTAGAGGTATTAAGACACATAACAGAGGCTGATGGATGCTTAAAAACCCTTAAAACACTTCTGCAACATTCATTTACAATCTGGACAAAGTAGGGAAGATTACTAGTAATTTCGAGCTTCAAATCCCCCAAGGGTAGTGGACAAAGATGGCTTCCCAAATGCTGTTAAACCCTTCCAAATTTCTGAAAAGAGGTGTATTTAATTATCTCCCCAATGTATCCTTAATTCGTTCTTATGGCCTTCTGAAACTCCTTAAAATCATATGTTTATATGCAACATTTCACATAGAGGGAAAAGCTAGTTATTTTCACCATGACTTATGAAATTTGAATTTTAGGTGCCAAGGGATTATGCTCTGTTAATGAAACTTATTCAAAACTTTAATAACACTCCATACATCAACAAAATCACATAGAATAACTGATATAACTTGAAATAGTGTCTCTTCAAACTCCAACAACAAGATCTAGGGGAAATGACATCATTTACTTATTAATAATTAGATTTACATAGTTCCACTTGGAATATCAACTTGAAGACATGATGAACATGAAGAACAAAGCATTTAAATCATATTATAAAAGAATGAAGCATTAGAAGCTCCCCCAAAGAGAACAATATCTCACCAAGTGCGCAATTCCTTAAGGATCATGAATATGCCAAGAAATAGAAGAATGGTTGTAGAAGCAATCTGAAAGAGATGTCACCATGAGCTGCCCTGTAGCTTCAACCTGTAACAAAAGACTCCATTAAATATCCAAATGAAAGGTCTAAATGGCCTTTCCAATTACCAACTACGATGGGAATCTTTCACCTCGAAATTGGTGCTAAGGCAAGTAGAGTAGCACTCCACTAGCTCTCCTCTCCAAATGCAAAATGCAAATTCTAAAATGATCAAAAGCTACCAACCTTATTTTTTATTGTTTTTTATAAACTTCTAAGGTCCTCCATGGGTCGAATTCCTTCCAAGAGATTCATGCCAACTCAAGTTGGGAAGAGATTCCCAAGTATGCCACTTGTCCTTCCAATTCTGGCCCTCTCCTTCTCCAAATTCGAATTGGTGTCTCTTTGGCTGCCCTAACTCACTTGAGCGCCCTCTTGGAGGCTATTTTTAGCCCTGAAATGTCATATATGTCAGATGTTAGCCTTCAGGTCTGATTTGTGTCATAGGTGTCATAGCATCTTCATAATTGTTTTCATAGAGCTAGGGAATCTAGTCCAAGTGTCTCACTAGCTCCAAAATGCATCTTCCTCTTCCATGGGAGTTATTCTTCCACTCCAATTTGATCTTAATTGATTCATGCCAAGTATATCTACCTTCCAACTCATCCCAAGAACCTTGGGCTTCTTATGGATTCGAAATGACGAGAGGAGAATGCCATGTGGCATAGAAAATCTAGCTTGTGTGGGTCTCACATCCTCCATGTGTCTTCATGATCTATTGCCACTTTGATTTTCCCTTGTATTTATTTATTTAGCTCATTTATTAAATATTTATGCCATTCTAATGTTCAAACATCATTTATTATCCCCCTTATTTCACATCCTAAGGCTTCCACCCCCAACCTAGGGAACTATTAATTTTCCTCCATGGCAGTTCATTTGGATGGGTAAATATTACAACTTTGAATTGGGAATTTCTCTTAATGTGACCCACCTTGTCCATTTGGATCTAATTTCACATTATTACTAACTTGGAATTCATTCTTGGCATTTATTTGACCCTTAGCATCCATTTGACAAACTATCATGAGTATGGCCAAGGGGCTTAGGCCATTGTGACCCAATGCAAAATTTTGGGACATGACAACCATCTATAGATGCAACCCTCATACCTTTAGCATCTAAAGTTGATATGGAGAGGAGATTCTTCTTTAGTCTTGGTACATACAAGACATCTTTCATCTTCATAGACTTTCCAGATTCTAGCTTATAAGAGGCTTCATCACTTCCTTTTATGGGATACTGGTAGTCATCCCCAAGTTTCACCTTGTGGGGTGACTCATGTTCAGATAGGTTCACAAAGGATTCCTTGAATCCTGTCATATGCTTGGAAGCCCCACTGTCTATAAGCCAATCATTGCTCCCGTGTGTGATAGTTCCTGTGAGAGCTGAAATCAGAACATATTCTTCATCACTTAAAGAATCTTCACTGTCTTCTTTGGTTCTCTTCCTTGGAGGTTCATCATCCTCTGCGGTGCGAGCATGATGTCTTTTCTTGTTTTTCTTCTTCTTGTGGGAGCTACTTTTGTTCCTGGGACAATCTATGGAGTACTGTCCCTTCTCTTCACAGGTATAACATCGAATGTGAGAAATATCACTCATGGTTATTCCAAGGTTCTCCCTTTGATTCTGGTGATGGTGTTTACCCTTCTTGTGATGAGGATGCTCCCTCTTGTTGTTGTTCTTTATAGTGTGTGTTGTGAGATCTTGGTCTTCATTACCCATCTTTTCTTCTCAAGCTGCAATTCGAGCTTCTTCCTGTGAGCACTCCTCCCACGGCCTACTGAAGGTGATCAACTTCCTTCTTGTACAGATTCCTTGAATGAAGGAATGCCATGAACTAGGAAGACCATTCAAGGTGGTCATCACTCTTTCTCCATTCTCTATATCTTCTCCCATAGCTTCAAGTTGTTCCTTGATTTGAGAGACCCTTGTAAAGTATGACTGCATGGTCTCTGCATTTTGTATCTTCACATTCTTCAACTGGTTTTGCAAGGTCATCTTCCTATTTATATTCTTTCCTTCAAATAGCTTGGTCAAGGAATCAAACATCTCTTTAGGTGTCTTCAGAGATGGCACATGTGGTATGAGATGGTCCTTGATAGAATCTTCAATGATTCTCTTATCCTTAATCGGGTTCTTCTTGTGTAAGGCTTTAGCCTCATCTTCCTCTAAAATTGGAACCTCTTCATTCACATAGGTGTCCAATCCATTCTCTTCTAGGACAAGCCCAATCCTATACTTCCATGCTCACAAGTTATCAGCCCCTTCAAGCTTATCCTCAAGCTTGGTGTGGTGAGACATATTTAATGAGAAACTCAAATGGAAATAGAAAAGCTTTAGGTCTTACCACTTGATTTGTTGAAACTAGATCTGGAGCTGGCTAAGGTTTGACAGAGAAACCCTAAAAATTCAAACTTGGAATTTGAAACTTTTGTCTGGATAGAAAGATGCGCTTGACTGAGGCGAGCAAGTTGGTACACTTGGATTTTGAAAATTCCAAAAATTGACCCCTGAAAATTGACTTGCAAATTTCGGATTTGCAGTTTTTGGTCCTTTCTGGTTTTATGTTTTTTCTAGTCCAGAGTAAAACTAGGGTTTGACTTTTCCCGAGGCTCCACCCACTCAAAAACTTTGATCTTGGTCTCTAAATTTCGATTTTGATGAGGAGCATCTCCCTATGCTGAAAGCACTCCAAAATTCCACTTCTGTGAAAAGCCCTAATTTCCCACAGCAATGACAGGCCAAAAATTGAAAATGCTCAGAATCAATTTATGTTTCAACAGAAAGATGCGCCTTCCTTAGGTGAGTTATCCTAGCCTCCTTTTGTTGATGATCTGTGGAGAGAAACCCAAAAATTAAGAAGCCCTAGCTTCTGCAGCTGCATAGTGTCTTCTTCTCAAGTTAGCTTTGATACCATATTAGATTTTTCACAATTTAATTCAAGATTATCTAGGATCTTATCTGAGAGAATAACATTCACAACAATTCAAACACAAGAGACACAAAGAATTTCATCAAGGAAACCATAAAGGAGAAAACCTCGCAACTTCCTCGGAGATAGAATGAGCAACAATACAATAAACCCCAAAAGTAGAAATGGTCTCCAACAACTTCTCTCTTCTTCACTTGTGCGAACTTGTCCTCCTACTCACTTATGCGAACTTGATGAGTGAGTGAATGAGCAAATAGAGAGGAGCACCCTCTCTATTTATACTTTTACTTTCACTTGACCTTAACCCCAAACAGGTCGGCCCCTAGGTGTAACTGACTGGGCCGACTTCGCCAGGAAGGTCTAATAACCCAATGATGACTCAACTCTAGGGTCTAAAGCCCTGACATTCAATGGAGGGTTAACCTCAATGACTTTACATGACTCAAGTACAATAATGGCTCTCCCTACCGGAGGAATAAACATCTCCGTCGGAGGTACAATAATGAAATACAAATACAACATAAAATATACAAGTGAATATCTTCCGAAGTTACAATTACATTAACACTTTGTAGCATAGGTAAATGAAAAATCAACATAATGCTACACATGAGTGTGGTAAGAATAAAATTGCCAACAATAAGCATAGAACTAATAGAGAAAGCTAAAAGCATCAAAATTGACCAGTTATTGCCAATAAGCAAGAACATATTCACTAAATACGGGGGATGCCTTGTGGTACGAAAGTGGGTTTTAAACCATTTTGGGTATTATTTGGAGTGCAAGATTGTCTAACAATGCCCAAATTGGTTAGAGGAGGATCCAGATGAGTACTCACATGACCAAAAGTGGAAAATACCAAGAGGAACGTCATATGGATAGAGAGTAATCAAATGAAGCCCTAAGATTATGTTAAGGGTCCAAAATCATTTATTTGAACATTAGGAGGGACAATCAAAGGAATGGAATTTAATGCTTGTGCATTCACCACAAAAGTGTGTAGGAGTCCTTATGGTCATCCTAGGCTGTGCTTTTGTGTCTAATTTTTTTGTAAGGTAAACAAATCTATAGGGTGGATTTGTGTATGGCTAGTGTAAAGTAGTAAAGTACTCCATACAATATAGACAAAAAACAAGATATATTTTTTAAAACAAATATGTGTCTTCTCCATTGCTTACTTCCTCAAGCTAATAGTAAATATCCTCCCACTTTCATGATTTTATCATAAGCATAACATCCATGGAGTTACAAGTTAATTTAAGATATTTAGAAAGCCCAAAGGTTACTATTTTGTAGGCACACAAATATTGAGTAGCACAATGTTTCCAAATATTCATTACAACATTAGTTGTTTTTAATACCATGCAACCAAAAAAATTATTGTCTCCTTCTCTATAGCTCCAATCCTCCACTTAGTAGCATCAAAGATGTTAACAATAGATTTTTAATATTCATAAACAATCATGAATAAGCTGCGGATTTTAAAAATATATCTTTCAAACATTCACTTAAATGCTTCTTCTTCCTTTTTTCCTTTTTCCTTTTTATTTTTATTTTATGTTACAATACCCAAGGAAAACCCTCGGCTACTTCATTATGAGAATGTCACCCAGGGTAAATCCTAGATTCTTCGGGGCAGAAGGCTAGGTCAACAATAAGGCTCCAAGTTGTTACAACAATATATTCGAACTCGACAAGTCACTTACATGAATAGAACATGGGTAGGGAGGATAACACTCCATCCCACAACCATTTGGGTAGACCAAATTGACTCATTTAAATGCATTTATAATTGCAGTGGGAGGAATTTTACTCTAACAACACATACTAAATGTGTGGAGGATGAAGTTATTATATTGCAAGTTTATTTTTTTATGAAGAATAGTTGCAAAAAAATTAAGCTCTTAAGAGCTTCTCTACAACCAACAACATTTTTTTAATATATTGAAGAAGACATTTTGTTATTTTTAACAACCTCATAGGTTGTCTTTTCAATTAATCTTCAAGGCGAAATTTTCATTCTCTCAATAAAGTCACTACCCATTTCTCCAACATGGAGCAACTCTCAAGGGAGAGAGGCACTACCCATTGTTGGAGTTTCTCTCATATAAGAGAATCATTACCCGCAAAGATCAAGTCTCGTATGAAAGTTACTACCACATTAAAGAGGATCGAGGGAGATCTCCATTAAGAGGGATGACTTTCTCCACAACAAATGGTTGTACCTCCCACAACGAGGGTTGATGATCCTGTTATCACAGAACTTGTAGTTGCCCCAAAAGGTGATCCTATCCATGATGGTAGAGGTGTTGGGAAACTAAAGAGGTGACCTAAGAGGGATTTGATTCCCAAGGATAAATGGTTGTCACTCTAATCGAGGCACTCTTCACTTTAGATCAAGCTAACGCAAGACGAAGGGGGGGACCCTAGCTAGCTAATAAAGGCTAGCGAACCTACTCTAGACACTCTAGGATGATGTGAAGTGGAAAAGAAAGAGAGATCAAGAGTAAGTAGATCTAGATCTAGGGAATATGAGTGGCAAATAGAGTTAGGGCTTGATTGAGGAGGATTTATACAGTAGGTAAATGCTCAACCAAGGAAAGAATATGCCACTAATGGAGTTAAACAAGTAGATCTAGATAGATCTAGTGCCGATCTCAAAGACCCAAATGAGATCCACCTATAAATTGGTCAAATTGGAGTGAGGTGGGACCCACTTAGTGGAATTAAGATAGGATATGCACTAAAATGATTTCTAAGTGACAGATCTGGAGTTTAGAGTACAAATTAGCAACACCCACATGACAGATCTGGAAATTGACTAAAAAACCACAAGTGCATCCTCCCCTAGAGATGGTCAGTGCTTGGATATGAGGGTATATGGAGTCGGATTTCCACCAAACTTGGTCTCTAAGGTTTATTAATTATTTTAGAAGTTGTATGTAGTTATTAAGCCCAAATTATCGCCAGATATATCAGATCTTTAATACGAGGGTTTTAAACAATGAGGGTTTTGAGTGACCAATGGGTAAAATGCATGAAAACCAATACGTACCTTGTAGATCTTACCTCAAACGCTTGCATCCTCCAAGTATTGATGATCCTTTCAATTAGTTACAATTCCGAGCGGGCTCCAATTGATTCCAAGCTAAAACGTGTAGATCCGAGGAGGAAATATGTCTTCTTCACCTGTAAAATCAAACAACCCAAGTTAGATTTGATCCACAAATAAAAGAAGAACTATGCATGACATATCAAAGAGAATAAATCAATGGACGAATCACAATTGAAAAACTCCCTTCAAGATGAAAACGTCTTTCCCAAGAGGAGTTGGGGAAACCCCACAATCGCCCCTCCAAGCTAGTTGCACCCTTACCCAAGATGAATTCGGCCTCCACAGAAAGATGTTGAAATCACATGAAAATACCTGAGATGTCTAAATAATATTGTATTCTCATAAGTTCCAATCACATATGAGAACATTCATCAAAGCATGAGAAGTAGATCTGCAAAATAATATTGTATTCCAAGAGTTCCAGAGCCCAAAGGCGCCTTTACAATGAGGGGGTCTCTTCCTTAAATAGGAATGAGAGAGACCAAAACCCTAATCACTTTTTGAATGAGTGGTGGAGATCAAAATATATAACAATTATAATCAATGGCTAAGATGAGCCGGAAATAAAATACATGGATCAACTCACAAATAGAGCGGGGTGCACTCACTAAGACGCCCTAGGGGGACATACCATACGGCAAGTGACTAAAACAAGTGAATAAATCACATGGTGGGGCTAGGAGGTGATTATATCCTTCACTAGCATGGCCCCATGGCACAATGATAAATAATATGACCCTATGACATCACAAAGTGACCAAGTGACCAAATCGTGGCCCCCTTAAAAGCATAAATAAATATCCAAATAATAGGCTGGAATGTGTGTGAACCCCACTCAATGATACAAGCTATGTCAGAAGGTGTGGGATGCATAAAAAATATACTCTGAACAAACCTCATTCCAATTCCTTGCCTCAATTTCCTCAATGACCATTTTATTCCATTTTTTATCCTTAGAAAATCACCTATAGAATAATAAAATGCATGTATCTCTCTTCCTAGTGCCCCGGGCACAAATATGACTGCATCAAAATGTCTGGAGGTATGGTAATATGGTAATAAAAAGTGGTTGGACCCCATACTCCCTCTATAGCTCCCTAGGAGAACCAAATAAATCTCCAACTGTGTTGTCAGGCCATTTTATAATGGCAATTCTGCAATAAATTGACAATCTGTCTGTATTCTTATCTGGAAGTGCCTGTAATTGATATACGAGTGTGCCAATGGACTCAAAAGGTCCAAATGTACTAGATATGAGTACTCATACACCCTGTGACCACCTGGATAATCATTTGTAGGCTTAACCATGCCTGGATAAATAAAAATAATGGTCTGCAAATAATAATAACAATAAAACCCACCAAACCACCATATGAAACCTGTGTCTGCTGCATGGAACCATCAAGTGGGCATCATAGGACCACAATCAATCTCGAACATCATCGGTTCAACTCATCTAGGATCCTGCAGTTGACTTGGTCAAACTTGATCAAAATAATGACCCAGGCTGAAACTGACTGATGCTGCAAGTGCAAATGGATAAGATATGTTCCTTTAATTATTCTAATAGCAAGTCTAAAGTCTAAAGTATCATTTCACTAGCGATTAGGCAATTAACACATCAAATGTAAGTCCAAAGTTAAAACAATCAATTACTCAAAACAGACCCTCAAGAATATACTCATTTCATGGACATGACCATTTTGCTAGGAATGGGTGATGGTGAAAAATGCAAGGCTAGGATAAGGGATAGACTTTAAAATATTCACCACTGTGACACTTTGTATGAAGGAAAAGGGAAAATCACCTAAGCATATGTTGGATAGTAAACACACATGGAATGGCAGTGTCTCACAAATGGAATGAGTTGATTTGAGAGGCGTCTATTCAACTTTTGGAAAATGTCTACAACTCACTTCCAAGCTGGAACCAGCTCCGTGAGGATATTTTCTATAACCACCGTGACTGGGGGCACAACTAACCGTAACTTGAGGTTCTAGGGGACACTTAGAATTAGTTGTCCCTTACTCCATCTCACATCCCAACCTGTAGGATCTGTGAGGAATTAATCATTACATTTTTATAATGGCCAATAGTCTTTGGATTTAGCATATATTTTACCACTGCTTTTTAGTCCTTATGACCCTTTGGATTTTTCACGTGCTTAGAAGCACAACTAATTGCAACTTTTATCCAGGGTGTTCTTTCATTTCATTTCATAGCCCTCTTTCATTGTGCTGAAAAGCACAATTTTAATTTATTTCCATGGGCTTGCACATAAGATATAATAATAGTTCACACTTGCATGTAATGATGGTAGTACATTTTGCTTCAAATCTAGCCGACACAACTCAGGAAACTAGGGGGATCATCCACAATTAGGACCAAACATTAGGGGAAACCGGCCAGAGAGGTCGAGGCTTCAAATCCAACTCACCTAAGCTCAGGAACCAACACTAGCGGGTTCGGTAAGTTATGTCGCACAAACTCAGATCCGAGACACAAAACAACAAGGAATCTACCCAATCATAGAGGCAAAAGTGGGGAGGTCCTCCATATCACAAGCTAAGGTGTAAGTCAAGGTAAAACCAAACATGGAAGAGAATGGATGGATGGGGAAAGTGATAGGTGATTCCATAACTAGCAATCCATAAATGGTGGGAATGACCATGTCCATACTACTTTAGAGGGTAAAACCAACGAGTATAAACAAGAATTTCTTATTATGAGTAATTAGATCATTTAGATTCTAGACAGTCAACAAAACAACCACATCCATATCCATATATATATATATATATATATATATATATATATATCGCTAGATCATGACCGCTAAATACCTAGTCAAGCTACTAAGATAAGCAAAGGAGCAAGGCGGATATATCTAATGCACACCATATACCTGCTGGGCCATATACCTGTATCTATCATCTGGATCATCAATCGTCACTGGAACATTGTTGTTGTAAAACTCTGGGTACTATCACACTGCTATGTATGGACGAAAATGGTCACCTCAGTCATCAAATCTGAGTTCATGAGGCTCAATCATGGCATAAGGTTCATCATATCTGATCTGGGGCTGCTTTGATACATGAGTGATCATAAAAAGTACTGCTCATCATAGGTTGATCTCATAAAAAATGTGTAAAGGCCTAGCTCAAAAATATACAGGAAACTGTTGTGCAATCATGGTAGTTTGGCTACTATGGATGTGATAACAGATCCCTCACCCCTCAAATAGAAAATAAGAAGAGAATTGATGCTAGAGTTGAATTAGCCTGCCCCTTCATCATCATCATTTGTCTAATAAGAACTCAAACTTGGCTATAAAGGAGAGAGAGTTTACCAATGAGAACCCTCCAACATAACCAACCTCCTAATGCATATATTTATATTTTTATGATAAATATATGTTAAACAAAAATGAATTAAATATTGTTACTAATTGATTCTATACTTATATCATATTTAATCATAACTTAGGAAATATTTAAGAAGGCTTAATAGTCATATGTTAAAGGAGGGTGTAATATTTATTTATAACATATATTGAACATAAGTGTTGTTGACAATTTTATGTCACAAACGCAAAAGAATGCAATATGACAACATAGTTCCTTATGTTGTCAAAATTAAGCCTTCAAAAATAGGTGTTGATAATCATTAGTTCTTTTACAATCCTTTGAATTCCCTTGTTCAAGTCCACTATCAAGATTGTTGTTAAGAACCTACTATTTGAATTTCTAATCATATCAAACCATCCCCATCTACTAGGTTGGATACATAATGAATTGTGAATGCAACCCTCATATGATCTTAAAGCACATCTCTTTTAATTCTTATCTCTATGTTCTTAATCTATCTTTACAAGATAAAGTATACAACTTGAGGTGTAAGCAAGTCCAAGTAGAATCTACATCTATCCCTTTCTTTGTGATTAAGATGAACTTCACACTCTTATTTTCTAAGCTTAGATCTATTTCTTCCATTGTTTAAATTTTTTCTCTTACTACGCATTATTTTGAGGATGGTACCTAGGGTAAACCTTGGATGCTTTAGGGCACAAGGCCAAGTAAAAAACAAGGCACAAAGCCATTACAACAATATACTCTTTATGAGCTCAACATGTCACTTAGGGGAATAGAACCTGGGTGGAGAGGATAACACTCCATCCCACATCCACTCAAGCTAGACTCAATTGAATACTATGCATTGTATGTTGTGAAATAAAAGCCAAAATTTCACATAGAAACCCTAAGATTGATTTTTAGATATTTTATTACTTTTTTTATTTTAATCTCTACGAGGAACAAAGTTCATTCACACACAAGTTACCAAAATATTTGGAATATAAAATAATCCATAATAGGAATAATAACATATTGAGTAAAATATATGAATGAATATGTAATAGATAAGAGATTATTTTAGAATACATAGCGGAACCTTTAAATAATCCTCTCATGACTAAATGTGAAAGGATGCAACCTTTCATTTAATGTTACAATTAATTCATTTAATTATTAAGTATTATGAATGTTTATTGATATATTGATATATTATTTTATGTTTGTATTATTTCCTTCCTCTTCAGAAATGCTTTGTCCTCAAAGCATATTGATGATAGGGCTTATGTCTTATTTTCTTACTTGTAATGTCGTCCGCGATATTTTGTTCTAGTAGCGGCGACACTTGATGAAACGAATCGATGTGTTCTTTTAAACATTGAGTAAAAATGTTGCATCATTTGCGAAGTTGTCCATCCCAAATTAACTTTCATTGGGAGCTTTTGTTGATCGATTTGTTGGATGGAACTTCTCGTTTTCTACTTCCACCTAGGTTGTTGATTTTGTCTCTTTATGTTCCTTTTGACCTTGTCGTTGGCATATTGATTCTTGTGATTTGGATGATGATATGATATCCTAATCTTTTATGATTTTTCTTCAGAACCATCTTGTCTTGATGTTTGTGGTGATTTGTCATTCTTCTGAATTTGGGCGCCATTTGAGTCTGTATTGGTTCCCTTTTTTGGTGTTTGAATTTGAGTGTCCGATGACTTCTCTATTGGGTCAGTCATTGTTACTTTGTTGACTAATGATCCTTTGCAATCTAACTCTTCTTGTAAATATTTCTTATCATGCTTTAGTTTCTTAACTTGTATAAGTAAATATTGATTATGTATCCTTAAGCGTAAGAGTTCTTCCTTATAGTTTGACTTATCGACTTCATTTTGAGTATCTTGATTCTCTTTCTCTCCTTCTCTTAAATTTTTTTATCTGTTTTAGAAAATCCTGATTAATCTTCTTTAAGGATGAATTTTCTTCGTCTTTTCCTGATATTTTTTTCTGGAGATCTTGATTCTCCTCTTCTAACTTTTGATCGCTCTTTGTTTTATCCTTTGTCTTGTTGATTTGAAGAAGTAGTTTTTTATTATGATCTCTTAGACAAGAGATATATTCTTCTTTATCCATGATAACTTTGTCACATTCTCTCTGCATCTTTTGTATTGATTTCTAATTTTCTTGTGGCATTACCTTTGAGCTATCCTTGAAATCTCTAGTTGGCACAATTGTTGAATCTGGCTTCATTTTAATGTCCTATCATATGATTTTCTTCTTTTTATAAGAAAATGTCAAAAGCTTTTTGTTTATGTTGAGAATGAATGTACCCAATGTATCTAACTAGGATGACCCTAGAATTATATCTGTTTTGTTTTGGCACATTGAGACGACATTGAATTGAGCTCTAAATTTGTAATCACCAAAGCTATGTAGTGTACCCGGCTCCGAAACCAAGGTCACGGGCACATGTAAACCCAAAGGAAGGTTGAATAAAGGTATTGTACAACGGAATAGGGTCAACCAATTAAGGTTAGGATAACATACCATAAAGCTAATTTAAAATAACATTCAACCATTAAAATAAATTGTGACATCTTAAAAACAATTATAAAACTCCCCAAAAGCTCATGCAGATGTAAGACCATGCAAGCACGAAAATGCAACCAGATTTACAAGCTTATTCAAATTGGACCTTAGCATTATTAAAACATTAATGGTGACCATAATAAGCCCAATAATACTATATTATCATATTTATGGAATTCTTTGCAAACAATTACAGCCAAAACTTTTCGCCGTAAAACTATGCAATTACTACACATCCATAATTCCAATTTAAGACACCTTCATTAACAATTTTTCATTGCACATCGGATCAAATATGAATCTAACACCTACATCCATTAAATAGTGCAAAATGAAAGTTATAGAGCTACCGTATATAACCATTAATTCATATAAAAGATCATATCTACCAATTGCTATCAAAATCACTACCGAATCATCCGACAAGCATCCAAATCCCTACAAAACCAACTAGATTCCCAAATAGAAAGCATACCAGCTATATGGGGAACTCTACAACCACCAAGGGAATACTAGAAATTTAATAGACAACCATATACCTTTAGGTAATCAGCTCTATAGAAAAACCATTCATTCAATCTAGTTTTCAAGCAGAAAAACCCATTTCCTAGCAGTCAAAACTCAATATTTTCATTGGAAAAACCATATAATAGACTTGAATAGCCATGAAGGGCACACTTGCAGAGTAAGATACAACAAATAACACATGTATAATAATTTTCCAAGCTTCCATCAAGATTATATCTTTAAATCAAGAAGAAAACACCAGTTTCCAAGCATGATTCCTCAACCAATGTTCTGAAAAACCAAGCATTTTCATCTGTAATTTCATCCAAAGATATGATCAGCCATAGAGGATGTATTTTCAGAGTAAGCTACAACAAATAACACATGAATAAACATATTTCAAGCTGCCATCAAGACCATAAAAAATCAAGGAGAATACACCAACCTCCAAGCAATTAAACCATCAAATTTGCATCCAACCATTGATATCTTTGCCAAGCTTTTCAACAGTAAACATTTAAACTTTGGAAACAATGGAAAAATCATATAAAAATATGAATTTATATAAAAATAAATAAACCACTTATCTTATTAATGTGCAACTGGCATCAACCAGACCACGCACCACCTACCCAAATCTCACTTTGACAGGACACCCCTGAGCTGAGGCCATAGATCCACCACACAGGTGCACTCAAGGATAGCTCAAGTATTAGTTTGAGAACCCACAACTCAATTCCTGACCAGATGCTTTCTCCTCCACCCCACTACTAGGTGCAATGGTAATCTCTTCACCCCCTAGATTCCTTAGGACATCACTATTCACCATCAGGATTTATGTGCAGGTCTAGGATAGAGACAATAAGTGGACACAGAGGAACTATAACAGAGTTTTCCAAGCTTACCACAAACACCATACAAGATCACAGTACTTCAATCACAATGTCCATTCACATAGCATAGCATACATGGCTTCCCGAGCTCACAAGCGTACCAAGCTCTCAACATCAATGGCATGAACAACCAAGAACAATCAACAATAATTAACAACCTGAACCAAGGAGATCAATCATGGATTTATAGCCCAAAGAAGGCAATTCGAACCTAATGGGGTCAAATCAAACCAAGGTAAGCCAACTTGAGTCAACCCAAGGGGGGATAACTCAACCATGAGAGGCTAACTCGAATCCAACCCAAGTAATTTGAATTTTAAGGAGAGTGGATCCAAGTCACTCCAACCAACTCAAATTCATGTGTGGACACTTAATCCCTGTAGAGGAATTCAAAATAGTGAGGCAAGGAGTTACATAAGCCAAAGCATATTCCCAAAATAGAAAAGGAGGTGTTACACAATGAGTTACACAAACCAAGGCTAAAAATAGCCAGTGAGGGTGCACTTGTGCAAGTGGGGGTTACAAAATCAAGTATAACCTCCAAAAAGAAGTTACAAAACCACCAAAGGGGCTCAATCAACAAGTGGAATCCACCCAAGCACCAAGGAGGGTGCATTCACCGAGGGAGGTCCACTAAATCATGAATTAGGCTCAATAGTACCAACATAGGCTAAAATAATCAAAATTTGGGTCCATTGTACAATGTTTGGGTGATCATCACCTAGTAAAGCCACCAAGGCATAAATACAGACCAAGCTCAACCAAACAAGTTTTAAAGTTCTAGGAATGTCCCCATTCCCCCTCACATTGTGGATCTACGCCTCCCATACTCTTTTGTGGGCTCCAGTGTGCTAGTTGTTTTTATTAATTAATTATTTACAAAATAATAATAAAATGTGTCTCAGTCATTAAAGACCCATGTCCCGGCACCTAGTGCCACAATAACAAATAATTACAAATGACATATGTCCAGGGCTTAACACACGGGGTATTACATTCCCATCCCCCTTAAACAATGCATCATCCTCGATGCATAATACATACATGCCTTTACAAAAGGATAACATGCATTCCCATACATGCCTCTGAAAGATAACATATTTCTAACCACAATACTTCACACTACCACTTACTTTCATGTTCGTCTCCACTACCTATGGGAGAACCAGGACTGGTAGAGTCTACTCAAGGAAGCAAGGGTGGATATTCAATCCCCATCAAAGGGTCTTAAAAAATTATTACAAGGCCTTCAAACCTCATTATGAGGCCTTCAATCCTCAACAAAGATACATCCACCTAAAAATCATATTCCATACACTCATATGATTAACATCAGGTATACAAAAATTTGATTCATGATATAAAGATATTCTTCTATAAAGACACTTTCTTCACATTGCAACAACCACATGGTTAGCATCACACACACACACACACACACACACACACACTGTTCAACACGATACATAAAATACATCTCCAAAATACAAGATACATGAAATACATCAAAGGTACATGAAATCAAAACACTTGAAATGCATATACCCGAAACACATTCTAATCAATTCAATCATACATTATACACATACTCTAAGATACATGAAATGCATGAAAGGTACATTAAATGCATTAAAATACTTTTACAGATAAGACATTGTTATATAAAAAAAAAACATAATAAAGTATATATATATATATATATATTGATATTAATAATATTAACATTAATATTTTTTTTTTACAGAAACGGTTAAAGGGATTTTATATAAAATTTCGAACAAAGGTTACAAAAAATAGCAGCGAGGATGCTCTCTGTGAGGAAGGAGAGACATCAATTCCTGCATAGTTTCAGACTTTCTAGAGAATACATGGAAATAACCTATTCTATGAAGCTTGAAGCTCTTGACAAACTGGCCTAATAACAAAACAAAAGTACATAGCATTGCGTGTCCTGATGACTGATACAAAAAAGATCCAAACTACCATACTTCTGGTGATACCCATTACATGACCGAGCAAACATAAAAACTGACAAAAAAAGTCTAACCCGAAACTGTGACAGAAGAGAGAAGAGCAATGACTAGTTAGAGGTGAGCAGACTCCATGCTGGCTCTACCGGCATTTCCTTTGAGTTCACCAGATAAGCTCTTGAGATCAATGCGCATGCTATCGATCTTTCCCTCCACCACCTTGGCACAGTTGTGTACTTCAGAGATCATTGCTTCCAAATGGTTGAAGTAGGGGCAACTATTTTCGAATTTTTTCGCCAAACTATTGACCTGTCCAGAATACTTGACACTGCTACCACGGAATTCCACATTGGTGGTTTGAACAAGCGAGAAGAAATGGGTAAGGGCATGCTTGAGCTCATAGTTTCCCCCCCGTAGGGTGCGAATTTGAGAATCCATATCATTCAGGTGAGCCTGAGCCTCGACAGGAAAACTGGAGAGCCCTATCGCAGAGTTACTGCCATCTTCATTCCGCTTACCAAAGAAAGAGTAGACCTTGCAGGGTTTTGACGAGATGTGATGTTCTGTTTCTGAATTATCCATAATCCTATCGTGACAGACATCAATTTCCTGAGTGGACTTCACGGGTTCAAATTTTAACCCACCCTGAGAGGCAAGGATTTTCCTACACAAAATGCATTGCATCATCGCAAGGCTAGGGGGCGAGGAGTCTTCTTCCATGACAACATAGCTAGGAGAGGCCTCACAACTGGAGAAACGTTTTCCATTGGACATTCCGGGCTTGAGAATGCACCAGACTGCCGGCTCACCTCTGTTCCCGCAGCAATTCCTGAAAGTAGACTCGAATGGAGGAATATTGTAACCCTTTCCCATTTTTAACACGAAAAGGCCTTGAGAATCGGTCAACAATGAATGCTGCATGGATTCCATGTGATTAGCGCATGCATGGAGGTCTGGATTCATCAAGGAGGTATAAGAGGTGGCAACAAGCATTAAATTGGAGTTATGATGCTTCAAACCAATTTTAACATAGCGTGGAGGATAGGAGTTATGCAACCAACATTGCCATAGCCGATAAAAAAGACTTTGTAGAGGTGGTTCATAAAAGATCAAAGGTGAACGAGTTAAGGGACCCAAGCAAACATATGAGAATGCTGATTGCAAACCAACGTCCCACACTCCAATCTAGCATCCACATTAGCCATCTTGTCCGCAAATTGACTGTTATTCCTGAGGATATGGAGGAAGTTGATAGATTTGAATTCCTTGATGGTGTTGTTCAACAAATGCTGCATTTTGGAGACAGGGGTCTTTTTGCTCATTGATAAGCTTCTGGCTTCCTGAATGATCAACATAGAATCCCCAAAGACAACAAGCTCATCAATTCCCCCATTTCTTGCTAGTTTTAGGCCCTTGATCAGGGCAAGCCATTCAACTCCATTATTAGATCTTTTGCCTATTCCCCAAGCAAAGTCTTTCGTTTTGCTTCCGTAAGAGTCGTAGAGGACTCGTCCCGCACCTGCCAGCCCTGGGTTTCCTTTCGAGGCACCGTCGAAGAATAGAGTGTTACAACCGATATTTTCCTTCCAGAATTGAAAAGAGTTAGGACTCATTCTGATGTGCCAGTTCTGGACATTGGGACGCCTGCTGACCTGAGATTGGAAGGAGGAAGGATAGGGAACTAATAAGTCTGAAACCCAGACTTTTTATTCAGTGGTCAGGATTTCTTTGCTGATGTTATTCATAACTCTTGTCCCTAAGGCTTCTATCCAGAGGGCTTTAGCAGAGGCAGTAACTCAGCTAGGGGTGGACTTTTTCTCCTCGAAAATTTCCTTATATCTCGCGGTCCATATTTTTCAGCAAATGAACTTTGGGAGAGCTTCCCAAACTTTTTGGAAGTTAGGTTTTTTTGACTGCGAGCCGTGGTAATAATCCTTCCAGCTGGAAAATAGATTTGTCCAGTTAGTGGGCAGGGTCAAATCGAAATGCAATTCCTGATAAGCACGATGCCAAACTTCCTATGAGAAATTGCATTCGAGGAAGAGGTGCTCAAGCGATTCTTCTGAATTTTTGAAGAGGATACATCTTGTCGGGCCTTTGACTCCCCTTTTTCTTAAGTTCTCCGCTGTAAGAGTTTTATGGTGAGCAAGAATCCAAGTGAAAGTGTTTATCTTCGAGAGCCCATCTTTGCCCCAGACTTTGCTCCATTTCTGGTCCCTGTTTCTACTATTGTTGACACCATCCAGTAGACGATAGCCTTCCTTAATGGTGTATTGGCCCGTATTTCCCCAAACCCTTTTATCCTTTAGGTTGATATGAACTGGAATCGCACTGTGGAACAAATATAAGAGGATCTTGAGGTCGGATTGAAGATGAGCCGGGGGCTCTAACTCTTTCTATCTTGCCCAGCGACCGCAGTTGGTCCAGGAGGATAGGTCAAACAAAGTATGGAGATTTTCATTGTCCATCCACATTTTTAGATCAGGGAAGGCCTGCGAGATGGTGGCAGGAAGGGAGGTGTCGACTTTGTCTTGCCAAATGTTAATCAATTTTCCATTTCCTAGGATCCAGTAAAGATTCTCTTGGATAATAAAAGCTGATTTTTTGCAGAGATCCCAGATCGAAGAACCCCTTTTGATTTGATCTATGGCATCCCCACAACGTTTTCTACTTCCACTCAAATACATTTTGTAGAGGACTTCTTTCCACCAGGATGTTTTCCCTGAAATGGTTCTCCAAAGAATTTTGGCACCAAGAGCAAGATTCATGATTGACAGATATTTAATCCCAGCCCCACCATAAAGTTTCGGTCTGCAAACCAAATCCCAATTCACCAGATGAAATTTTTTGCTGCTATTCGACTTTCCTCCTTGCCACAGGAACGATCTGAAATCCTTTGTGATTTTTTTGATTATTGAATTGGGGTCTAAGGAGATTAAGCAAGCGTAGAGAGGGTAAGCCACAAGGATATAATTGATGAGGACCAGTTTCCCGACCGAATTTAGCCACCTGGAACCCCAAGAGATGATTTTTCTTTTAATTTTATCAATTAGCCCTTGCCAATCAACGCTTCGTTTCTTTCCCTTGAAGATTGGAATTCCAAGATAATTGAAGTAATTCCATGGCATTATCCCTTCAAAGCCAAAAATTCTTGCAATTCGGGCTATGGTCTCAGGAGGGTAGTTCAAGCCATAGAATTTAGACTTACCCGAATTAACTTTGCTGTCGGAGGCACTTAAGAAGGTATTCAAGACAGACTTGAATCTCTCGGTGATAATTGAGGAGGCACCCCCAAGCAAGATGGTGTCATCGGCGAACTGGGCGTGATTGACGAATTTGATTACTCGAGCAATTTTTAAGCCTTTTAATTCACTGGAGTTTTGCAGAAGCTGTGATTTCCTGCTTAGAGACTCAGACATCAACAGATATAGGAAAGGAGACATGGGGAAACCTTTCCGTAGTCCCCTTGAGGCTTGGAAGAAGGTGGTAGGCTTGCCGTTGACAAGAGGGGCGATCCACGGGCTACTGATGCAGGCTTTAACCCATCTGATGAACCTTGGAGAAAAACCAAATTTGATCATAACTTCAAATATAAAAGAGTTATTAACTCTATCAAAGGCATTGGCCATGTCCAGTTTGACAACCATACCTTGTTGGTTTTTTTTTCATGCTTGAGTGGATTGCTTCCTAGACGATGATGATGTTATCAAGAATTTGACGTCCTGCAATGAAGCCTCCCTGAGAATTTGAGATGAGTTTGCTCATAATGCTTTTCATTCTAGTTGCCAGGATTTTAGACAGTATTTTGTAAGAGGTGTTGCAGAGTGAAATTGGCTTGAACCGGTCAATGGTGAGGGGATTTTTTTCCTTGGGGATCAAAGACAAGAAGGAAGAGTTAGTTGCCCCATTGATTTTGTCTTTCTTCTTGGTCCAATTGAGCATGCTTTTTAGGTCATCTTTTATTATTCCCCACATGGCTCTATAAAAATTTATTGTGAACCCGTCCGGCCCAGGCGCTTTGTCCGGTTGTAAGGACCAGATTGCCTTCTGAATCTCATATTCCATGATGGGCTTGGAGAGACTCTGTTCTCATCATTGGTGATAAGCAATGGGATGCCGGTTAGAAGGGTTGCTTGAGCTTCCATATCAGCATCATCGTTGTCCATATATAGATCACGAAAATGATTGAAGGCGTGGATTTTCAATTCTTCTTAACCTGCAATCTTGCTGCTGTAGTTGTCTTTGAGCTCTTTGATGGAATTTTGACTGAGATGAACCTTAGTTTGCTTGTGGAAGTACTCATAATTTTTGTCACCTCCTTTTAACCACATTTTCCTGGATTTTAATCTCCAAGTTTCTTCTTCAAGTCTCGCAACAGAGAGAATTTTGAGATTTAACTCCTTTTCATGACAGAGAGAGAGAGGGACGTAACCCGTTCGAGTTCCATTCTGGAATGGAGGTTGGCAAGTCCATATTGGAGATTAAGTTTTAAGGAACCATGATTACAAAAGGAAGTCTTGGCCCAGCCTTTGAGAGCGCATATCGGACAGATCTGAGCTTGGATTCCCACACGAAGCTGGGCGAGCCAACATAGTGAGCTATCCATGCTTTATGGACAAGAGCAAGAAAAATGGATTCTTGCATCCAGAATGGGTTAAAGCAGAAGGGGATGGGGCCGAGGATGACTGGGGAGGAAAGAGACAAAGAGATCGGTTTATGGTCTGAAGTAGCTGAGGGAATGACAAAGGAGGCAGGAAGGAGATCTTTCTGAAGAAAGGATGAACTAATTAGAAATCTATCCATGCGAGTCGCGATGTGTCCGATTCCCACCCTTTTATTATTCCAGGTAAACTTACCATTCTTTAGTGGGATGTCCAGCAGATCTAGCTCAGAGATGAGGTCCTCCATTCTTTCACCAAATGGGTCTCTGACCTTGTTTCCTCCATGTTTTTCATTCTACGTAATGGTTACATTGAAATCTCCTGCAATAATTAAATCTTTGTCTCGAAGCTCCCCTTTTAAGATTGAAAGAGTATCCCAGAAGGAGGTCTTATCCCTGTAATGAGCCGGCCTATACACGTTGCAAAGGTAGAACATGGTGTGGCTGTTCTTATCCTGAATTTCATTGAGAATCCAGTGTTGAATTTCCCTGGTATAATTTTTAAAGAAATTGCTGGAGGTGAGAGTGGCAATACCCCTGGATGCGCCTTTGGAGTTAAGTGCAGATACATGACAGTCTTTCCAAATGGTGTAGGAGAGAGCACTGATCTCTTCTGCAAGCATTTTTGTCTCCTGGATGAGCACAAGGTCTGGATTCTCAGTTCTTAACATAATTTTGAGTGCTTCAACTTTGTTTGAACCTCCCAGACCCCTACAGTTCCAACAGACTGCCTTCATTACTTTTTAGAAGAATGGGATCGTGCTCGGGATCTTCCGTCCGGCTTGGTCCCTCCAATGTTTTTTGGAATCTGAAGAAGCTTAGTGTCCTCTAGTATTTTTTGTCTTCCCAATTCAAGTTCTCTTTCTGCCTCCATTTCTCTGTGATATCTTTGAGACTTTCTTCCTCTAGTGTTTGGTGGAGGAGCTATATCATGCTCATCAAGAGACTCAATAGAAACAGAGTTATTAGTGGAGAGAATATGAGGAATGAAAGAGCTACTCCTTACCTTATCCGCCCAGGATCCTCCAGGGGTGTCGTTTCCGTCCAAAGCTGAAGTGATCCGATCCTCTTTGGGAGAGGAGGGTGGGCGGTTAGCGGGAACCAAAAGATCTTCCACTGTCAATTCGACATGGATTGAGGCAGATGCTGGAATTTCACCTTCTTCTAGAGCTAAGGAATGAAATTGATTACTGGTGGATGCTTCTTTGCCAACTTGCGATTTTTCCATGGTAGGTATTCCCTCTGATGTGGTCGCGGGGGGGGGGGGGGCGTTTTTTTTTTTTCCCTTTTTCGTTGGCTGCCAACCTTCCTCTTGGTTTTTTCCTGAAGCTTCTTTGACTATTTTTGGGAAATTTTTGACAAAATGGCCATATTCATGGCATTTGTTACATTTGAATGGCAACTGCTCATAATCAACCTTTTGTATATGTTCCCATCCATCCATGAACAGGTTTACAATCTCTGGCAAGCCCTTGTCCAAACCTACTTCCACGCTGATCCGAGCAGAAGATAACAAGGGCCCTTTTGGTTCCGCCTTGTTGATGTATTTGCCTATATATTTTCCAATAGCTTGAAGGGTTTCATCGTTCCAACAGTGCAGAGGAAGATGTGGGAGGCGAACCCAAACTAGAACTGCCGAAGGCACATCTTTTTCAGGATCAAATGATAGACTCCATCGATTTAAATACGAACCATAGGTACCCATGAAGTAGGGGCCACTTCTAAATATTAGATCTCTGTCCACTTTGTGTTCAAACAGGAAGGTAACGAAGCCCTTACCGCGGAAGCAATGCGGAAGACCGCCAGAGATCAGGGGCATCCAATTTTTGTTGATCCATGTATCCATGGTTTTGGGAGAGGGCCAGATACCAGTGAACTGTCCGATCAGACCACGTTCGCCCAAGGCAAGGGCCTTCAATCTTGAAGCTGTTGGTAGGATCTGGATATGAGGGGCGACAACTCTCTTCACAAAACTAGAATCTCTAGGATCCGAGGTGTTGGAGGGAAGGGAAGGGGTGGAGGCCACCAGCGCTCGGAAGGCCTCATCCAGACGATGCCGGCGTTCCTACGGACTTGGATCTGAAGGAGAATCCATACGAGGGAGGGCGGGGGCCCAACCAGCGGCGAGGCTGCCTCACGGGACAGAGAACCCTAACGCAGAGCCGAGCGGGCTTCCTCACATGAAAAAACCTCGAATAATTTCATTATCACTTTCATCAGCCTTAACATTAATATTAATAAATAATAAATAATTATTAAAAATTAGTTAATTAAATAAAAAGGTCAAAATACGTGCCTCATGTTTGAAAAGGCATAAATGGGCTTATAAAAGTCCAAACACTATAAATGCAATTTCATATCTTTTATCAATAAATATTTTTATTATATTTTATGGATCATTTGTCTTATTTGCGTTTGGAATTTTCTGTAGGAAACAATTTTATTGTTTCATTGGTACTAGAGCCCCTTCTTGGGCTTTTATTCTAATCCTGCCTTTGGAAAAAATTTCCAGAACTTGTTTGAAACATCCTTTTAGCCACCAAAAGAAGAAAAAATAAGTTCAGAGTTTCTTTGATATCGGGGTCGTTGACCACATCACGATTTTAGTTGTTCAAAACAAAAATTTTGTCGTCGAAGAAGGAGAGAATCACTTGGCCACAGGTCCGAACTCTTCCACTTCACAGGTTCCTCCCCCACACTCTCACAACCCCGCTTGAGATCACCACCTGCATCCTCTCAACAATCCATTCTACATCCCCACACTTATCCACTCACTCCCTTCGCTGCTATTCCTCTTTGCCACCTATAATTCACTACAACAACGCTCAACGCTGCATCCATCTCTCCTCCCATTGCACAACCGCACACATTCCTCTCCACCTGTATTACCCCCGCACTCCTTCCTACATACCCTGCACCATACGTTCCTCCCCACTCCACGAGCTATGCCAACCGCAACCTCCTTTGCATCTGCGTCGATCTCTATCACCCCTGCACCCTTGCTATCATCCCGCTTCTCTGCTATCTTTTCTCCCTCTCACCTACGCACCCTTCCACCACTCCATGCCCACAACTCCATTACGCCCTCCACATATCCCTTCAGCTCCATGTCTCCACGCTTACTACCTTTCGTGTCCCCACATATATCCACACTACAATGGAATACCACACCTATTTGCGGCCACCTCTTGCCCTTACACCTCTCTCTCGCCATCTCTAGCCAACCCGCGCTCCAACCCTCCCTCACCCATGCAATTTCGTTGCAATCCATCCTACCTCCACTCCACGCCGTCCACCTCTGCTCTACACACTACACCCGCCCTACACTCCTCCATTGCAATCCCTCCACACATTTCCTCCACGAGCATACCTGTGCCCCCATCTGCGGTTGTTCCACCTCGCCAGCTCCTCCATCTGCGGTTGTTCCACCTCGCCAGCTCCTCCATCTGCGGTCGTTCCACCTCTCCTGCTCCTCCACGCCTACCCATTTCCCGATCGCATCCATACCGCACCCTACCTTGTCACTCCTCCCTCGTATTCAAACCATTTCCTCGACGTAAGCCCTTCCACAATCCTTCCACATCGACCATCCTTTCCAATCTTGTTTCCCATTTAACCTGCACGACCACCAATACAATTTTAATAAAGATTAAATATTATATAATATTATTAATGTTATTATAATAATATTGTTTTTATTAAAATTTTATTTTTCAAACTTTATATATATATATATAATATTATTATTTCTAAATATAGTTATTATAATTATAATAACTATTATTAATATTTAAATAATTTAATAATTATATTAATTACAATTATTATTTTTTTTAAAAAGAGAGGAAAAAAAGTGAAAGAAGCCATTGAAGTGGATTTGTGTAATTATTGAAGAAATATGGATTCAATATATAAATCCAAATTTTGGACTAAGTATCCTTATTGCGAGATGGAGTTCCAATATTCGGCAATTTTTAAGAATTGCAACCGCTCTTGTCCAATATGTGGTAAATATTATGAAATTCTATTACACACCAAGATCTACTCAAGCAATTACAAACTCTCACAAATTGCATTGCAAAAACAAGTCATACAACACTGAAAACAATCATGTATTTGATGCAAACAGTATAAATCTATTGAATAAGTCTACGCAGCCAAAACTTAGGCAATGCAATGGATATACATATATATAATTACATCAGAGATTTGAAGGCTAAAGATGCTATTCGAAATCCTCATAAAAGCAGGCTTACTAAATCTGTGCTGTTGGCCCGGTTTTGCAACCAGGCTTAGTGCTATGGGCACCTGCTAACTAGTAGCAGCAGTTTCAATGGAAATAAATAACAATAAACTAATTAAACAAGACTATTCATGGATCTAAGCAAAGATATTAAGCAAATAACAAAGATAATTTAAAATCAAGAACAAGAACATATAAGAATAATAAATTTGTATTGATAGAATGGGGCAAGCAACTGCTTGCGGAATCAATACCTCTAATGGTGAGGTTGAATGGCTCCAAGGATGAGCAACTCCAATCTCCAATGGTCTCTTCTCCAATGTGGTTTGCAATGGCTAAAATGCTCAGGGGAGATTTCAGCAGCATAAGGATGAGATAATGGATGGATCTGAAATGAGGAGCCCCTACCACCTTTTTATAGGTTTTGGTGGTGGAAAATACCATTTGTGGTTTTGTGGAAACCAAATGGTATTGACCAACATGGTTTAGGTACTTTTCCCTCCTTTTTCCTTTTTTTAATAAAAATTATATTTTAATTCCCTTTTTAATATTTTTGGGAATTTGGACCCTTTTTGAGGGTTTTTTATGATTTTCTTGGAAAAATAATCTTTTTTAATGGAAAAAGGGGTGTACTAAGGTCTTTTGGTGACCTTTTGTTGGTTTCAGAGGCTCAGATGGTGGAAAAGTGGACAAATGGGTCATGTGAGTAAGGGAATGAGCTAGTGAGCACTTTTTAGGTGTTAACATGTGCAAAACTCCCCCAGGTGCAAAGAGGGCTTTCCAAGTCACCTCTAAAGCTCACGAATTGATAAATTAGTGATCAGATGGTGATGTATGATGGAAAAGCATCCTAAGTTCAGAATTTAGGAAGAGGAAACATCATGGAGGATGAGTTGGCCAAAAAATAGTTAAGGCAAGTCAACTAGCTTTCACCTTTTCACAAAAACTAGTAAAAATCAGTAAAAAGCAGTAAGGCGCCTTTCTATTCTAGAATTGAATAAAATCTAACAGAATCAGATCATATCTAGAATCTCATAAATGCACTCTAGTGACTCATGGGTGCTTGTGGTCCATACAAAGGAGACTTGTGGACCACACAATGGGTAATTTGGCCAACTACCTAGTCTAACACCTAGGAATTAATCAAAATGACTAATTAATGCTATCCTAAGTATTAAATGACATGGATGGATTGAAAAATACTCCAACACCCCCCCTTAAGCCTAACTTTATCTGCTAAAAATCTGAAATAAATAGGGCTCAACAACTTGGCATGGTCACCCTTTAACATACTACCTTGTCCACAAAACAATGAAAGAAGGAAAACCTCATGGGAAAAAACTCCCCTCAAGAATGGACATGAAAAAAATTGAAATATTGCCGATCAATCCTTCACTCCACCACATGTTCAACCATCCCAAGCAGTGATCTCAAATGGCTGAAAGTCTTCTCAGTAAAAGCTTTGGTGAAGATGTATGCAATTTGCTCAGCTGATGGGAAATATTGCAGATCAATGATGTGATCATGCACTAAACTCCTGATGTAATGCATATGGATCTCTATATGCTTGGTTCTTTGCCTATGTACTGGATCAATTGAGACCCTTATAGAACTTTGATTGTCACAAAAGATGACTATGGGAGTGATAAAGGAAAGCCCAAACTCTGAAAGAATACCTTGCAACCACACACACTGAGTTGCAACATTCACTGCTCCTCTGTACTCAGCCTCTGCTGAAGATAGTGCAATTGCACTCTATTTCTTACTTGACCAGCAAACAGGGCCTCCTCCAAGCATGAAAACAAATCCATAAGTGGACTTCCTATCTAGGCTATTTCCAACCCAATCTGAGTCAGTAAAACCAAGAAGATCTAGGCTAGAATCTGCAACATAGTGGATCCCATGAGACTTGGTGCCTTGCACATAATGAAAGATTCTTTTTGCAGCCCTCCAATGAAGCTCATGTGGCTTCTCCATGTATCTTAAGGCCACACTCACAGCATAAGCAATATTAGGTCGAGTATGAGTCAAGTACAACAAGCTGCCAACTAGCTGCCTATACAGGGTGATGTGCGCCAATGGTGTAGAATCTGCTTCTTTAAGTCTAACTCCTGAAAGGAAGGGATTCTTTGAAGGCTTGCAATCAGCCATCTTGAACTTCTTTAGTGGGTCTGAATCATATTTAGACTGAGACACCTTAGTTCCAAACTTAGATTGTGAAATCTCAAGCCCCAAAAATTGCTTAAGAATTCCCAAGTCAGTCATGGAAAAAACTTGATGCAAGGAGGTCTTTAATGAAGCCATTTGATCAGTATAGCTACCTGTGATTAGTAGGTCATAAAAATATAACACAATAATCAATATGGAATCATCAATCAGCTTCATGTAAACATTTGGATCATACTTGCATCTAGCAAAAGATTGTGACAAGAGGAAGTTGTCCATTTTGGCATACCAAGCTCTGGGAGCTTGCTTAAGCCCATATAAGGACTTCCTCAACCTGCACACAAGGTTAGGATATGATGTATACCCTTCTATATGTTGCATATATATCTCCTCCTCAATGTCCCCATGGAAGAAAGCACTCTTGACATCCATGTGATGCACTTCCCAGTGCTTGGATGCATAAATTGCTAGAACTAGTCTTATCGAATCCTTTTGAGCAACTGGTGCAAAGTATCATTGTATTCAAGGCCATGGAATTTGGATAAGCCAATTTCCACAATCCTTGCCTTATACTTCACATCTGCACCATCAGCTGCAAATTTGGTCTTGAAGATCCGCTTACAACTTACCAATTTTCTATCTGGGGGGAGCTTGACTAGCTCCCAAGTTTCAATCTTTTGTAGTGAATGAAAATCCTTATCCATGGCTACCTTCCATATTGGGTCATGTGAGGCTTCCTCATATGTCTAAGGATCTGAATCAACCATCAAAAAACACTTCTCAGATAGATAAGGATCATTCACAGTAAGAACACTCTCAAATTGTGATCTAGTCCTCCTAGGATCCTCAGGATTTCCCACAAGTTCACCAGCTGCTTGAAGGGTCTTAGAATCCCAATTAGGCCTTGTAGGTGAACTTGGATCTGCAATAAGATGGTATTCATCATAATTCATCATAAGAAATATCAGAATAAAAAAAATCAAGAGAAGCATCACTTACACTCTCAGGTGGTGGTGTAGAGGGTTCTCCAATTTCAACAGATTGCAAGGGCTCTTCTTAAAATTGAACACTCCTCTCAATGAAGGATTTTTGAGAGGGCATGTTCAGAAACTTATAGCCCTTGGATTATTTTTAATAGCCAACAAAAAGACATGGTTGGATTTGGGGCTGCATTGCCCTCCTCTTCTCAAATGGAATTCTAGCCCAAGCCTTGGAGCCAAAAATCTTGAAATGAGAAACATCAGGTTTGTGCCCAGTCCAATATTCAAAAGGAGTGGTTCCTTTTAATGCTTTGTGAGGCACTATGTTCTGTATGTAGGCTGCATAATTTATAGCCTCAACCCAAAGTCTTGGAGACAAATACTTGGCCTCAAGCATGCATGTAGCCATCTCTATGAGAGATCTATTCTTCCTCTCACCAACACCATTTTGCTGAGGTGTGTAGGAAACAATGTGTTGCATCTGTATGCCAACAGAAGCACATAATTGTTGGAAATCAGATTTGATATATTCCCCACCATTATTGGATCTAACGATCTTGATATGTCTACCAGACTGGTTCTCAACTGAGGCTTTGAAAAGATTGAACAAATTGAACACTTTTGAATTTAACTTGAGGAAGAAGATCCAACAATATCTGGAAAAGTCATCTATGAAGGTTAGGATGTACTTTGCATGGTTCAAAGACTCATGGGGGAATGGACCTGATATATCATTGTGGTTAAGCTTAAGGGGTGTTGAGGTTCGCTCAGTTCTGGATCTTTCAAACTTATGCTCAGGGTGTTTTCCTAGGATGCAGCTTTGATAGACTCCTTTATAAAACTTGATATTGGGAAGCCCTATGATCATATACTTCTCATGGATTTGAGAAAGATACTTGTAATTTATATGACCAAATATCTTATGCCACAACTTGCTTGATTCATTAGCATGAGTGAGTAGAGCAGAAGGTGATGGGAAAGGCACAAAATGAGAGAATCTATGAACTTTTGAGCTATGGTCAGTAGTACCTAAGGCAACAATTCGGCGTGTGGACATCTCACAGATTTCAACATCATTAGGTGTAAAGATAACCTTTTTGGGATACCCAGTGTAAGTCATATGGTAGACTGACAAGAGGTTTGCAGCAAGACCTAAAACATACAACACATTAGTGAAGGAACCAAACTCTAGATCAACACTGCCTTTACCTTTGCAAGTAGTTTCAGAATCATCACCCAACACAATGGTTGGACCATTAGAAGAATCAAGAGAGGAAAATATCTCTCTTGTAGACACCATATGCCTTGAAGCTCCAAAATCTAGAATGAAAGAGGTAGGCTTGGATGTGCTTCCATCAAAGCATGTACTCTCTCCTTGTCTTCAGAATTGTGTCCTCCTTCCTTCTTTCTTGCGTTCTCAGGAAGAGGAATATTTTCTTTCTCAAGGAGGTGGGCCATTTGATCAATGGTATTATTCATGCAATAGCTCTTAGGATGAAATCCCCTATTGCAATAGTTGCACTTATCCTTCTCTTGCTTCTTATTAGGATTCTTTTTGAAATTTGAGGAGTCTTCATGAGCCTTTTGTTTGTCTTTCTTCTGATCAGGTGGCTTCTTGAAGTTTCTCTTCTTCTTGCCTTTCGAATTATTTGAATATCTAGTAGGAAAACAATGATCATTTGATGGATTTTTGATTGCTCCCATCAAGACCAACTTGTCTTGTTCTTGTGTGAGAGATTCCATGAATTTTGACAAAGTAGGACTCTTCCAGTTTCAAACTGCCTTTCTTGTAGCATGAAAGGCCGAAACAAAGACTGAGTAATCTGGGCCAAGCTTGGACAGGATGGCCAAGATCAATTGCTCATATTTCTTATCAATTCCAAATTGCTTCAATTGAAGAACAAGTGACTTGAACTTTGAGAAGAAATCTTGTAGGTTCTCAAAATTGATTTGGACTCAGTGAATCTAGTTCATTATCCAGTTGGTGGCCTCTCAATTCATCTGTCTTGCCAAACAAGTCTTGGATCTTTTCCCAAACTTCACTTGGAGTGGTAAGACCATCTAGATGGAAAAGGAGATCCCTGGATGTGCTAAGACACAAGATACCATAAGCTTCATCTCTTCTGTTGTGCCTTTTTGCCTTCTCAATTGCAGAAGTAGGCTCAGTTTTAGTTACCATAGTCACCCTGTAGAGGCCTTTGCTCCTCAATAGGATCTCCATCTGTGCCTTCCAGTCAAAATAATTGAATGGAGTGAGGATGATTTGATGTGACTGATCCATGGAAGCTCTGAAATAGCCTTTGGAGTGGTTTGGGTGCGCCCCTGAATGCTTAGGTGCGCCCTCTGGGTGAATGAATGCACCCCCTGGATGACTGGTTGTGCCCTTTCTCAGACTGGTTCGACCCCGCAGGACAACAGAAGGAGACTAGAACAACTTGATAGTTCTGATGCCATGTGAAATTCTATTACACACCAATATCTACTCAAGCAATTACAAACTCTAACAAATTGCCTTGCAAAAACAAGTCATGGAACATTGAAAATAGTCATGTATTTGATGCAAACAGTATAACTCTATTGAATAAGTCTACATCAGCCAAAACTTAGGCAATGTAATGGATGTACATATATATAATTACATCATATATTTGAAGGCTAAATATGCCATTCGAAATCCTCAGAAAAGCAGGCTTACTAAATTTATGCAAACCCCCCCAAGTGCAAAGAGTGCTTTCCAAGTCACCTCTAAAGCTCACGAATTGGTAAATTAGTGATCAAATGGTGATGTATAATGGAAAATCATCCTAATTTTAGAATTTAGAAAGAGGAAACATCATGGAGGATGAGTTGGCCAAAAAATAGATAAGGCAAGTCAACTAGCTTTCACCTTTTCACAAAAACTAGTAAAAATCAGTAAAAAGCAGTAAGGCGCCTTTCTATTCCAAAATTGGAGAAAATCTAACAGAATCAGATCATATCTTATCCAGAATCTCAAAAATGCACTTTAGTGACTCATGGATGCTTGTGGTCCACACAAAGGAGACTAGTGGTCCACACAATGGGTAATTTGGCCAACTACCTAGTCTAACACTTAGGAATTAATCAAAATGACTAATTAATGCTATCCTAAGTATTTAATGACATGGATGGGTTTAAAATAATCCAAAAAATATTTTATTATGAAATACGACCAAGGTAACTCACAATTGCAATTGCAAATACAAAGATTGGAAAGTGAATTAGGATACTACAAGGAACGTAATAAAAATCTACAATTTGAGATAAGTAAGTGGATCATTTTTGATAAGTTGACAAAACAAGAGAATCGTCGCTTAAAAGATCAAAATCAAGAACTGGAAAAAGCTAATAAAGATATCGAGAAAATATTATCATCTAAGAATGAAGAAATATCCAGATTGAATATCACAATCAAGACCTTGAAGACAAAATAAAAAAATCCAAAATAACAAAGAATCACCTTATAAAAGCCATGACAATCTAGAAGAAGAAATAAAGCATTTAAACAATCTCATCATGGACAAAGATATTGAATTAGCGCAAGTCCAAACGAAGTTAGAAATTCTAGAATCAGAGATATGTCAGCATTAGCAACATAAGAAAGAACTCCAACAGATGTATGACGACACTAAAAAGACGCACCAGTTGGAAATTATGAAAATCAATGACACATTATCAATCAATACTGAAGAAGTATTTCGACTACAAAACCATAACAAAACATTAGTTACAAATATCGGGAAATTAAAAAGTATTCGCAAGTCAGAACAAGTTAATGAAGACGTTGAAGGGAAAATACTCGAAAAGCAAGAAGAAAAACATAGCATGACAAATCTTAATCAAGAACTAGAGGAACAAATTAAGAAGTTAAAAGATAATGAGAAATTGCAAGAAAAAATGATCATGAATCTTAAGAATGATAAAGATTCGTTGGAAAAAAAGTATGAGCAAATTCAAAGGACATCGAAACCCTCGGACTCAAAAATTTGAGTTGAGGAAAAATATGTTAATTTAGTAAAAGAACAAGCAACAAGAACTCCTTATTGACACCAAAATTATAAAAATCATTTTGACCAACGATAGGGTCAAAATGAACCTAAACAGAAGAATTATGAATTCAGAAAAGAAAGAATTCAAAATCAACAAACTAAGCAGAATATGAGAAGTTCCATCCAACAAAGCATTAACAAACAACTCCGATGAAGATAGATCTCGGATGGACCATTTCACAATGCGACTTTTTTTCTTGGGAATTCGTAACTCATATCGTCTCGTTTCATCAAGTGTCGTAGATACAAGAGATGAGCAAGAACATAAGATAAAAGTCTTCCATAATCATTCTTTGAGGACAAAGCATCTCTAAGAGGAAGGCAATGTTATATAAACAAATAATAACATAATAAAGTATATATATATATATATATATATATATATATATATATATATATATATATTAATAAATAATAAATAATAATTAATAATTAAAAATTAGTTAATTAACTAAAAAGGGCAAAAGACGCGCCTCATGTTTCAAAAGGCACAAATGGGCTTATAAAAGTCCAAACACTGTAAATTTAATATCATATCTTTTATCAATGAATAATTTTATTATCTTTTATGGAGCATTTGTCTTATTTGTGTTGGAAGTTTTTGTAGGAAACAATTTTATCGTTTCATACATTTTCCAACAAATATGCATGAACTATCACCAAGATACTTTCCAACAAAGATATAAGAGAATAACACAAGGATAACCTTTCAACAAATATACCTTTCTCACTATTCACAAAACATAAGCAACATCGTTAAACTATATATACATATATCATAACTAGCTATATGCATCACATATATTAACATACATCCATATACCCCACCTTTAATAATCGATATCCACCATAGTACACCAACCATACCACATCCATCCATTCAACCATAAACCATCAATCCACTATACATCAATCATATATCAATCACAATGACAACCATACATGCATCGATTGACCATACAACATCATCCATACAAATATTAACCATACGATCATCAATCATACACACAACAACCATAATACATCAATTAGAATACATCACTTGGAATACATTAATCATAATACATCAATTAGAATACCATATATTAATCAATGACAATCACATCTACATCACATTTGATAAGCATAAAATAATTTCTCAATAACATCATACAAGCACATCAAACATAGAGCTAATTATAAAACCATATACATGCAAACTACATATACCACTATTTATCATAGCATTATATATGATTATTATCACATGATATGTATAATAACCATATATACTCTACTACCAATATACCACAATATACCCAATATACGATTCAATATATATATTATACCCATCTACATCACACATATATACACAAATATATATTATCATGCATACTATCTATAATACATATATATCACTGAACCTTCCAAAATCAAGGGTTCGAGACTTTGCCCAACAACTCTTCTTCAGGCTATATGGATTCTGTGCAATTTCCAATTCCACCTCTGATCTCTGTAGCTTCCTTTTCTTTGTACTTACTGCATCTTGTTCTTCACTGCTCTGATTTGGATTCAAGACTGCCATTCAATAACCACAATTTGCATGTTTAGTCATTAACCGACATAACTAACATGTTCCTTCTTCATTCATACCACTTTTCATCTAATATCCAATGCATAAAGCTCTTTAGAAATATTCATTAATTGCATACTGAAATTACAATTCAAGCAAATTGAATAGGGACAGAAGGTGATTCTAGTGACTACAGGGCCTCCACACTGAGCACCACTTCATACTAAACTGTTAGGAACTAGTTTCATCTCACTTGGATTGCATTTAGGAATCATCTGAAAAATCAGTTGGAAAAACCATTAATACACTATAATTTTGGTCTGAAAGCTTCAACTTCAAGATTTTCAAAGCAAATCCTCCAAATGAGAAGAAAATTTTCTTGTAAGGTAGATACCATCAACAACATATATGCACATTCCCCAATCAACCAAAACAATTTTTCCTTTATCAAATGAATTTATTCAAAATTGAGCACTAATTCCCAGGTAAAAAGGCGGGGTATGTTCATAGACTTTTCCCAGACTTTCCATGGATGTTGGTGACTCAACCAAATATCATCATATAACTTTTCTAAGTTCTGGTCAAGCTTCATAAGATCTCCGAATATGAAAATCTATCCTTCCAAAGTTTATCAAAACATTGCCATTCTCAAGCAAAAAACCATATAAGTTCTTTGTAGCCCGGTTTACATCTTTCAACATACATATAAATTATTAATTCCCCAAATAACTTTGGGAGGCTTGTAGGTGGCACTATAGCCCCTTCTTTCTCAAGTACCAACAAATCCATATTCAGTATATATATATATAACATTACCAATACATACACCTTACCATTCACATACATTAATATATATACACTATGTTAGAATATGTAATGATGAATTATGTGGTATATTGGTGAAATATATTTTAAAGCATAAAATAACTCTAATATTATAAAATAAAGTTATCCCACATGCATCATTGTAATTATATCCTTTGTAACCATTCTCTATATAGAGAGGTGGAAATTCATTTATCCCACATCTATTATGGGATGTATTGTAATCCAAACCTCTTGGTATATAAGAGAGGTGAAGGAGACCCTTTTGGGTATGTGTTGATTGTAGTTCATCACACATCACATGTTGTGTATGCCATTTGTACAAACATGATTGTGACATGATTGAGTGATGGAGCTTGATGTGATGCATATGTGAGGATGCCATGTAATCTTGGAGATATATTTGCAGAACAATGGAATATGCAACTTCTTCTGGACGTAGCCCATATTGGGCGAACCACGTATATCGGTGTTCTCTTGTTGTTCTCTTTTCTCCAATTTTATTTCATGCTTTATGTTTAGATAGAAGGATAGACTAGTAATGCTTTCCATAGTTTATATTGTGTTATGATATTATTTCATATGTTCACAACATTTTAACATGGTATCATAGCTGGTTGCTATGATCTAGCACCTTCTATAGCTTTCAATTAATAACTATTATCATTTGGGCATTGTTTATTCTTGTAGATTTGCTTTCTATCTGGTAGCCATTAGGCTTCTCTTCAGATCTGGGCATGATTCTGCAGTGGTTCTCCTGAGGATGAACCTGCTTAATAGGTTCGAAACTTGTCGAATTGAAAAATTCTTTCCGCAGACTCCTCTGGCTTTTAATTACTGAACTGTGGATTAACTATGAACAACCCTAACTTTGTTGTGTAGATTTTTGCAGAACATTTTCAAGGGTCTCTTGATTTATTTTTTTGTAGATCTATATGTTTTTTGGATTCTCCTCAAGGAGATCTATCTTCCGGTTGTCAGATTTGTTGTTTTCGTCCAAGTTGGTAGTTTTTTTGCAGGTTTCCGTCAGCGGCTTAATCAACACTATTTTCGGCCTAAAACTGGACATTCACGACTTTTTCTTCATAGACAGCGCGTGTAACCGCGACTTGCCCTACTGCGAACCCGCGAGTATACTGCAAACTCGCAAATTTCAGTGTACAGGCCCGCGTGTGCTATGGCATACTCACGCCTGCTCTACTGTAAAATTGCGCTTAATTCAATATACCCATGACCCTCGTGTGAAGAACTCGCGAGTGCTTCGGCATAACCGCGACTTCACTGTGTAGAAACCCGTGAGTATCAAATCTAACCGCGACCTTGCTGTGTAGAGACCCACGAGTATTCGCGAGTTTACTGTGGAAGACCTGCGAGTGACTTTTCTTAGCACTTTTTAAAGGGGTTGTAAGTAAAGTTTCTGTTTTTTTACTGTGTTTCTTCAGATCCGAACGATAAAGTGTATTAGTTTTATGTTATTCACTTTTTTCTCTTGTCATTTCTAGCATTTGGATTTAATTTTCTTGTCAATATTTCTATCATTATGAATTCAAAAGTAGCTTATGTTCCTGAACTTGTTGGTCCTAACTATCTTACATGGAAAAGAAAAATGATTGATGTTCTTAGCAGTAAGAATCTATGGAGGATTGTTAATGGTGAACACAAGAAACCTGCTGATGCTAAAGATGTGGCTATATGGGAAGATAAATGTGATCAAGTAATAGGGCTGATTGGTCAAACGGTTTCAGATAGTCTTCAGGTAATTATTGAGGCAAAAGACAGCCCGATTGAGGTATGAAAAATTCTTACTTCTTTATTTGATAAATCTGATGATGTTTATGCTTATTACCTTGAAAATAAAATTTTTGAGCTAGATCCTACTAACTTTGAAAGAGTAGAATTATATCTTGCTGAAGTGAAAACTTTAAATGAAAAATCAAATAATTGTGGTAAAGATTACAAGAAGACAAACACTGCTCTTATAATTATTGTAGAACAAAAACTGCCATCTTGTTTTGACATGTTCATCCAAACTAGGAATAGGGCTCTTGAATTGTCTCAAAATACCACGAAGCCTACTTTGATGTTTTTTGTAAAGGGCTGATAAATGAGCAAAAAAGTTTGATTGTTTTAGGACAAGTCTCACCTAATAAGGCTCTTATGGCACATAATAAGAATCCTATGAAAAGTTTTAATAATGCTAAAGGTTCTAGTTCATACACTTCAAATCATACTAATAAATTTGGTCCTGTTTCTAATGCACATCATGAAAATAGTAAGAAGAAGAATGTGTATGATCCTTGTAAGCATTGTGGTAAAACTAACAATACTGAAAAGAATTGCTTTAAAGCGAAACGTTTAATGTCTAAGGGTAAAAAGAAAGGTTCTGATGAATCACAAGTAGCTTTATGTGCATATGTTGTTTCATCTAGTAGTTCTTCTTCTAATGTGGAATGGATAATGGATTTTGGTGCTTCTAAACATATGACTGGAAATGCTTCTTTATTTACATCTTATGACAATAATAAACACACATCTAAGAAAGTATCTATAAGTGATGGTAAACAACTTTCTATAATTGGTTTTGGTAATATTAAAGCTGCTAATAGTAAATTGGAAGATGTTTTTAACGTTGAACACATGCCCATCAACTTGTTTTATATTTATCGTGCATGTCAAAAATGATATAAATTTGAAGATTGGCCCGATAAATATGTTCTTAAAGATATCAATCATAATTCTAAAGTAGTTTCTTCTAGTTTTGTTGATCATACTGCTGGTATATATAAATTTGTTGGTTTTAATTCAACTAAAAGACAACCCTTTTATTCCTATGTTGCTCATGTTGATGAACTAAGCAAATTATGGCATGAAAGATTGAGTCATTTGAATTATGGTAAAATGCAAATGTTAACTAAAATGGTACATGGCTTGCCTAATATTTCGTCTACTAACGGTGTTTGTGAAGGTTGTGTACTTGGTAAACATCATAGAGAAATGTTTGATAAAGGTAAAGCTTGGCGTGCTAAAGAACCTTTGCAATTAATTCATAGTGACATTTGTGGTCATCTTGAAGTTCCTTCTATATCTCATGCAGTCTATTTTCTTACTTTTATTGATGACTTTAGTAGAAAATCATGGGTTTATTTTTTGAAAAATAAAAGTGACACTTTTTCTAAGTTTCAAGCATTTAAATCCTTGGTTGAGAATGATTCTAGTAAAAGGATTAAGACTTTGAGAACTAATAATGGGGGGGAATTTGTTAAGAAAGAATTTGAAGCATTTTTATCTAAACATGGAATTCAACATCAAAAGACCGTTCCTTACACACCTCAACAAAATGGTGTTGCTGAAAGGAAAAATAGACCTTTAGTTGAAATGGTTAGATGTATGCTTTATTCTAAAGGATTACACAAGAAATTTTGGGCTGAAGCCATAAGTTGTGCTAACTTTATTTTAAATAGAGTTCCTACAAAAGTTGTTAAGCATGTTACCCCTGAGGAAAAATGGAATGGTAGAAAACCATATATTAGTAACTTTAAGGTGTTTGGTTGTGAATGTTGGGCTCATATTCCTGATAATAACATAAAAAGTTAGAACCCAAGTCTCACAAGTGTATATTCATTGGTTATACTGAGGATTCCAAGGCTTACAGGCTATTTGATTCTTCTAATCAGAGTGTCATAATCCGAAGAGATGTTCAATTTACTGAATTCTCTCGACCACTTGAGTCTATAGAACCTCATGTTACCCTGAATATTCCATTGTCTCATGTTACTCCTATATTTGTTACAATCTCCTTCCTCTAGTACTGTGCCTGTTGTTGATCTTAGTTCACCCTCTTCTTCAAGTGTTCCACCTGAATGTCTCGAAGCTCCTGAAGTAACTTATGTTCCTTCTAACCTTCCTATTTGGGCCCGAAAAACTCTTGAATCGGCAGGTAGTGAGATCAGTAACCCTTCCGATACTTGTAGAACTAGATCTGACTTTGCTCTTATGACCAAATTTTTGGCCATAAAGGATCCTACTTCTTATGCTCAAGCTAAGGGTAAACCTCATTGGGAACAAGCTATGTTTGCTGAGTATGATTCTCTTATGAAGAACAAGACTTGATCTCTTGTTCCTCTTCCTTCAGGAAATAATTTAGTTGGTTGTAAATGGATTTATAAAACTAAGTTTACTGTAGAAGGACAGATTGAAAAATATAAAGCTAGATTAGTTGCAAAAGGTTTTAATCAACTTGAAGGTATTGATTATAATGAAACTTTTGCTCTTGTTGCTAAAATGAATACAATAAGAACCATCTTATCTCTTGTTGCATCTTATAAATGGGAAATACACCAAATGGATGTTAAAATTGTTTTTTTAAATGGTAATCTTAATGAAGACATTTACATGCAACAACCTCCTAGTTTTATTAATGCTGAATCATCAAGTTTTGTATGCAAATTACACAAGTATTTATATGGTCTCAAACAAACACCTAGGGCTTGGTATGAAAAAATTGATACATATTTATTGAATAATGGTTTTAAGCGTTGTATGAGTCTGATCCAAATCTTCATGTTAAGAAATTTGGTGATCATATCCTCATTATTGTGCTATATGTGGATGATCTTATCATCACTGGAAGCCAACTTGTTTTAATTCAAAGTATGAAAAGTGATCTTCAAAAGCAGTTTGAAATGACTGATCTCGGTATACTGCACTATTTCTTGGGTCTTCAAATCTGGCATATGTCAGATGGTATTTTTCTCTCTCAACTAAAGTATGCTACATAATTATTGGCTCGTTTCCATATGAGTGATTGTAAACTTGCTCCTACGTCATTTCAGTACGGTGTAAAGTTAACTGTTGAGTGTACTACTCCTCTTGTTGATGCTACTCTTTATCGTCGGCGTGTGGGTAGTTTGATATACTTAACTCACAGAAGACCAAATCTCTCTTTTGCATTAGTATGGTTTCTCGGTTCATGCAACAACCTCATGAAATTCATTGGAAGGAATCCAAGAGAATTTTGAGATATTTACATGAGACATTGTACTATGGTATCTTTAATTCGAGTATAGTGCTACAGTTTCACTTTCGGGATAGACAGATTCTGATTGGGCAGGTGACAGTTCTGATCGACGATCAACTGTTGGTTATATATTTCAACTTGGTTCAGGTCAGATTTCTTGGTCCAACAAGAAGGTGAAGACTCTTTCTTTATCTTCGTGTGAACCAGAGTATAGAGCAGCCAAAGAAGCAGCTAAAGAAGCAATTTGGTTACGACATGTTCTCACTGAGCTTGGTTTAGTTCCGAAATCATCCACTGTGTTGAAATGTGATAATCAGGGTGCAATTCAGCTTGCTTATAATTCGGTATATCACTCTAAGACAAAGCATCTCGACCTTGATGCTCATTACATTTGAGGTCTCATCGTAGATGGTATTCTTTCTCTTGGGTATTGTCCTACCGAGTAGTAGGCAGCCGATATATTCACCAAATGCTTAACATCAGCGAAGCATCTGCATCTTCGTTCCTTACTTGGGATGAGGGAAGTTGTCATGAAGGGGGAGCAATAATGACTCCTTCCTTCCTCAGTGTTAATGAGGGATTTTCTCCCAGCCATTATTAAGGGGGAGTGTTGGAATATATTATATTCCTTGGAAGGTAATAATGTAGTTGTATTATGTTGGAAGTAATCCACAATCTTATGTAAAAGAGTAATACATTATATCCCATATTCATTATGGTAACGTATACTCTTGATATCCATTGTTATATAAAGAGATGTTATTATGGAGAATTATATTATCCCACATGTAATGTGTGAGAGTAGTTCCTCCACATCTCTTGGTATATAATAGGGTTAAGGGAGTCACATCACAACAACTGATCATACTATTACAACACATTGTATTGTGCTCACAAGCTCTCTGCTATATTGTATTGGGGTTATTTGTAGTTGCTCTCTTGTAAGTTTGAAGTATATTTCTGGAGATAATAGAAGACAACCTTCCCGTGGACGTAGCCCAATTGGGTGAACCACGTATATCTGGTGTATCCTTTTCCTTGTTTTCTTTCTGTTCTTATTTATGTTGATATGTTATTGATAGATTAGATAGGTAAGCTATTTTAGCTCTCTGGAGACTGTTTCGATGTATGGATCCGGGGTTCTTGTATTCGTCATGTGATCTATTGTAGAGTTCTTTTAGCTATCAATTGAGTTACAGGTTGTGATGAGTTTGCAGCCACATGTTTTGTTGTATTGTCCATACACTATTGTGATGTGAAAAAATTCATCATACAACTTGGTTTGGATGCAGTTTCATGAGAAGCAGATGTTGTCTTCATCAAGTCCATGAGGCAAAGTGTGTTTTTTATTCGCATCGTATGGAGCATTCCGGAAGTTGCATCAAGGGGGATGGTGGTGTGTTTCCACCTTGCTTCCATTTGTATTATTTCTCCATGTCATCTTTAAGGGGGAGTGTTAGAATATGTAATGATGACTTATGTGGTATATTGGTAAAATATCTTTTAAAGCATAAAATAACTCTAATATTATAAAATAAAGTTATCCCACATGCATCGTTGTAATTATATCCTTTGTAACCATTCTCTATATAAAGAGGTGGAAATTCATTTATCCCACATCTATTATGGGATGTATTGTAATCCAAACATCTTGGTATATAAGAGAGGTGAAGGAGACCCTTTTTGGTATGTGTTGATTGTATTTCATCACATATCACATGTTGTGTTTGTCATTTGTACACACATGATTGAGTGATGGAGCTTGATGTGATGCATATGTGAGGATGCCATGTAATATTGGAGATATATTTGCAAAATAATGGAAGATGCAACTTGTTATGGACGTAGCCCATATTGTGTGAACCACATATATCGGTGTTCTCTTGTTGTTCTCTTTTCTCCAACTTTATTTCATGCTTTATGTTGCTTGGTAGATAGAAGGATAGACTAGTAATGCTTTCCATAGTTTATATTGTGTTATGATATTATTTCATATGTTTACAACATTCTAACACACTACACATAATTATTTGCTTTATACACCCTTTATATATCATATCTTACAACATATATACTAATAAATGCTAATATATTACATATACTAACAGATCCATAATTTCTTAACCTTTGAAATTAAAAGAAATAAAAATACATTCAAGCTTATCTCTGAAGTAAGGCACTAGTTGAGGCTTATGATTCTTCCATTAACATAAGGGTGGTTAAATTTATTTCACTATGCACATTTTATAATCTCCAAATGAATATATATAGAATTATAAATCCATAATAGGCCCAACGGCCATAGAGTTGGAACCTAAGCTCTGATACTGCTTGTAGTGTACCAAACCCCGAAACCAAGATCACGGGCACATGTAAACCCAAAGGAAGGTTGAATAAAGGTATTGTATAATGGAATAGGGTCAACAAAAGGTTAATCTAACATACCATAAAGACAATTTAAAACAACATTCAACCATTAAAATACATTGTGACACCTTCAAAACAATTATAAAACTCTCCAAAAGCTCATGTAGATGCAAGTTCATGCAAATATGAAAATGCAACCAGATTTACAAGCTTATTAAAATTAGACCTTAGCATTATTAAAACATTAAGGGTGACCATAATCATCCCAATAATACTATATGATCAAATTTACATATTTCTTTGCAAACAATTACAACTAGAATTTTCCGCCGTAGAACTATGCAATTACTACACATCCATAATTCAAGTTTAAGACACTTTCATTAACAATTTTTCATTGCTCATTGGATCAGATATGAATCTAGAACCTAAAACCATTAAATACTACAAAATTACAGATATAGATCTACCATATACAACCATTATTTCATACAAAAAATTAGATCTACCAATTGATATCAAAATCACTACCAGATCATCTAGCAAGCATCCAAATCCTTGCAAAACCAATTAGGAGTCCCAAATAGAAAGAATATAAGATATATGGGGCACTATACAACCACCAAGTGTGAACTATAAAGTTCATACACAACCATACAACTTCAGATAATCAACTCTACAAAAAAACCATCCATTCAATCTAGTTTTCAAGTAGAAAAATCCATTTCCTATAGTCAAAACTCAGTATTTTCATTGGAAAAATCATATAATAGATCTGAAAAACCATGGAGGGAAAACTTGCATAGTAATCTACAACAAATAACACATGTATAATCATATTTCAAGCTTCCATCAAGATTAGATCTCAAAATCAAGGAGAAAACACCAATTTCCAAGCAGGATTCCTCAACCAATGTTCTGAAAACCAAGCATTTTCATCTGTAATTTCATCCAAAGATCTAATCAACCATAGAGGACACATTTGCGGAATAATATACAAAAAAAACACATGAATAAAAATATTTCAAGATTCCATCAAGATCATATCTAAAAATCAAGGAGAATACACAAACTTCCAAGCAATTAAACCATCAGATTTGCATCCAACCATTGAGATCTCTACCAAGCTTTTCAATAGTAAACAATTTAGCTACGGAAACAGTGGAAACATCATATAAACATGTGAATTTACATAAAAAAAAAACCACTTATCTTATTAATGTGCAACTGGCATCAACTAGATCACGTACCACCCATCCAAAGGCACTTCCAAGCCAGTTCTCACTTTGACAGGCCACCCCCAAGCTGAGACAACAGATCCAAAACAAAGGTGCACTCAAGGATAGATCAAGTATTAGTTTGAGAATCCACAACTCAATTCCTCATCGCCTACTTTCTCCTCCACCCCACTACTAGGTTCAATGATAATCCCTTCACCCCCTAGGTTCCTCAGGACATTTCCATTCACCATCAGGATTTATGTGCAGGTCCAAGATAGAGACAAGCAGTGGACATAGATGAACTATAACAAAGTTTTTCAGGATTTCTACAAACACCATACAAGATCACTGTAATATCCCCATTCTTGACCCTTATGATATTTGGGCTGTAATGTAAATAATGTATGCATATTATGTATGATTCCTAGCATGGAGATCAAGGCCAAGGCCCCGCTAGTGAATGCTCGATCTAGAAGAGGCAAGTATCTGAAATTATGCTACCCATGTGCTAGTGAACCATGGGAATTGTAAATATGCATTTAATATAAAAGCCCACAACTAGCTATGCAATGCAACAAGAGATGGGGGCATGATATTGCAAGGAAATTGGGAGGGAAATATTCAAACCATTGAGCCAATCAAGTCAATCCAAGTGTCAATGAGAGAACCCATGAACCATCAACTACCCATGTTGATTTTTATGCCCAATCATTCATTTCCCCCAAGAGTTGGGTGAAGTAGTTAATGCCTTGGGGATTGGGGAGGTATGGTTGTCCAAATTCGAGTATGGGCAAGCCACCCACATGGAAAATCATGTTTTTCCTTCTTGGGCAAGAAAACACCCACGAATTGCCTTCCCAAACCATTATTCACCCATGATTTTGTCTCTCTCACGAGTTGGGAGCTGCGGGCGTTTTTCCCCACTATCTTTCTGTGTTTTCCTCCTTTTTCCATGGCTGGGAACTCGTTTTTGCATTGCCCTGTGGTTAGGGAAAAATGAGTCACGATTTTGGGGTTTCTTCACCCATGGCATTCATCCTCTCATGCAGTCTGAGCTTGTTGGGGTTTATCCTTCACGTTTTCATCATTTTTCTGCATTTTCCCATGCCTGGGAACTCGTTTTTGGTTAGCACAATGGCTGGGAGAAGAGAACCACGAATTGGGGGTTTGATGGAGGACATTTTTTCTCCTGGGTTGTCCATAAATGTTTTATGAAAACGAAATTTCCTTTCTAGGGTTGTTTTCCCCATTTCTCACTTCGTTTTTGGGTTGCCCACGTTTTCCATCCATACCCAACACTTGGGGTTTTGCTGTTATGTGTACCCATGCCCAGTTTATGAGTTTTCTGTGTGTGAGGGAGATTGTTGGGGTTGAATTGGGTCTCCATGGCTTTGGCTTGAGCTTGAATGCAAGTATCCAGTGATGAGGAGGGTTCAATATTAGCCTGATAAACCCAGCTATGGACTGGCTTGGCTAGCTGAAATGATGTTTTGGTTGTGTATGAGTTGGATGTCCCCTTTTTCCTTGTAGATATCATGCCCAGCTCGGGGGTGGCCTTCGAACGGACTCAATATATGCTGTCGAGGAGCCTATGGTTGGGTGGAACGTTGCAGCGACATAGCTAGTTGCTTGTGGCAATTGCGAAAGGAAGATAAGTGTACTCTGTCTCTGTATTTTACTTCTGCAATGTATTTAATTGGTTGGCTGTGTTAAATTGAATGACATCATGTAATGTGTGTGGATGTGGTTTTCATTCCGCTGTGCATGTTTAATTGAATTACATATGCACACATGTATTTCTTTGCTTTAAAATTTAATGTATGGGCTGAGTTTATGTAAAAGCCCCAGGATTAGCCATCATGTTCCCTTCCACGAATTGGATAGATTGGTGGGGACGTGACAGTTTGGTATCAGAGCTGCTGGTTGCAGCATTGGGCCTTCATGGGATACCTATCACAGTGGCAGAGGTAAGTACTCCTCTTGCTCAAACTGATCCTTAAGAAAATTCAGAAAATTTTGAAAATTTGAATTTTTTCTAAGTATTTTTAGCTTTCTGCTAAGTCTGTATCGGCGGCGAGACTCGGCGAGTTCATCCACAAGGCGGAAGGAACTTGTGAGTATTTGCCGAAATGGGAAAAATTTTGGCGAGTCTGTCCACAGCGGCGGTGAAACTCGGTGAGTTCGTCTGCAACGGGTCGGAAGAGGACGATGAAGTCCGCCGAAACTGCGGAAAGACTTGGCAAAATTTCTCTGCAACGGATCGCCCGAAATTTTTTGTCCAAGTCTGAAACGGCGGCAAAAACCTGGTGAGTTGGTCCGAATTTGCGGAAGGATTTGGTGAGTCTCCGTCGCAACGCCGGAAGAACTCGACAAATTCATCCGTAATGTCGTAGGAGGCCGGCGAAGTTGGCGGAGTGGAGCCGAATGAGCCGACGAAGGGAAGAAAGAAATTTTTTGAGAAATTTTCTAAGTATTTTTCGGCATCAAGAAGGAAGTTTCGGAAAAGATGGATGAGTTGCTCCGCAATGGTGGAAGGGATCAGCAAGTCTGCGCCGCAACTTCGGAAGGAATTGGCGAGTTGCTTCGCAATGCCGAAGGAGAATGGGAGAGTTGCCCCGCAGTGCCGGAAGAACTCAGCAAGTTCGTCGGCAATGGCGGAAAGAGTTGGTGAGTTTCCACTGAAGTGGCAGAAAGAATTGACGAATGCTGCCGAAGTTGTCGGAAGGGGGAAAAGCTGAGTTTTCAGCGAAGAAACTTGGCGAACTCGTCCGCACGGCGGAAAAACTCGGCGAGTTCGTCCGCAATGGTTGGAAGAGAATTGCCAAGTCTGCCGAAACAGGAGACAATCGTTGAAAGTGTGAAATGCACTCTTGGGATGAGGAGCACAGATTGCATAAAGGGTTGTGGACTTCTCAGTAAGAGTAAAGGGTTGTAATATCCATTATAGAAGATGAAAAGGAAATTCCTCACCCTAAAACTAATTCTGGTTGTAGTATAAGAATTGCATATTTGGAAAATAGCAAGAATGAATGATTACACATATGTATATGTTGAATTGCTAATTCATGATAATATCATAGCTAATGATTGCTTGTATGCTTGGTAGGTAAGCCAAGGAAAGGATTAGCTATGATGTGGATGAGGAACTCCATGTTAGAATGAGGAATTGGGAAGAATTCCTTAACTTCTCTCTTGCTCTTGTATTTATATACTGGAAATTATGGCATAGGAATACTGGAAATGCAAGAGAGTAGCAGATTAAATATGAATTAGTGAGCATGATTAGAGAGTCATTGCATAGTGCATGTGAAATGCTTATGCATGAGCATGATGTTTCATATTGTAAAATAGTGAAGTTACACATGCAATAGCCCACTAATGGTAGTGCCTATGGTTGATGACAACTAATGTTGTAGGAACCAGATCATAGAAGCATGATTGAAAATGCAAGATATTGGGTAAATGAGATGAATATGTACTAGTTGGAATACTAATAGACATTGCACAGTACATGTGAAAATGTTTGTGCACATATATATATATATATATATATATGATATTGCATATTGGTAAAATAGTGAGGTTTTACATATGCAAAGAGCCACTTAAAAATAATGATTGTGGTTGCTAATAATTAGTTGTGTTCGCATTGGTTGTAGGACCAAAGACAACCGAAGCATGGCTAAGGATATGGATGATGTTGTTGAATATGACCAAAATGATGGTGCAACAAACCTATGGTCATGAGGTTGGAAAAAGGACTGTCTAGCCTTGGTAAGAGGCCAACTGATCAAGTAACATCAAACGATGTTAATGACAACCATGCAGGTAATGGTTATTTGTGCTTAAAGTGCATGCATGTTAAAAGAGGATTTGGTAAGATCCCTTCAACTATGATTAAAGTATGTTGATTTGGTTTGCATGAGGTATTGAGTGCTTGAACGTGAATGTTAACCTACCAAGTATGGTGAGGTGTGGGTAAGTGAAGGCAGTGAGCCTTACACCCTATAGTTTCTTAGAAACCTCAATGCATTCATATGAAATTATAACATGCCATTTGTGTATGATGGATTATAAGTTTAAATAACCAAAGAAAGTACGGACTTATGGTCCTATCATGGTGGTGCATGCTATGTGGGAAGACATGGTTAGGCCATAATATGGCGGAATGCATAGTATTCATGGATTAATGCAAGGTTATATTGAGGGGTTATGCATTGAGTTAATGCACATTAAAAGATTATTTAAATGTTGTGAATGTGCATGCATATGTGTGCGTGCACATGTTGAGACGCATTATGTGAATGCATGGGTGTGACATACATATGTTTCAATGCAGTTAGATAATAGATGAAATGGTGGGCTATTGTTAATCCTGATACCATTTCATGAGCTGCTATGAATACAGGAGACTGATTGCATGAAGAAGGTAGACATGATGATGGGCTACCAGAGCACTCTATTGGAAGGACAAAGTTGCATGGAAAATGAAGTAATGAGTATTTACAGTTATTTAAATTGCATGGATAGCGTGATTGTGTCTTGCAATCTTATTGTGATGATGATGCATATATAGAAATGTATATATTTCATTGCATTTCAAATGTTAACAACTGAAGGTGTTTGAATTATTGAGTGTTATAATTCTGAGATCACTTCAGTGATTGTTGCGACAATGAAAGGATTATATGCATAGATACTCACAACATGTTTGGCTGATTGAAGTTTCAGATTTCAGGTAGATTGTTTTGGGCATGGAAAATGTGGGTAAGCCCATGACAGAGATTGGAATCTACCATGAGCGAGAGCCAAATGATATGAGAACAGACTCATGGCTAAGCAAATCAATTCTGCAGAGGACAGAATTGCAAATTCATACTTGAATTTAATTATTAATGCCATTGAATGATTATTGCTAAATGTTGCTAACTGTTTGGCTATTTGATAAAGTGTACCAGGATGACACATTGCAGGAAGACCATGTGTGATGGCCTGCAGAAGCCAAACTAGATGGGAAAGACCCCATGCTTTGGAAATGGGTTTCGGGTGAAACACCATTGATAATGTCTTAGCCAAACCACATGTCGGTAAACCATGAAAGTGAGATGGTAAAGCTATGCCCAGAAGGCATGTGAGACACATCTGCAAAATGAATGAGTATTATGTGACCCTATACAAGAACATGCATGTCTAAATTATTAGGGTTAATATGCAGAGCATGCTCTATCTTATTTATATCAATGCAGACTGCTTGAGTATGATTAAGACCTACATGGCACACATCAGAAAGGGGGCGCACACCTTTTCTGGTGCCGGGTCATGATAAGGTTTTCAATATTGACTACACACTAAGGGAATGGACGCATTCCTGGTGTTTCAATACTTGATAGTGAATGATATGGATTATGGTTACAAAATTTGAACAGTAATACTGATGAGCTTGCTTATTCTTCTTGTGTTGTCAGCCTACACAGATGCAGATTGATACTGTACATTAAAGAGGCAAAGTAAAGAAGGGTACGCAAAAGGACTGTATAGGAATTGGAAACCTTTCTATGCTCATGCGAAATATTACCAGAAGGGATGGACAGGCTCGAAGAGTTATGTAATAAGAAGAGGTATCATCCTTGTGTGACTGGGGTCATGCTAACCTGCAGTCAAGAAAGTCACCTATAAATTTCCAAAAAGGAACCACCAATTTGCACAAGAGAAGGAGTGGCATCCTTGTATGAATGAAGAGTTGATGTGTGTGAAGGGTTACGGTGCAAGAAGGTGTGGTGACATTGGTAAAGGCATAAAATCTCTACTAGGACAACAGTGGGAGGGCGGGGGCCGAAGATTGACTGAAAACCCTGAGATGCCTATGGCTCCATAGTAGAGCCTTGACCTATAATGGTCAGGTGGTGCAAGAAGGTGTGGTGACATTGGTAATGGCATAAAATCTCTACTGGGATAGAAGTGGGAGGGCGGGCGCCGAAGACTGACTGAAAACCCTGAGATGCATATGGATCCATAGTAGAGCCTTGACCTATAATGGTCAGGTGGCGCAGTTTCCTTCCATTGGTCGATGACCCAGACGAATGTGCTGACTCGGCACTGGAGAGGGCCAACCAGGTATGGGACTGGTTGGGCACCACCAAATGCTTGGTAAATCCAGTCGGCGTGAAGGTGTATTGGTGAAGCATTAACTACATCAAAGTCCATAGGCGATCCCAAAGCTTGCAAAGCGAAGCAGGACCCTGTGGACCAGAAGGGAAACGCACAATACAGATAAGTATTCGTTTTCATTTATGTCTTGTTTGGAATAATGAAGATTTCAGGTATAAATATTTTAACAGCTAAGCTAATACACTGTTGTTTCTTTGTTGGAAACCTTGGCCATTGCAGGAAGTAAGGACCCTGAAAGAGCCACAAACGCTTGGTAAGCCAGAGAGTAACTGGTTGTGCACTATGAAATCCTTGATAAAACCGGAGAGTAACTGGTTATGCACTATGAAATCCTTGATAAAACCAAAGAGTAACTGGTTGTGCACTATAAATTTCTTGATAAATCCAGAGAGTAACTGGTTGGGCATTCACTACTTAATATTGTGAAATAATGTGTATGCTGGCCCAATACCCCTTAAACAATTGATAAAACCAGTCAGCGTACTGGCCTGGCATTGCCTATTCGAATGATTGTGGAGTAGCCTACGTGTTGGCCCAACATTCATAATTATGTCCATGGAAATCCAAGGCTCGTAAAGCAAGGAAGGATCCCATGGAGTAAAGTGAAGACATCCAATACAGATAAGTATTTGGTTATCTTGCAGCTTCTTGCTTATGAATATACGTGTGTATATGATTTGGTTATGATTTCTCAAACTCTTGTTTAGAGAAAAACCTTATGAAATAAACTAAACATGTGAATTGATTCAATGTTTGAGTGTAGGTATTGTTGGAAGCAAGGACCAGGAAGGCATCATAGGGATGCATATGGACATATGACTGTCCTAAAAGAGCTCAATATAAGCAATAATAAAAGATGGTGCTAGTGAACATGAGTGGGTCCTAGCAACCAGAGGTTCTGTAAGCAGAATGGGAAGGGGTACCCAAGTTGAAAAGCTTTAAACAGACCTTAGACACTAAGTGTCATAGCCAATAAAGGGCAATTCAAGCATTCACATTAAAGTGAAAGAGACTAAGGAGCATGAAACCACAGTGATGGCATAGATCCGTAATAAAACAAGACTAAGAGGGAGAAACTCTTACTCTTCTCTTTCCTTTTTATTGATGCATTTGTAAAACAAAGAATTGTTGAATGCATGTCATGACTAGAAGAAGAATGTGTTTATTTGCTTGAATTAAATTGTGAATGCTAAAATAGTTATTTCACTGTGAAAGGATGAACATGAAAAAGATCATGTGTATGTTGGGAAAGCATGAAAAATTTGGAAGTCGCATGTGTGAAGCATGGACGTTCCCTGTCAATTGGGAAATAATTGACTAATTTAATGTTTATGTTATGCTTGTCCTAACAAAGAGTTTCCATGATAAATTTCACGGGAAGAAATTGAAACAATTGGTTGCAGCCGCCAATGAAATGTTGGGGATGTGGAGGAAATCATTGCCTCCGTGACTGCCCAACAAGAGAACACCAAGAGGGTAGCAACCATAAATTCTCCAGGTTCGTGGACCAGTTGGAAGGAAAAGAAAAGGAAGGAATTGTTTTGGAACAATGTCCTCATGCAGAGCTCGAATGTTCCAGCCAGCAGGAGCAGTTTGTGAAGGCCAAAAGACTTGGTCCTGAAAACCCAAGTAAAGGGTGAGATGCAGGACAAACCTGCCACATTTTGTGAATTTTAGACATGTATAAAGTGTGTATGAATTCCTAGGTATTGGAACACCGAGGACGGTGTTATTCCAAGGGGGAGGGGAATGTAATATCCCCATTCTTGACCCTTATGATATTTGGGTTGTAATGTAAATAATGTATGCATATTATGTATGATTCCTAGCGTGGAGCTCAAGGCCAAGGCCCCGCTAGTGAACGCTCGATCTAGAAGAGGCAAGTATTTGAAATTATGCTACCCATGTGCTAGTGAACCATGGGAATTGTAAATATGCATTTAATATAAAAGCCCACAACTAGCTATGCAATGCAACAAGAGATGGGGGCGTGATATTGCAAGGAAATTGGGAGGGAAATATTCAAACCCTTGATCCAATCAAGTCAAGCCAAGTGTCAATGAGAGAACCCATGAACCATCAACTACCCATGTTGATTTTTATGCCCAATCATTCATTTCTCCCAAGAGTTGGGTGAAGTAGTTAATGCCTTGGGGATTGGGGAGGTATGGCTGTCCAAATTCGAGTATGGGCAAGCCACCCTCATGGAAAATCGTGTTTTTCCTTCTTGGGCAAGAAAACACCCACGAATTGCCTTCCCAAGCCATTATTCACCCATGATTTTGTCTCTCTCACGAGTTGGGAGCTGCGGGGCGTTTTTCCCCACTGTCTTTCTGTGTTTTCCTCCTTTTTCCATGGCTGGGAACTCGTTTTTGCATTGCCCTGTGGTTGGGGAAAAACGAGTCACGATTTTGGGGTTTCTTCACCCATGGCATTCATCCTCTCACGTAGTCTGAGCTTGCTAGGGTTTATCCTTCACGTTTTCATCATTTTTCTGCATTTTCCCATGCCTGGGAACTCATTTTTGGTTAGCACAGTGGCTGGGAGAAGAGAACCACGAATTGGGGGTTTGATGGAGGACGTTTTTGCTCCTGGGTTGTCCATAAACGTTTTTTGAAAACGAAATTTCCTTTCTAGGGTTGTTTTCCTCATTTCTCACTTCGTTTTTGGGTTGCCCACGTTTTCCATCCATACCCAACACTTGGGGTTTTGCTGTTATGTGTACCCATGCCCAGTTTATGAGTTTTCTGTGTGTGAGGGAGATTGTTGAGGTTGAATTGGGTCTCCATGGCTTTGGCTTGAGCTTGAATGCAAGTATCCAATGATGAGGAGGGTTCAGTATTAGCCTGATAAACCCATCTATGGACTGGCTTGGCTAGCTGAAATGATGTTTTGGTTGTGTATGAGTTGGATGTCCCCTTTTTCCTTGTAGATATCATGCCCAGCTCGGGGGTGGCATTCGGACGGACTCAGTATATGCTGTCGAGGAGCCTATGGTTGGGTGGAACGTTGCAGCGACATAGCTAGTTGCTTGGGGCAATTGCGAAAGGAAGATAAGTGTACTCTGTCTTTGTATTTTACTTCTGCAATGTATTTAATTGGTTGGCTGTGTTAAATTGAATAGCATCATGTAATGTGTGTGGATGCGGTTTTCATTCTGCTGTGCATGTTTAATTGAATTACATCTGCACACATGTATTTCTTTGCTTTAAAATTTAATGTATGGGCTGAGTTTACGTAAAAGCCCTAGGATTTGCCATCATGTTCCCTTCCACGAATTGGATAGATTGGTGGGGATGTGACAATCACAATACTTCAAGCACAATGTCCATTCACATAGCAGAGCATACATGGCTTCCCAAGCTCACAAGCTTACCAAGATCCCAACATCAATGGCATGAACAACTAAGAACAACCAACAATAATCAACAACCTTAACCAAGGAGATCAAACATGGATTTATAGACCAAAGAAGGCAATTCGAACCCAAGGGGGTCAAATCAAACCAAGGTAAGGCACTTGAGTCAACCCAAGAGGGGTTAACTCAACCACAAGAGGTTAACTCGAATCCAGCCCAAGTAATTCAAATTTCAAGGAGAATGGCTCCAAGTCACTGCACCCAACTCAAATTCATGTGTGGACACTCCATCCATGTAGAGGAATTCAAAATAGTGATGTGAGGAGTTACACAAGCCAAAGCATCTTCCCAAAATAGTAAAGGAGGGGTTACACAAGGAGTTACAAAAATCAAGGCTAAAAATAGCCAGTGAGGGTGCACTTGTGCAAGTGGGGATTACAAAACCAAGTGTAACCTCCAAAAATGAGTTACAAAACCACCAAAGGGACTCAATCAACAAGTGGAATCCACCCAAGCACCCAGGAGGGTGCATTCACCAAGGGAGACCCACCAAATCATGAATTAGGCTCAATAGTATTAACATAGGCTAAAATAACCAAAAGTTGGGTCTGTTGTACAATGTTTGGGTGATCATCAACTAATAAATCCACCAAGGCATAAATACGAACGAAGCTCAACCAAACAAGTTCTAAAGTGTTAGGAATGTCCCCATTCCCCCTCACACTGTGGATCTATTCCTACCATACTCTTTTGTGGTCTATGGTGTTACAAATAACAAATAATTACAAATTACATATGTCCAAGGCTTAACACACAGGGTATTACAAGCTAGTTGTAGGTTCTTAACTTCATATGTCTTATTAGATAAAATTATGTATTTTTCAATTATATTTGGTTCTGGAAGTATTAATTGGTTCGTCAAGTCAACGCTAATGTGATTTTTCTTAGTGGTCGGGAAAATAGCGATAGAGACATCCTTTCCTTGAATAATACCATAAAATTTTAATATGGAATCTACATATTGTCTATAAGTTTGAGGGAATCTTCCTTGTATTTCGCCACAAGACTCCATTTGTTTTTTGTCAGAAAATTTTGTCACAAAAATATGAATATAAACTTATATCTCCTTCAATATAACTTCAAAAAATATATCCTTTCAAATATTAACTTCAATCCTTCCAATCCATAATATTCCCAATCCTTAAAACCATGGGTTGGTTTTCTTTTCTTTTTTACTTTTTTTTCTTTTCTTCTTTTACTTTTATTTCTTTTTTTACTTTCTTGTCTTTTTTTTTTTTTCCCTTTTTCTTTTACTTTCTTTTTTTTTTGTAAATATTAGCCACCAACCAAGATTAGAAATGGGCCATGAGCCTCCAAAATATATCTACCACAAGCAAATATATACCAAAGTCAACCAAAAAGAACGGCTCTGATACCAAATGTGAGGATCAAAGTTCGCTCACACACAAGTTACCAAAATATTTGGAATATAACATAATCCATAATAGGAATAATAATAGATTGAGTAAAATATATGAACGAATTTGTAATAGAGAGGAGATAATGATTTTAGAATACATAGCGAAACCTTTAAATAGTCCTCTCATGACTAAATGTGAAAGGATGCAACTTTTTATTTAATATTACAATTAATTCATTTAATTATTAATTATCATGAATGTTTATTGATATGTTGATATGTTATTTTATGTCTGTAATAATCTCTTATGATTTTTCCATGTGGCATATATTATGTCAATCTACCCTTAACGTCATTGTCATTGCTAATCCCTTGATCCATTTAGGGATTTTGTGATTATAGCCGCTTCCTTGGAGAACTTATGATTGTATTGTGGTTTTGTGCAGCGGTAAAGTAATGGGGAAGGATCTATTCCCCCTCAAGTTCTTTGTGCATGTAACTTGGGTCTCTCAAAATTGTGTTTCTAGTTATGAAAATAAAGTTGAAATATTGTCGATGACCAATTAACCATAGTGGATGTATTAGTTTGTTTGTTACAATCTTTTCCAAGTTGAATGACTCAGATTTAACATAACATATTCTTGTGTGATTTTCTTCTTTCTTGAATCTATATCCCTTGGGATTTGAGCACTAGTCTAGTACAAAGAAAGAAACAACATTTATTTAACTAGGGTTGATAAGGTTGGGTTTTTTCTATTTTGTTGAATGGGACAACAATTTTATGTATGGTTTGTAAAATCTTATTATACTTTCAATATAAAAGTATAGAATTTTTTTCTTGGTGAAACAAAACTTTTTATAGTAGCAATACTTGCAAGTTGTAAGTTAATCTTGTAGGTTTAATAGTACAAGTAAACAATGTATACACAAAAAAAGGTTTGAGAGGTTAATTTATGTATAAATCTATACATTTTAGCTTGATGTTTATTTGTTTAATAAACAATCTAATTTACAAGAAGTTGTTTGTTTTGCAAATATGAGTTTGTTTTTGGCAGGTTAGCAATATTATTCCATTTTATATCATTCAAGGAGGTTTTCATGTGGCTAGCACGCACTAGCTCATGAAAGCATAGAGGAACTAAAATGTGGTGACAATGATATGATTTCTACTTACCTTGCTACCAAATGGTTTCAAGTGTTAACAAGGTGGAGGGGGGATCATTATTTTTAAAATGATATAAAATATATAAAAAAAATTCCATAATATAGGATCATAACAAGAGTGAATCAAAATAGTAATTTTTAAACTAAATCCCCCAAAGACTTTGTTTGTGTGGATATTAAACACGCTCAAGCTAGATCAAAGTGTGGATATTAAATACACTCCCAAAACAAAGTCTATCAACACGGTAGTCAAAACTATTATTGCTTCATATATAATATGTTCACACCATTGAGTGAATATTATTGTTTGGAGAGCTAGTGCTACATAGATGTGGGAATTCAGTTGCCTTTGAAACCATTAGGTAGTGTTTTTTAAATGCCCTAATCATTCACTACAACACCTTCTAGTGGAGGTGTTTGAGGAGACTTCTAGTGTTACAGGTTTAGGAAATTTTTTCAAAAAAAGGCTCTGCTAAAACCTACACCATTGGTAACAGAGGGTTTAGCGGAGGTCATAACAGATGTTCATTATAACTAGAAAAAGTGTGAAATTGCCCACATAAGATCCAAAGAGATGATGTAAACCTCACAATGAAAGAATTTAGGAATAATAGAAGAAGAGACAAGCAATAGAACTTAGATCCAAAGAAACTCTGATTGAGGCAGAATAATTACACATGTTACATTAAACAGAATAATAAACTGGTAAATATACAATGCTGAGTATGAGGATTCGAATTCACTAGGTTGAATTCGAATTGGCCTTCATGCACAGATCCATAATCAGTGGAGAGTCATCAATGCCTAACTAGGATTCCACCTTCTCATCAGTGAAGTCATCAATGCACAAGTAATGGTCAACCGGGAGTCAAACTAAGTCTAACTGAGTGTGGTTGGTGTAACTGGCACATGGAAGCACTAATGTAGTGAAGGAGGCTCAGTGGAGGGCACAGATGGAGCTAACTGGAGTCAGAACAGGTTGTGTAGTCACACTGGAGGTCCATCGGAGTGGTAAGGTCAGTTAGGAGTCAGTTAATCCTTAAATCAAGGAAAGAACTGAAGATAACTGAACTAAACTGGACTGGTAGGTGAAGAAAGGCTCCCTTCTCATGCAGTAGGTGAAAGGAGGGCGCACTAAGCTCTATGAGAGCTGAAACTGATCTGAAAGAAGCTTCGGGGGCTGGTTTGCTAAGGGCTAGGTGCTGGTGCTGATGACTAGGATGCATGCAAACCCTAATTTTGCATGCATGACTGAAAAAGAAAATGACAGAAAAGCTAGGAGGACTAGGTTGGAGTATAGGAATATCCTAACAAAAAGATGGGCAATAGGAGGTTATAAAATAGTTTTTTTATCAATGCGCATATATCACACAAACACACCGATGCGTTGTAAACATACACACACATATGCATACAATTTAAATGTTACTCACCGATGATTTTCATTTATATAATGCCCTGATGTGTGTAATATGCTTTAGAGCACTAATGCATATTATCCTTGTTAAACACACCTGTGCCAACCATTCTCAACTAGGCATTTGTGCTTATATGACCATTTGCACCATAATGTCCTATAAATTTAACGATGACGGTAATGACCATTGGACTGTCATTTTTTGTGAATTTTGATGCACTTCCTATACATAATCACACCATTGTTAATGTTATATATAAAGCGCCAATGTTGGTTCTTACTTGAGCATTGTGATATTGGTGCATTGATAAAAATTAGTAGCACCAATGAGGTTTATCCAATCAAAAGTATCAGTGCATAATTTCTCACAGTGTAAAAAACATTGCACTGTTAATGATTTACATATGCCTCACACCATTTAGTGAGTTCAAAAAATACAATGCACCAATATGTCTATATTTTGATTAATTGTTTTTTTTGTTCAATTAATTGTCAAAAAATCAAATCAATTTTATAATGATCACTACTACATTTTTTACCTTTAGGGGGGATTATGTTCCACCCCCAAAAGTGACTTTTGGGGGCAGTTTTGGCATTAAAGGTGGTTTTGACAAAACCACCCCCAAAAGCACTGACATTAGAACTCTAGGCTTTTAGGGGTTATTTTAGAAGAGATCTAAACTGCCCTCAATAGTGACAATTTGGGGGTGGTTCTAAACCCCCCTCGTAGATACCTACGAGGGTGTTTTTTAACCCCCCACTTAAACTTCCTCTCACAAACCTATGGGGGAGGTCCTAAACCCCCTCTCGAAACCCTCTTACAAACCTATGGGGGCGGTTTGGAACCCCCCTCTTACAAACATATAGGGGGGGTTTGGAACCCCCTCTTAAATCCCTATGAGGGAGGTTTTGAACACCCCTCTTAATAACATACAAGGGAAGTTTCAAACCCGTTTCATAGAAACATATGAGGGAGGTTTAGAACCCCCCTCATAGCTGTATACAAAGGCGGCTTAGAACCCCCCTTGTATTATCTTACAAGGACGATTATGAACCCTCCTCGTGGCATCTTACAAGGGTGGTTTAGTACACCCCTTGTAACAAGTAGACAAGGGCAGTTTACAACCCCCCTCGTAGATGCATATATGGCAGCTATGAACCTACAGGGGCAGTTTAGAACCCCCCTCATAGATGCATATAGGGGCAGTTATGAACCTACAGGGGTAGTTTAGAAACCTACGAGGGAAGTTAAAAAACCCCCTCGTAGATTCCTACAGGGCAGTTATAAATCCTCATAAAAACTTACAAAAGCGATCTGGGACCCCCCTCATAGCAACATACAGAGACGGTTTGAAACCCCCTTGTATAAAAAAGGCTTAGCATTAATATAAATTAACATAAAAAATATTTTATTAGAAATACATTGCAATATCATTAGGGCATGGAGGATTCAAACCACCAACCTCCTCCTTGTAAGGCAGGTTCTCTTCCATTGAGCTATAACCCTTTAAGAATTGTGGAGAGGAATATTAACAACCATATTGCATCATTTGCAATTCTAAGAAAATATAATAAGATCCGAAGACAACCATGCTTAAAATCTAATTTATTTTTCCAAAAACACTAATAAGCACAAAAATCTACCATGACCAGGTAACATAATATCCGAAACAATTATGCAATCTATTAAAGTGGTTCGTAAAAGGGTCTTAGAGAACAATATAATGTATTGATGCATACCTAAAAACTTGAACTTGAGTCTTAATCACAAGGATATGATATTGTGAAATGAAGCCATCCAATACTTTTGATAGCTCCATAAACTTTTTTCATCGCCAATCATGTTTCTTTTTACAGAATCAATGGAGTATATCTAAAAAAATTCAATTTTAATGGGCTTTTCAAAAATATAATATAACAAAATAAGGACTTCCTAGAACATAAAAATCTTTAGTAAAACAACTAAATCAATATACCAAGAGGATGACAATTACCTGAGTATTTAATTTGTTTTGATCCTTGTTAACTACACCAATCATAAATTGTGCTAAATGACTCTAACCTATAAAAACACAACTTTATATTGAAAATACTAGAGAGCTCTACTTACTCCTTTACATGAATAGAGAGCTTTGCCATCAAAGGGCCATCATAGCAATATAATACGAAGAGATCATGAAGAGATTCTGGAAATCATTAGAGGATATTCCATCATAGTTGCCACTCGTTTGACGTGAAATGCTATGACCACTCTTATATTAGAAGTCTTTTAGTTATATGATTATTGGACAAGGGTATTAAATCCTATCTTTTCTCAACCTTTATTGAATGGTCTCACACTTTTTATTTAAATCCAAGTAAATGATTTCTTTATCTTCATATATTAATATTTCTGTGGCATAACTCACATGGGGAGGCTTCTACTGGAAATGAAGGACTTTTTAAGAAAGATCAAAGATATTAAATATGGCCATCCTATAACGTTATCTCCCATCTTCACTTGTGGATGACACCATGCTAATAAATTTGAAAATCCTTTTAGAAGAAAACCAAGAATCTAAAAAAAGGCTTTCAATATTTTTATTTTCCTAATAGCTTCAAGTATTATGATGAATGAGGAACAATCCAAATGCCTCTTTTATGCGTTTTAGGTTGTATCCCAAAGGTTTTAGGAGACTTGTGAACTCAGAGAATAAAATTTTTGCACTGAGAGTAGTGAGTGCTTACAACCTAGTATGGGGGAGATGTTGTCACGTTTGTCACGTTACGTGTTATCTCATAACTTATAAAAAATAAAAATAAATTAAAAAAATTCACGTTGGCTCATAAAATTAAAAAAATTAAAACCAACATAGATCCATCTTAAACACAGATCTATTAACCATCAATAGAGATCTAATTTCTTGAGGTGTAATTTTTTTCTTGATGTGTAAAAATATTAAGATAAAAAAAATGTACACCTCAAGAAATTGGATCCCTCTCGGTTCTTAATAGATCCGAGTTTAAGATGGATTTACGCTGGTTTAATGAAGCTCCATGAGGACGTTTATATGACATTGGTTAATAAAAATTTAATCCTTGTGATACATATTATGGAAGGATGAATATGCTATAAATATTGAACAAAAAGATCTCCTTGCAAAGGATACAATGCTGAAAGGATCCTCCATGTGGAATTCTGATAGCAAAACAACTCAAACCTTAAACTTTTGGGAAATGAGAGATGGCAAGTCTTTACTTTTTTGGGAATATGACTAGAACACAATTGGAAGAGAATCATATTGTACTTGAGATACAATCTCTATATATTGTTTAGACATTATCATATTGTTTTGGTTTAATAATATTATTTTATTCAAATTATATTGATAATAATAATAGTTACTAACTTCCATTAATGAGACCAATTTTAATCCATCTAACAAATATTTTTAGAATACATTGGAAATTTGTACAAAAAGTAAAAGAAGATTGATTAAACCAAAATAATTGGTTTGAGATTAAAAAAGTATCCAAGATCCACAACACTCTTGAACGTGTGAATTCAACATCAAAAGATCAAGGAAGAATGATCATATAAACCAAGTAAAGTTGATCTAATCTCGCAAAATGAGGTTGATTTTTTCTAATTGTACTCCTAGATGAAAAAGTGGGCATTGTTGAAAATAAATTTTCAAAGAGACTAATGCACAATAGGAATTGACTGGTTTGTTAGGGCTTGCCACCCTAACAACTAAGGTAGCATTCTAGGCACATTCCTAGGAAGCATTTGCATGTTAAGGCCTTCTAGCATCCTAATTATTTAATCTGGGCATAATTTTTGCATTTATGGGCATATCTCAACCTCCCAACAACAATGAAACCTCATCTCTAGGAAACCAACAACATCATTAACAATTCTGAGCACATTTTAGGCATATTTATGGTCAAACCTGGGCATGTTGGGTATAAATTGAGACTGTGTTTTGACCTCATGTGCATCAAAACCTTATCTCTTTTGAATCTGGACTAATTCTGTGCTAATTCCTGACAAATTCAGGCAATTTTGAGCATGGTTAGGGATTGTCCTATCCCCTTACAACAATGAAAAGGAGTTCTAGGCACTCTTGGGGACACTGTCACCATCAAACAATTAGCTTTAGATCACATCTTATTTGGATTATAATGCACAAAGCAAGATCAATGGGAAGAGAGGAGAACTAGGGATCCCATACGATCCACAATCACCTATGAATGATTGCGATTCATGCCATGGTTAAACCTAAATATATTTCACATTGTATCGTATAAAACAATTTCACTAGTCAAACAACAATATAGGTACTAACATCTAAACTTATACCAGACATTTAATCTATGCTTTTGTGAAAAAGCAATATATTGCACTAGATCTTGAGTAAGAACCTATATCTATTTATTAAAATTAAATTTAAAAAATAAAAACTATTTTGTCAGTTCACTTGGAAGTAAACCACTTCTTCCTCACTCTAAGGCTCAAGCTAACTATAGTGGATAGAATATAGGAGCCACCAATTCCACCTCCTTTATTGGCCATAATAAGAATAAATAAAACAATTGTCACAATAAGACTCTATCTCATGCAATCAATATTTAATTACTTGAGTCGATCCATCATCTTCATTTTCTTTTCAAATTCTTACAATTAAAGGAAATCAACATCTCAAACACTGTGATATATGGTAATCGATACCTGCATTGTGTTTCAATACAAAGGAATCATAAGATCAAGAGACTAACAAACCAGGGGTATATGGTTAACCACCTAATACTCCACATGATACCCAAGTTGTTTAGACCGATAATATGGACAAGTCTCATCCCTAGGATGCAACTTTGAAATCAAGCTCTTAAGAATTGGAAAAAATGCATTATCATTTTCCAGATAAGTAGGGATGGTCTAACTCTACCTAATAGATGTAAAGATATCCCATCTTAAGATCTACCCATGAATATTGTAATTGGAACATTGATGTACACTGCACTGAAAAGACAAAAAGCTAATAACACAAGAAGAGTTACAACAAGAAGGTTGGGTCTAGTGGTTAAATCAAAGTTGTAAGGTTTCAAGAATTTTCATAGCTACTTTGTACTTGACAAGAGAAGGTGGGAGTGTCAAGTGTGATTTTGATTATGATCACTGGCTTCAAAGAATGAATGGGGATTCAGCTGAATCGGGAAGCTATTGAAATATGGTAGCACATGATGGCCAAGTAGCCTATGAGAGGCATTCTCATTTCTTAATTGTAGATATAGCTATGAAAAGTATTAAACTTATCTGTAAATATTATCTAGAACAACTTAATGTTATAACTATGAACAATGTATCTCTATATATTATTTTTGTAGTTTTCCCATCTCTAAACTGAAATTTTAAGTTGTTAGATTAAATTTTTATGCCAAGAATATTTTGGATAGATTATAACTATAAGGAAAGAGACAATGAAACATATAGGACTTAGATTTGAATTTTATAGTTCATAAAAGAAGGTATTTATTCAGTTATTGTCACCGAGAGTTATAATACCTTTTTCGAAGATTAAAAACTTTCAAAATCTTTAACCACTAAAAGAGAATCATAAAGAATTCTAATTAGACAACTATGTCATAGTTTTCCTTATATAACAATGATGGTAAGCCCTATCAATTAATAACTAAATTATGATAAGCTTAACAAAATTGCCCTACGCCCCGTTGCTCGTGGTATTCATACATAATGCTCATTTTTTGTTATCCATGCTGTAGTTTGGCGAAATGGAATTTTATATGAATCCATTTAATTCTATGGGTTTGTAATGTTTGCAGAGATTCTAGTTTGAATCCAAGCGCTAAATTTTGGCATAGCCTAAATGTTCAACAAATTTTCCCTTTTCGACAGTATTTTTCAGCACAATTATAAACTTCCAAATGCTAAGGGTATCGTAAAACCATCAATCGACATAACATTTCCATAAATATTATTGTCCAAATTTGAGGGAAAACCTAAAAAGAAATCTTGATCATGTAGGCAACTTCGTTGAATTATGGCTGTCTGAGTGGGGCACATCAAAATGAGACGTTGGTGCGCACTGCCCTGCCGTCTATAATTCTTTCTCTATTTGTGTCATTGGGGAAGAGGGCATATACGGTTGTGGATGTATCATGCCATTAAAATGGACACGTTCTAGAGACACTAGAAAGGGTCGTGAGTATTGGAACCTTGAATGGAAAAATGATCGTCATGGGTATTTTGTGTTAAATATAGTTCAGATATAAAGTTGGTCGTGAAAAAAAATAAAAAATCATCAATGTTTGTTAAATATAGCTCAATTTTTATTTTTACATTATCCTACTATTCTCCCTGGGAATCAAGGGTAGCCCAGCTCCCCCATAGGAATGGACCCCAAGACCTATGGGCCCCCACCCCACAATAGGTACCGTTGCACCACTCCATGAGGCCTAAATCTGGTCATGAAAAACAAATCATCAAAAAAGTTTGAGTGCATTGTTAAAATTGACTTTTTTGATATGTGGAATGTTTTTCAAATTCTAGTTTAAAGAGTGTATGCATGGAAAGTTCATTTTCAATACAGTGAAGTTTTGTTTTTGTTTTTTAAAATGTGTTAGATTGTGGATTTTCACTTATTAATTTATTATTATAAAATTTTAAAAGGAATATATTTTTTTCCACTTATGAGTTGTGTTAATGCTATCCATAAATGCATGTGTGATGTTCTCATTAATGAGCGAAACCACTTACAAGATTTGAAGCAACTATGGAATGAATTTTACTTGATTTTTTTTAACGAAAATGGTTAAGATTGTATTTATAAAAAGCTGAAAGACATTTATGCAGAACAATATAAAATTCCTCAAAGAAAATTCAAACATTCTTGACTAGTATCTTGAAAAGAAAAGAAGTTAGTTACAATCATCCATGAGGGGACATACTTACAATAAAAAACAAAATTCCCTAAGTTGTTGTAAATTTTGACAAACTATCCAACTAGCAACCTACAAAAAAAGTTCATAGAAGGATAAACTAAATACTACTATCACTATATCAAACCCAGACATCATAAATAACATCTTTTTCATCTTCTGAGTTGTTCTCAGCATCTTCTTCTTGGCTGTCAGCATCATAATCACTATCTCCATCCATAGTTTCCTCAGCATCTTCATCCTTGGAGCCCCTAGAATCTTCGTATGCTTCCTTACTGTTCATAGTATGATTTTCTTGACTATCCTCAATATTTCCATCTCTCTCCTTTGAACTGGAGATAATTTGAACCAACTGTAGAATAGAGAGCCCATCAACAATTTATCGTATCAATTTTCATCATTCTTGAAATTTTTCGCTACAATAAGATCCTCATGCTTGACTACAGTCTTTGAAATTGCTTTCACTTGCTCATCACAAGCACAAATAACCCCTTCGACATCAACAAGATGGGCATCCATACCAGAAGTTAAACTTGAAATTTGCTGAGAGGTGTAATACCCCCATTTTGACCTTAGAATGTAATGGCTTATATGTGAATATTGTACATACACGATGTATAAATTCCTAGCATGGAGCTCAAGGCCAAGGCCCCGCTAGCAAATACACAGCTTGTAAAGGAAAGTATTTATATTTTGTGAACCATGTGTTAGTAAACCATGAGAATTGTAAAAATCATGTAAATATTTATGATGTAATTAAAATTCCAAAAATTGGCATGGAAGCAACTAAAAATGAGGGGGTTGAATGTATCCACCAAGGAGAGGTGAGGGGTTGGGGGATTCAATCCTTTGTTGCCAAGCGTCATTTTGAGAACACATCTTGACTAGCATACTGACATTTAATTCTGTTAGGAAGAGGCAACTGAGAAGTCAACCCATGAATTTAATGGAGCATGGGCAAGCTCAGAAATTCGTATTGCAGGTTATGGGCTCAGTTTACTTGGTCCAGAAGTTAAATTCCTCATGGAAATTTGTTTTTCCTTCATCCTCATTCTATTACACAACAACCAGAAATCATTTCTCAACCATTATGCATGCCCAATAGTGAAGAATTGCAGAAATCGCAACCAGAGAAGAAGCCACGATTTTGAGTGCCAAAAACGTCCAAAATTTGATGTGAGCAACAAAATCCAATGGGGGATCCATAGACATAAACCCTGGGCCGAAATTGAGAGTGTAAAATGTCTATAAATCCATAGGAAAACCCATATTTGGAAGCCCGAAGGTTCAATTCCGTTTTTGGGAGTCACATGGCCAGAATTTGGAAAAATCCAAGAGTGAATCAAATTGGGAGAGAGATCAGAGGTCAGATTTGCTTGATAAACCCAGTGAAGGAAAGAATCTCTGTGGATCTATCAGCTTGGACCTTTCTATGCCCACCCTGAAGAGCACTAAAGGGAAGGGCCGCCTGAGGGACTGTGTAGCAGAGAAGCAAACCTTCCTTGTGTTATGTGTGGTAGGTATTGTGGGTGCCAAGGCTGTCTGATATTAGTTGAGATGCCTGTAGCTCTGTGGTTGAGCTCATTGGCTTAGCAATATCCTCCCCTATCTCCCTGCATGCTTCACAAACCCAACTGTGTGCTGGCTTAGCATGAGTGTTTGTGATTGTGGCTGTGAGTGAGCCTGAGTAGTTCCTCCTTACTGGATACACAACCCAACTCAGGGGTGGTCTCTCAGTTGAAGTAATATAGGCTGGACAAAGACCTATGGTTGGGTGGAACGTTTCTCTTCCACAACTAGTTGCTTGGACAACTTCAATTAAAGATAAGTATTTACTGTTTATTCATGATAAAATTGTGTTTTATGGATGACTATTCATTATGCTAAATTGAATGAGATGATCCAGTTTGAATTGATGCACTTGAATGCCTGTGAATAACACAAGATGAGTATATTTTTGTGCACGAGTTTATTGTTTTGCATGATGAATATGATGATACATGCATGTTGTGTGTAATTGTTTTTAATTCCGTTGTGTATTTTTAATATGCATTGCACACATTTAGATGTTATTGCATTTAAATTTAAATGAAATTTGATAATATGGCCTTAGAGGAGAATTGTAGCACCCCGAGTATCCGTCATGTTCCCTCCGCCAGTCGTTTATGTGGGAGGGGACGTGACAAGAGGTATGTTCAATTTTATCCAAACGACCATCCAAAGTAGAAACATGAGAGGTTAGATGATGAACAAAAATTATCAATCCTTCCATTTGATCCTTAAACCACCTCATCTGGCATTGGAAATCATGGAGACTGGCTTCAACATTACTGATTCTCTCAGATAGTTCCTCTATCTTTTTTTCAATGTCCATTATAACAATGTCGTCCCTAATCCTTTCAATCCTTCCAATTCCTATAAAGAACCATCCACTGAAAATATTGAACATAAAATTCAAAGAGTAGTTACTGCCAAGGTTACCAGAATGCTTCGTCTAGTCATGATTTGTCCCTAAAAGAATAGAGTTGCTACTAGCTCGATAGAAGAAAAAAATAAACACTTCCTCACAATTGCTAAAAATATCCAGAGGAAAGAGAGAATTCCTCTCAAACCATCCATAAAATAGACTCCCCGGAGTGATAGAGCCTACTGAATTCACCCAAACCCCATTATCCCAGACCTACCACACAAAGGAAAGAGAAATACGATTCAAACATAAAATTACCTGAAATTGAAATCACTCATTGATAACAATTGCTAGACCAGGAAACCTATCTCTTCGAACATAGGAGAAGGCATAAACTTTTTCTAAATTCCACAACACCATTACATAAACAAAATCCTAACAAGGTCTATTACCTTCAACACTGTGAACAGAGCAACAATGCCCACCCCAACTCACTGAGTGTCGATACTCCCCTAAACAAAAGACCTCCCAATGTTGCCTGCCTTCAAATTCCCAGGGCGAAATCCCATATTTGTTAGTGAAACGTTCCCAAGAAGACTCATAATCCAAGATACCAACATTCCCCCACATGGCTAGACGCATTAAAGATGCCATACACTATCATTTGATGAGGTTAAAGCTTGATGGGACGTGTATCTTGATATTAAAGGACTGACCAAATGCAAATAAATTCTAGGGAATCCAAGATGATGTAGTTTAGCCCCCATTTTTTCTAAAACACCCACAAGGCAATCGCGAGGCTTCATTATCTAGTTTGTCAGCAAGAACATTATGGTCTCTCGACACATGATAGAACTGAACATTTAGAATTTGTTGAAGAAGACTCATAATGCGCTTATGAATCCTAGCAACTATTTGATCCGAAATATCTTGTCGACGTCTAGTTTGGGAAATGATAAAGAGAGAGTCTCCTATTACCACTAGCGATCAAGTCCACAAATTTATGGTTCTTTCAATTCTAAATAAAGAGCATATCGCTTAGCTTGATTATTGGTGCATCTTCCTAGACCACAAGCAAACTTTGAAACAACAGTTCCTCTGGGGTAAAAAATAACCCCCCCACTAGTGCCTACCTTCCTAGGGAATGAATTTTACTTGTTTTACCTTTACCACTTGTAATATATCAACAAATGAGGAAACAAACTTGAAAATTTGTGGACAATAGACCTATCAATTTAGAATCTCAAGTATGACTTCTTTTAATATGCAAAACATGGATATAATGGAACCAAATCTCACCACTATGTACCTCCATTAAAGACTTGTGCATAGGAATCAAGCTCCAAAATATACTTGAAATTATATATGAGTATCCTTCAAAGTTTGCATATAAAAAAGGTCCATTAATTCAATATATTAAGGCTTCCCCTTTTGATGATCTCAAAACATAGTATTAGCTCCTTTTAGGGGTTGGGTTTGTGAGACAAAGTTTATACCATTGTTTAGTCTCTTAAGTGATGAGATCTATGCATGTTTAACAATCTTGTTAAATATTAGATCTGAGTAATTCCAAATAACTTCGACAAAAATGAAATACCACTAAACATCAAAGATCAACCTCTCCTCAAGTGATACTGCTCTGTTGCAAATGAGGGGCATAGTAAGGTATATGAGATCTCCTCTTTGTGTTTATGATCACCAATAAGTTCAAACTTGCAGAAGAATTTTTTAGGATAGATACAAGTCAAGCAAATAACTTCCTAAAATTTTGAACTCTCCAACAATGACATCACAAGGTAAAAGCATCAATTGAATAGGGCCAAATAGGCTTGAAGATACCAACGACCTATTTTTAGGTGTTCACCAGAGGAGGTAGATCCAGGAAATTGGACTTGATGTGAGATAATAGAGTATGCAAGACAATTTTGAAACCCTCAACCAACTTTTAAATAGAAATTTTGAAGCTAAAATAGGCCAAATAAGGGGGCAAAATTGGCAAGATATGCCAATAGGTTTGCTTGAATATGCTCACGAAAGAGGAAATATATAAAATGTTGGAATTTTTTTTGGTGTACTACCAAAATGAAATAATTTGGGCTTCTAATTGCATCACAAAACGTCAAAAAAAAATCCTTAAACTAGAATTTTGCAAACTTTTGTTGTGGCGGGAGAAACAAATTGACTCGGACCTGCCAGTGGCCTAACTTTAATGTGCTCACAAAATAGATCAAATCTAGGACGTTAGGATTCCAATGTATTTTATACACTCTTACCAAGTAATTTGCATATAAATAATTCCTTAAACGATATTTAGTTGACTTACAAAACTAGATAGAAAGGCCAAATTAGGGAGGCTGAATTGTCTTACTTGCTTGAAAATGGTCACAAACCACATAGTTTTGAGGGTGCTAGGGATTTAAAGGCCTTCTCAAGCTTAAACAAAATTTTACCATAGAGCTAACCCTCAATAAAAATTTGTATCAAACAACCAATCTTAATTAGAGGAGGGCTGAATTTCATTTAGCTGCCTAGGGATTTAGAGATGCAAATGTGCTCAATTTTAGTACTGTAAGCAATGGACATAATCATCAAATATGCACATGCAATTCTCAGTAGTGGAGATATAACTAGCTATATTTTGTGTGGATCTAAGCCTCTTGGTCTTATAAAGGAAAATTGTGTGCACATACACGTCACAGTAGTGGAGATTTAACTAATTGTATCTTGTACTAGATCCAAACCTTCTAGTCTGATAAGGGCAATGATGCCAATGCCAAAGTTGTCTGCAACTGAAAATTTATCTATGAGGCTATTAACTTGAAGTCATCTTTTTAGATGCTGAAAAATAGTAATTTTTTTTTTCTATCTGTTTTTCAGCTGGAGAATCTCAGGGCATCAGATGTACCTTCATGCTAACTAGCCACTGACAATCTCAATGTTGCATAGGATGTATGCACCAACCCCTTGACAATTTCCATCATTACAATCTATCTATTTACATTTTCACTTGTAGTGGTTTCCGTGACCCAGGGAAGTCTTCAAATCACCTTTAGGAAAAGTATTCAATAAATCCAATCAAAATGGGGGAATAGATGAATGGTAAATACTTAAGTCTATTAATATACCTCTTCATGTCTTGAAGAAAGAGCAGGCCTATCCCATATGGTCTTCACCATATTGGGAAATCTATCACCAAAATTCGATCTTATTTCTTGAATCTTGACTTAGGTTTGTTGTCTTGTTTTATTCCCATTCCACTTCAAGTTGAAAGCCAATACTTCCTCACTTGTCATTTTTGAGGTGCTGTTTCCTTAGTCATGTAATTGTGTCCACATTTGGACGTGTGGGGAATTTTGAAGAAATTTCATTCAATTAATGCTTTCCAATTTAACATGTGTCCATGAATGCATGGCAGACTAATTGCTAGTTTGCATGCCTCATCTGCCTGTTTCAGCAAATGTTTGATAGTTCCTATTCAACAAATTATTAGCATTTTAATAGCTTATTAATCTCATAATTAATCTCCTCATTCATTCAAAAATCACATTGAACATCCCACGAGATATGCAAAGGAAACTTTGTCACAGTTTGGTGAACATCTAGACTCTCAGTTGGGTGCCCTTTTTTATGGTTGTTAAATAAACTATAGGGTACCTTGTCTCTGTTTTTTATTTATTTGTGATGGTTTTAACTGCTTCAATATTTTTGATAAAATATAATGGTAATCTAATCTGGATGGTTAAATTGAACATTAGGTTACTCTGGCTATCTGAACTGAAAATTACGGTATCTTGTAGCTATATATTTGTATTTGAAATTCAGAAATTGCATTTACTTGAAATGAATACCACCAGTAGCAATCATGTTTAGCAAAAAGAAAATTAGGGAACAAGGGAGCATTAATGTATGGAAAGAATGAATAAATGACAATTGCTATTACATTTCTATTTGCTACTGTCAGAAAAGAAGATGGCCTTGAAATAGAACAAATATCGAGCCATGTCTCTTTGACAAGTGGAAAAATACATTCATGCCCTGCATGTGACAACTATTAATGCTGAAACATTTCAACATAAAATTAAACAAGATTGATAAAAAACCAACAAACATATAAATTATTTTTGAATGATAGCCATGGGTTAAAAAATACTAAGCCATAAATGGCCTTGTATGAAGAGTTCAAATTCTTGATAAGAAATCTAGTTGTTATGTGGTGGATTTTTATTCTTGGACACCATTGTACATCTAACATCACCCTTTTAAAGTTTCATGGTACATTGTGGATATTATGGAGTGAGTAGAACTTTTCTAACTTTTCATAAAATCAAAATTCCAGGATCCTAATTTTTAGTTTAGCCTTGCAAAGTATGATATGATGAAACCTAATATTTCTAGCTCATATTTTAAAATTTACCTTGAACCATAACTATTCTAAGTCACAATTTACAAACTTAGGGTCATGGAAGGCCTTCCTCCTTACTATTCTCTACCTTCAAAACATGAGAGAAGTGTTATACCTTACTATTATTTGCCTTAGAAGCATGAGATAAGTGAAGGATACTATCTAAAATTTGTGGTTTTGTGTTGGGTTGTGTAGGGATGAAACATAACTCCATGCTTATTTCATATTACATGCCCTTTCAATTCCCACTATTACAATCCCAGGTTGGTTTCTCTCAATTCCAACCATTACAATCCCTTTATTTCTTCTAATAGAATTGAGTATCATAGATGTAGAGGTGGGAATTTGGGGAATAGAGTTCCCATGCTTAAGAGTTCACCTTGCCTTATTCCTTTTGTTGAACTACAAAAGGGGTCATTAGGTTTACCATTGACCATAATAGATTCTAGAAGCAGAATATGTGGTCATACTATTATGCACCCAGAATATGTGGTCATACTATTATGCACCCATTTGATCCAATTCTCTGAGAACACAAAGGCCTTAAGCATGGTTTCCATGAAATCCCAGTTGAGCTGGTCATAAGCTTCCACACATCCAACTTCATTAGAGTTCCACTCCTCTTGGATGTATTTAGAGAGTGAATAGCTTCTTATGATGTCATGATAGAAACCAAAATATGTCTGGCTTGCCACAAATCAAAGCTACCTTGTTCCATTGATATGGCTTTACTCAAGATGCCTTTAAGGCAGTTTACAACGAACTTTGTTCATCAAATTTTAAGTCAATCCTATTATATATGGCAATTGAGTAGAATTTTTCCATTGTTGATCTATCAACTTCCTTCAGAATTAGAGTGATTAAAGTAGAATTCAAGGCCTTTACATTTCTCCAAACGCTCTTGATTTTTGTACAACTTTAACTATGTCTTCTTCTACCATGTACTAAAATGTATTTAAAAACTGTTAGGAATCCAATCAACCTTGGGGATCCTCACAACCTTCCTGAAAAGATTAACACTCTGCTCCTCAGTTACTAGTTTTGGAATGTTTATACATTTTTCTTTTATCACTGCCAATTTGTTGACTTCAATTTATGTAAGTATATTTTTGAAGAAAGATTTCAACTCAATTTGAATTTCTTCTCTATACTTTAGGACTTTATCATTTTGGGTTCTAAGATTGTTGATCATGTTTCTGCTTCTTCCTTACATGTTATAAACTATCATAATCTGTCAAATCATGACCCAAAAAAATCAATATACTATCAAAGTAAGTCCAATGAGTATAATAGTTAGACTCCTCCTTAGTATTATCAATGTTATATTGATGGTTATTGTTTGGGGAAACAATTACCACAAAGTAGTGCAATGTTAATAGCAATATATCCTAGGATATACATCCAAACTATCCAATCTGAGCATTCCACAACCAAATGCTAAACTGATGGTGATGGTTTGGGGCAAACAATTACCACCGAGCAATGCAGGTGATGGTTGTGTGATAACATTTTGGCGTCGTTGCCAGGGAGGTAGAGGCTTACCTAAGGTCTGCGAGTGTCCATGCATATTTTATATCTCATTGCATCCGGTCTTGTAACTTGGATGGTTATCATTTTTCCTAAATCCTACATAACCATCTCATTTTCACTCATCTCTCCCCGCTTATAGACAACATATATTTCGGTAGACAAGAGTTAAATTTTACCTAACAACTCCAAATCGTGACTCCGCTGAGAAACAAACCTATAAGAAAATGTCTTCCCAAAATATCAACATGTCTGAGATGACCATGGAATTCAGTAAAATCTATGTGAATTAGTCACCAATATGACTTTAATAATGAAAAATCAGGATGAAGACTTTAATAAGCGTGATGAACAAATGAAATCTATGTTAAAAAGAATTTGTAATAATTCGATTCCTTCAAAGACTAGTGTTGCTGATCCTCAACAACAAAAGCGAGTTGGTACATATCCTAGTAAGTTTTCCCGTCCTGGTAATCAGCCTATGCAGAGAATCATCTCCAAACCTCCAAAGCCTTCATCTGAAGTAATTAATCTTAGTGTTGATACAAATCCCTTAGCGAAGCAAAAACAGGATCAAGGGGCAAGGAATGAGCCTCCTCGAAAACCCAACACGCCCAAAGCAATGCTTTGGAGGAAGCAACCTGGGCCTACAAGAGTAAAAAATTCCCAAATCCCAAAGTCTTCTTCTCAAGAGCCACCTAGAGCGAATGTTCCTAGCAAGTTGACTAATTCATCTGCTTTAGTGTCATTAAAGGATCTAATCAACATCCCTTCTGTCAAGTATGATGTTATGAAATTTTTGGGATTAACCATTAATGAAAAGGATAAGGAAAACCCCTACAACTTAAACATTGATGTCTCGGGATTTTTAGTTAAGGTGAATATTCCTGTTCCTTTCTGCGAGATTTCAAAATCCTCTCATTTCACAAAAGGGATACCAACCAAAGAAACAATTGGTAAAATAAGTCTCAGTTGAACCCAAAGATTCTCCTATCATGATCCAAAGTGTGTCGGGTGACAACTTTGGAGGGTGCCCTCCTTTTTACATAGCCCTTGAAGTTAATGGGATGGTACTGCATAATTGCATGTTAGATTAAGGAGCCGAAGTGAATGTTATGCCCCTTAGAGTCATGGAACAACTTGAGCTGGTGCCTACAAGGCCCTACATAAATGTGTGTGGAATGGATTCTAGAACAGTAAAGGATATTGGGGTAATAGAAAACTTGCCTGTTAGATTTTCCGCATGTTCGGATATTGAGCTTTTAATGAATATCTTAGTCCTTGATGTCCCTGATGTCTGGGAAATGCTTTTGTCTAGGGAGTGGTCAACCAGGTTAGGGGGAAGTGTTCAGATGGATCTTACATATGCCACGATCCCAACCGAAAATGGTTCATCTATCACATTGTTCAATGAACCACCTATGCAAGAGCATGTAGAGACACCTAAACACTTATTTAATGAAGCTATGTACTCAAGTGATGAGATTGGGAACTTCATGGTCTTGGTGAACAACTAGGAAGAAGTAAGACAACATCCTTCTCCGCCAGAACAAGTTTGGAAGGTGCACTTTGACGGGGCCCAATCCCGACATGGTGCAGGTGCTGGAATTGTCTTGACCTCACCATCAGGAGAAGAAAGCCTGTACTCATGGACATAACATAAATCACTTTTCCTTTAGAGAAAAAATTAAATAGGCATGACGAGATTAAGGGAAGACATTCTGAACCAATGGATGAGGTTATTGAAATTAACATTGGTTCTTCTTGTTCCCCAAAGATGATCAAGATAGGGAAGAATGTGTCTAATGAAGAAAGAAGGAAAATTGAAGAGTTAATTAGAGAATACAAGGATGAATTTGCTTGGATGTACGATGATTTGAAAACTTATGACCAAAATGTTATTGAGCATACCATTCCCCTTAAGGAAGGAGCTAAGCCTTATTGTCAAAAGTTGCTTAATTTAAATCCTAAGCGAGCTCCATTGGTAAAAAAGGAATTAGAGAAGATGTTAACAAGAATCACCAGGCCTGTCAGACATACTACATGGGTGTCTAATCCTGTGATTATAAGAAAGAAAAGTGGGGAGATTTGGATTTGTATTGAATTCAGAAACCTAAATCAAGCTTCCCTAAAAGATAACTACCCATTTCCTAATATGGAAAATTTGCTGCAAAGTGTAACTGAAGCCGGTGTGTTGTCTTTACTTGATTGTTTTTCGGGATACAACAAAGTCCAAATTAGGAAAGCAGACCGAGGAAAAACAACTTTCACCATGCCTTGGGGAACATTTGAGTGTATTCGAATGCCATTCGGTCTGTTAAATGTAGGTTCAACCTTTCAAAGGGAAATGGACCACGCATTTGACGACCTGATTGGGAAAATCATTGTGATCTATCAAGGTGACTTAACTATGTTTTCCAAGGAAAAGAATGACCATGTAAAGCACTTGAAGAAATTTTTTGATAGGTGTCGGAAGTTTGGAATATATTTAAATCCTAAGAAGTCTACTTTTGGTGTTGATGAGGGAAAGTTGTTGGGACACGTTGTCTCTAGGGAAGGCATTAGAATTGATCCTGAGCGAGTGCAAAGAATCCAAGCCATAGATCCACCAAAATATGTTATCTCCTTACGATAATTTTATGGAAAGATAAAATTTGTGAGAAGATTCATCCCTAATTTAGCTGAGTTGGCCAAACCATTGAATGCCTTGTTGAAGAAAGATGCAAAATTTGTCTGGGATAAGAAATGTGATGCATCTTTTGAATTGCTAAAGAAGGCTTTTTCCTCTGCCCCTGTCTTGGTTTGTCCTAATTATAATAAAGAATTTCTAATTTACTTGTATGCCTCTGAAGACACTATAGTGGGTGTCTTGTTGCAAAAGAACGAAATCAATCATGAACAACTAGTTGCCTTCATGAGTAAAAATATTAGAGATGCTGAGTTAAATTATACAACCATTGAGAAGCAAGCTTATGCGTTGGTGAAGTCTTTAAAGCATTTCAGGACATACATAGGATACTCGAAGATTTTAGCCTATTTCCCATATCAAGCAATTAAGGATTTTTTGTCTCAACATGATGGCATTGGGGTCAAAGGAAATTGGATATCTAGAATTTAGGAATATGATGTTGAGATCAAACTAATCAAGATAGTAAAAGGTCAAGGATTAGCTCAACTAATCATTGAAACCAAAGCTCAGTCTAGTAATGATCATGAAGTAGGCAAGGAAAATGCTATGGTGCTCTACATTGATGAAGATCATGAATGGTATAAGGACATTATTTATTTTCTTAAAAAATTGTCTTGTCCTGACCATCTTTTAGATCACCAAAGAAGGGCTTTAAGGCTAAAGGAATCTAAGTATATATTAACAGAATATGGTTTGGGATGGAAAAATCCAAATGGAATTATTTTAAAATGTGTGAACCTTGATGAGTCCTAAAGAATCATGATTGAAATGCATTCAGGATTATGTGGAGGCCATTATGCGCCTATAACCATGACTGCAAAGATTATGAGAGATGGGTATTATTGGCCATCTTTGTTTAAGGATGTCCATGCGTTTGTTAGGACTTGTCAATAATGCCAATTTTTATCGGGAAAGCCTAGATTACCTACCCTTCCTTTAGCTCCAATTATTGTAGAAGCTCCTTTTCAACAATGGGGAATGATTTTGTTGGCCCTATGGATCCAAGTTCGTCCAATGGTTACAAGTATATCCTAACTTGTATTGATTATTTCACCCGTTGGGTTGAATCTATTCCTACTAAAAAAGCAACAACATAAGTAGTAGTCAAGTTTTTGGAAGAATATATTGTTGCTAGATATGGTTATCCTTTGAAAATCACCACGGATAATGCAAAAGCCTTTAACAAAGAAGAAATGTCCACATTTTGTTCAAATCATGGAATAACTTTATCTCATTCTTCTAACTATTACCCAAAAGGAAATGGGCTAGCGGAATCAAGTAACAAGAATCTAATCCGGCTTTTAAAACGAATGATGGGTGAAAATAAAAGGAGTTGGGATAACAAGCTTAAGTATGCTCTTTGGGAAGATCATACAACTATTAAGAACATAACAGGTAAATCTCCTTTTGAAATAGTTTACGGGAAAAATTGCAGGCTACACATAAATCTCCAGATCCCCGTAAATGAGCTTCTACAATAGTGTTCCTCAGATCAATAGGCTATGCAAGGAAGAATTGACAAACTAGTGGAACTGGATGAAACCAAAAGAGAATCTTGGAATCGAATGGTCATAGAACAAGAAGGGGTTAAAGGAGCTTTTGATCAAAGGAGTAGAGATGTAAAATTTGGTGTAGGTGATATAGTCTTACTTTGGGACAAGAACAAAGAAAATCCTGGAAACCATGGAAATTTTGAAAAGTTATGGATGGGTGCTTATCGAGTAAGCAGAATAGCCGGAAAAGGTCCGGTTTGGTTGGAAACATTGGATGGTGATGAATTGGAATTGCCACTAAACGGGGTGTTGTTGAAACATTACTACCCCCTTGTCCCTTTGGCGTAGAACCCCTCTTGCATGTTTAGAGTAGGTAAGTTTTTAAATAAGCTCACTTGAGTAGTAGGTTTTGAGTGTCTTTTTCCTTTTTCTGAGTGCTGAGTATTTTCTGTTTCTTTCTGAGTCTTGAAGTTTTGCCTGAGTTTCCTTGAGTTATTTAAGTCTCGTTATCTTGTTTTTCCCAAGTTTTTCCCTGCATAAAATAAAAATAAAACAATGAAGCATGTCGGTTTATTTCATTAGTATATTTTTGTTATGCATCTAATATTCTTTTCTATATTAGAATTTCATTTCAGTATTTTATTTTATTCCATACATGCTGCGTGGTAGTTTGTTTCCATGTGTGTAGATTTAGGTACAATTGAAGATGAAGCAAAACAATTAGGTGCTGGATTGAAGATTGTTGCAGTTAGTGTCGGGGACCATAGATTCTAAGGTTCTCAAGCACTCTCCCCCTTAGAGCACTTGTCCCAACTAGAGCCAGATGTTATCACATCCATAGTAGCCGGGCTACCATGATTGCAGAGCAGTTCATTGTATATTTTTGAGCTTAGCCTTTACACAGTTTTGGTGAGATCAACTATAATGAGCAGTATTATTGATGATCACTCACACATCATAGCAGCCCCAGATCAGACATGCAGTAGACCTTATGCCAAAGATGAGCCTCTTGACCTCAGATTTGATGACTGAGATGACCTTTTATCTTATACAGAGCAGTGTAGTGCCCAGAGTTTCAACAACAATGTTTCAGTGGTTACATATGATCTAGATAGCAGGTACATGTATATGAACTAGCATGTATATGATGTGAATTGGTTTTATTATCTTTCTCTTTTGGTCATTTTGATAGCTTGACTTGGTATCTAGTGATCATGGTCTGGCAGTATATATGTATGAAATGAATATGGTTATTATTGATTATCTAAATGGTTTTATTGCTTACATCTAGAGGCTCTTGATTTATACTCGTTGGTTTTAACCTATTAGGAGTGTGGACATGATCATTCCCACCTTTATAGTTTTCTAGCTTAGGAATCACCTACACTTTCCCCATCCATCAGTTATATTTACCTTTATTGGTTTCTACCTAGACTTACACCTCAACCTGTGATATGTAGGACCTCCTGACTTTTGCCTCTGTGTTGGATAACATCCCTGTTAGTTTGTGTCTCGGCTCTGAGTTGGAAACAAAACTTACCTTTTGATGAGTTGGATTTGATACCTTGATCACTCTAGTCGGTCGCCCCGATGTTTGGTGTTGATTGTAGAGAGTCCCCCTAGTTGCTTGAGTTGTGTTGGCTAAAACTTGAAGCAAGTTGTACTACCATCATTACATATGGAAACTATTGTTATATTTTTTATGAAAGTCCATGAGAATACTTTAAAAATTGTGCTTCTCAGCACAATGAAAGAGGGCTATGAAAAAATGGAAACTTAAATGAAAAACACCCTGGATGAAAGCTTGAGTAGTTGTGCTTCTAAGCACATGCAAAATCCCCAAAAGGGTTATGAAATAAAATGAAATGGAAACTAAAAGCACCCTGGATGAAAGCTTTAGTAGTTGTGCTTCTAAGCACATGCAAAATCCCCAAATGGGTCATATAGGTCTAAAGAAAGCAGTGGTTAAATGTATTCTAAATCCAAAGACTATTGGCCAAGGAAATGAAATGTAATGATTAATTCTTCACGGAGCCCATGGGTTGTGATGTGAGATGGAGTAAGGGACAACTAATTCTAAGTGTCCCCTAGAACCTCAAGTTACGGTTATCTAGGAACCCAGTCCATGGCGGTTCTAGAAACATCCTCACGGAGCTGATACAGCTTGGATGTGAGTGGTAGACATTTGCCAAGGTTGAATAACCACCTCTCTGAACAACTTATTCCATTTGTGAGACACTGGCATTCCCTGTGTGTTTATTATCTAACATATGCTTAAGTGTGTATTCCTTTTCTCTTATCCAAAGTATCATAGTGTTGAGTCAGTTAAGTCATCCCCTTATCCTAGCCTTGCATTCTTCACCCTCACCCTTTGTTGGAAAAATGATCATGTCTACCGAATGAGTATATCCTTGAGGTTCTTTTGTAAGTAAATGATTATTCAAACTTATATAATTATCTATTAAATTCCAGTGAAATGGAGCTTAATACTTTAATTCTTGCTATGAGAATGATTAATAGAGCATGCTTTAACCATTTGCACTTGCAGCATTAGGATTTTCTAGCCTGGGTTATATTTTGATAATTTTTGACCTAGTCAAACTTAGTTTGATCAAGTCAACCTTGGGATCCGTAATGAGTTGGACTAGTGATGTTATATGATGATGATATATGGTTCTATGATGCACCTTTGATGACTCCATACAGTGGACACATGTTTCAGATGATGGTTGATGTATTTTTTTATGGTTATTATTATTCCCAGACCATTTATTTTATTATTGTTCGGGTATGACAGAGGCTACATATGATCTTATAGGTTGCCATAGTGTGTATGGGTACTCCTATCTAGCATATTTGGACCTTATGAGTCCATTGATACACTCAGTTATCAGTTTCAGTCACTCCCAGTGATGATAGAGTCATATTTCCACTTTTGACCAGTTTTTCCATGCAGAAATGGCATGTCCAGTAGTTGCATTGAGCTTGAACGTTTACCTAGGGCGCTACAGAGGAGAGGGATGGTCCAACAACTTGTTATTACCATATTGACCCATCTTTGGACATGATGGTACAGTCAATTTTTGTGCCCGGGCATCAGGCAGTGAGTTACAAACATTTTGATGGTTTTTAGGTGGGATAAAAAAATGGGATAAAAAGGTCATTGAGGAAATCGATTTGGGATAATGAGGCAAGGTTTTGGAATGAGTTTTGTTCAGAGGTCATATGTGATGTATCCCACTCCTTCCATATCAGCTTGCAGCATTCAGTGGGGTCCACACACTCTCCGGGTTGTGTTTTGATGTATTATTATATCATTGAGGGGACCACGATTTGGTCATTTGGTCACTTGGACATGTTATTGAGTCATATTTTATATCATTGTGCCATGGGGTGATGCCAGTGAAGGAAAATAAAACCTCCTAGCCCCACCATGTGATCCTAGTCTCTTGTCCTAGTCATCTTATGTGGTACGCACTTGTCCTAGTCACTTTTATGTGGTACACACTTGTCCTAGTCACTTTTATGTGGTGCACACCCCCCCTAGGGCCTCTTTTAGTGAGTGCGCACCCCTTTAGTGAGTTGATCCATGTTATATTGTTCCGGCTCATCTTATCCATTGATTGTATTGTATTTATATTTTGATCTCAACCACTCATTCATAAAGTGGTTAGGGTTTTGGTCTCTCTCCTCCTATTTAAGGAAGAGGCCCCCTTATTGTAAAGGCACCTTTGGGCTCTAGAAAAATTGGAATAAAAATACTATTTTGTAGATCTGCTTCTTTGGATTCGATGGGTTATTTTGCAATTGAATATAAAATATTTTCTCTGTGTTATCATTGTGGATCTCTCTTGTCCAAACGTTTTCTCTGCAGGGAGGCCGTGTGGTTGAAGAGGAGGACGATTTGAGGGGACGTTATTGTGGGGAAACCCCATATATTACATTTGGATTTTATTTTGTGTCAGGGAGTATCATTATTGTATCTTCGTGACATAGTTGATGCTTTTTGTTTAATCTTTTCATCCTTATAGTCATTTTCATGCTAGATTGATTCTCATATAAATTATTTCTTGTAGGAGAAGGGCGCACTTGTCACCTTGGAGGGATAGCGATTTCACTTGGATAGGATGGATATCACTCTTGATTGCGTCACTTGGAAAGGATTATCAATTTTCAAGGTAGCCGCAAGCTTTAGAGGTAAGATCTATAAGGTACATATCTTGTTTCATGCATTTTACCCATTGGTCACTTCAAACCCTCATCATTAAAACCCTAGATTTTAGATCTGATAAGATCTAGTGAGTTATTGGGATTAATAATTAAAACCCACTTCACTAATAATTAATAAACCTTGGAGACCAAATTTGGTGGGAATCTGACTCCATTTACCCCCTGATCTAAGGCACTGGGACTCTCCAAGGGAGGTCACACTTGTGGGTAGGTGGGATTTTGTGATGAACCTGCAATAATTAATTAATGCGAATACATGAGATATTAGAAATAATAGAACTCAGAATCACTTTTATATTGATCACGGGCCACTTCGAGGGGGCAACCTCCTTTTAGCAAGCTCAATACAATTAACTTCACGGTGCCTTCATAGGCCTCAACACACACTTATATACTAAGTCTAGGCGCCAATACCATGGGTCAATACTATGTGTCAATAAAAACCATGGGATAAGTCTAGGCGCTAATACTATGAGTCAAAACCATGGGACATATAATACTATGGGACGACTTACAAAGCATATGCGTCCAATACTATGGGCTAATATAAACTATGGATCAACAAATACTACGGGACGACTTACAAAGCATATGCGTCCAACAACAATATACTAACAAAGTAAAGACATGGGTTCCTAACATCCCCTCTCCCTTAGAAAAATCTTTGTCCTCAAAGCTTTAGATGTGGAAATTGATGCAGAATCTGAAGGAGTGGGTCCCCTGTAGCATCCTCGGGTTGCATTTCGAGCCACTGGCGCCTTTGGAGTTTCAGGGAGGATTGCATGGAAGGCTGTAGATGAAGAAGAACCATATCAACGATGTGAAAAGTGCGCTCAGAAAGGTGCTGATCGGCTTGTTGTTTCAGTCGAATTCTTGCCATGTGAAAATTGTCCTGCAGAATGAGAAGAAGCTGATCACGGTTTCTAAGAATTGAGTCAATTTCCTAAACTGGGGAGCTGCTGAAGGTGTATGGAAGAAGAACTGGTGGTGCATGTCCAGAGACTGCTTCATATGGTGTCCTTTGATATGTGGTACTATACCACTGGAGCGCTTCTAGGAAATCCATAGAAATAGTTGTCCAAATCTGTGGAGGGATGGGCAAGGATTTGAGCAGTCCTGAAAGGAGGGTCGTTTCACCCTTGTTGACCTGGAAAGTATCACAGTCAACCAAAATCCATTGAATTGTCCTTTTGAGTCCCTGCCAAAAGAATTTACATTGTTCCTAGTCATACGTTTTGAGGAACCCAGAGTGCCCTACTAATGAAGAAGCATGGAGTTCATAGAAGAGATAGCCCCGTTGAACATATTGCAACCAATTTGGAACAAGCAGAGAAATAGCTGTAAGAGAAACTGGGTCATCAAATGTGCGAGGAGGAGCATCTTCCACCATATTGTCCTTACCCTTTTGGTAAGTGGTGGCATAGTCATAACCCATGAGTTGGATAACCCATTTCAGGTGTGTTGGGGAGGAGACCCGTTGTTCCAGGAAAGTTTCCAGACTCTGGAGATCAGTCTTGATGCAGAAATAATTCCCCAATAGGGATGGCTGCCACTTCTATACTGTATGCAAAATAGTCATCATTTCCTGCTGAGAGGTAGATGCGGCTAAATTCTTACCGGAAAGGTCTCTTGAAGGCAACAAGCTCATTGGTTCAGCAAAGACACCTGCATATCTATCCAAGGAAGTAGTGGAGACTGTTGATGGGTGCATCTGAATGGAATGGAGCTGAGCGATGACACCATGTGAATTCTTCTTAAGTATTTTTTCCAGGCGATGTGAACTGATGATGCAGAGAGACCCTAGTTGTAAGCCCATAAATTTGTGTTGTGCCCCATTGACTGAAAACTGCTTCCAAAGTTCAGCAAAATACCATAAGATGGGGCCAAGTGTGCGTAACCATTGAACGCCCAAAACCACATCACATCCGCCTAAGGACAAGGAAGACATGTGAGAGCGCAGGTTATAATCTTCCATAGAGATATGCACATTGTGACACTTCCCCTTGCAAGGTAAGGTGCCCCCATTGGCAACCATGACTTCAAAGTTGGAGCAAGGATGGACAAAACAATCATCCTGTTTGGAAATCCGAGGATCAATGAAGTTATGAGTGCTACCAGAATCAATGAGTATGGTAAGAGGGAGCTTCTTGAAGTATCCCCTGACTCGCATTGTTTGTGGGGTGGTGATGCCGGTTACAGCATGGAGAGAGATCTCAGGTGGGTCATCCTGAGATGGGGTGTCAACAGGCGGGTGTTGAATGTCGACCTGATCATCTACTGTATCTAGAGCTTCTTCATCAAGTTCTAAGGTAGGCGGAGAATCCACATCCAAGAGATAGAGCTTTTGTTGAACACATCTATGTCCTCGAGTGAATTTCTCATCACAATTATAACAAAGCCCTTTTTCTCAGTGTGCCTGCATCTCTGTTTCAGACAATTGCTTGATAGGAGTTGGTTGAGGAGTAGGCATGATGGGAGGTCGTTGGGAACCCATATTTCTGAAGGGAACAAAGATGGGTTTGGAGCGTTGTTGAGCTGCGATCTTGTCCTCGGCCAACTTATCCAACCCTAGGACTTCCATCATTGTGTTGGGACAAAATATTTTGACCTCTGAGCGGATTTCATCCTTGAGACCACTGATAAAACAACTCTTGTAGAATTCATTAGACAATCCTTCTGTGTGATTGGCTAGTTTCTCAAATTCCGTTTGATACTCTCTCACTATGCCAGTTTGGTGAAGTTTAGTGAGTGCTCCTGTGAAGTCGTCAAAAGCACTAGGACCAAATCATGGCAAAAGGAGTTGGCAAAAATCTGCCCAGTTTGGCTCGGGATGAGCTTTGATGTACCAACGGTACCATTGAAGGGCTTCCTGTTCCAAATGAAAGGATGCAAGTGGAACTTTCTGGACATCAAAAGTATTATGCAGATTGAAATATTGTTCTGCTTGGTATATCCATCTAGTCGGATCAGTACCATTGAAGCAAGGAAAATCAAGCTTCGGCCCACGAAAATTGCTGGAAGAAGAGAACCCGGTGGCTGCAAAAGATTCTGGCTGTCGGTTATTGTTCATGGCTGAATGCTGAAGATGGAGGCTGAGAAATTTTTCATCTAGATATTGGAGTTTGGTTTGGATGGCTGCAAGTGCTTCCTATATGGTGTTTGCTCCTGTGCGAGTGACAACCATAACTAGTATTTTTTTTTTTGTGGGGGGGGGGAATGGATAGAAAAACACAAACACAAGCTTATTTAGTAAGGGGAAATTTGAATTTGGGAAAAACTCGGAGGGGTAATTGGGGTTTGACTAGGTTTTCGACACTTTTTGAGGGACAAGGAAGCAAAAAATGGGGATTTCAGAAGCGGGAACTCTATGGTAAAATTTGAAGGCAATCGGGTGAAAATTGAAGAAGTTATGGCAAACCCTAAAAATAAACAAATGTGGGATTTCTGGTCTTGGGAAGTGGAATTTGGGATAGGGTCTTCAGGAATAAAATATGCAGAATGGGATTGCAGGGATGTCAGTGAAGTTTCAGGGAAAACAGAGTTGAAACAAGGGAGATATGGCCGAAAAACATTTTTTTTTTCCAGCGGCGCGGAAGGGATCTGCAACTGCAACGACGTGGAAGGGATCGAAAACGACTGGATCTGAAATGATGACTGGATCTGGAACGACTTTCATAATAGATCTAAAACGGCTGGATCTGGAGCGGAAGTGACCGGTAACAGTTCAACTGGAAATAGATATGGACCCCATGTATGTACGACTTCCTAACAGTTCAGGTGTTTCACTCGGCCACCAATGCTGTCTGACAACTTGCGTATTGGGGCATTACCCCTCACTCCACGGCTTAGGTAAAACTGATAACCGCTTTGCCACAAACGACAGCTCTTGGTTTATCTCACGAGTGGGAACTAGTCAATCAGGTAGGGGTTGTTGCCCTTTTCGCTGGCAGGTCCTCTCAATGGGCCAGCTACTTTGGGGTTCCTGTGGTACTCCTCACAATGAGTTTTAGGGCTTATGCCCAAGCACTTCCCACAGTTAAGTGGATAGGGATTATTCCCAAATCCGAAGCTGCAACAGATGCGAAAAAAAAAATTTGGCAGAAATTCCACCCAATGAGCCTAAGAAAGTGCTCTGATACCAGATGTGATGAACTTGCAATAATTAATTAATGCGAATACACGAGATATCAGAAATAATAGAACTCAGAATCACTTTTATATTGATCACGGGCCACTTTGAGGGGGAAACCTCCTTTGAGCAAGCTCAATACAATTAACTTTGCGGTGCCTTCATAGGCCTCAACACACACTTATATACTAAGTCTAGGCGCCAATACCATGGGTCAATACTATGTGTCAATACAAACCATGGGCTAAGTCTAGGCACCAATACTATGAGTCAAAACCATGGGACATATAATACTATGGGACGACTTACAAAGCATATGCCTCCAATACTATGGGTCAATACTATCGGCTAATATAAACTATGGATCAACAAATACTACGGGACGACTTACAAAGCATATGCGTCCAACAACAATATACTAACAAAGTAAAGACATGGGTTCCTAACAGATTTCTCCAGATTTGTCACTTGGGTATTGCTTGTTCCTCATTAAATCATTAGATCCATTGATTAGCAACCCTTCTAGTGCCATTTCAACTTGATTTTCACATTGTGGACCCCATTTTGACCATTTTCCATATTTTAAGGGTGGGTCCCACTTGGATCTTTCTATTTGGAATTAGATCTATCTAGATCTACTTATCTAAACTCATAAGTGGCTTAATATTTCCTTGGTTGAAATTTTATCCATCCTATAAGCCTCTTTAACCAAGCCCTAGCTCCTTGGGTCCACTTATATTTCCCAGATCTAGATCTTTTTGCTCTTGATCTTCTCCTATTTTACCTTCACATTTCCCTAGGAGGTCTAGAGTTGACTCGCTAGCCTTTATTGGCTGGTTAGGGTCTCCCCCTTGGTCTTTCTTAGGCTAGATCTAAAGTGAAGAGTGCCTCGGTTAGCATGACACCCATTTGCATTGGGAAATGTGGCATATCTTGTGTCACCTCTTTAGTTGTCCAATGCCTCTACCATCCTGGATAGGATCACCTTTTGGGACAACTTCAAGTTGTGTGATAACAACTTGGGGAGATTTCCTGTCATTGTCCTCATTTTAAAATGATTATGTGGATGTTTGGTGTGTTTTCCAAAAGGTGACGGAATCTGGCTTGTCTTTGTATTTGGTAATCCTAGTCGTTTTCCTAATTTGAATCTTTGACTGATGGAGTCGAAAGGGAAGGGTGAAAAAACTAAGAATTTGGGGAGGAAGAGGGCCAACAGAGAGAAGCTGTGGGAAGCTCAGGCAACGTGGCTCTACAAATATTCCCTCCCCACATTGGTGAGGTATAAAATTGAGATGGTAGAACATAATTTATGTTATGAGTTGAGAGATTCGAAACCGCAGGAGGAGTTTGATGCATTGGAACGATGGATATAGGACCCTAGCACTTTGCACGCCCAGAATCGTAGTATGGGAAGATTGTTTCCTTGTACTGGGTAATAAAGGGTCTCCTTAAGAGGGTCCTGCTTGACCAAGAAGAAAAAGAAAAAGGGGATGTTGTCCCAATTTCCTTCTGGAAGGAGTTGTATGCAAACACTAGGTTAATGCATACAAAGATTGTTCTCCTAGAAAAGGAGTTTGGTATCCCCTTCCTTCCGAGGATGGGCGTCGTTGAGCCTCCATATTGAATGGTGTAGATGAACTTTGATGGTGGGAAAGGTGTTGGGATTCCGAAAGGAAACTCGAATGCGGCGAAAAAGCCCTGAGTTTCGTAATTTTGATGATGGTTCTTCATATTTTGTCCAATAGAATGCTGATTAATAGAAGTTTAGTCCTAAATTTTGATAGGAGGGAAAATAGAAGTAGTCTGGGAGGAAGTTGTATGTCGCTCTGGTTCAAGCAACAAGAGGAAGTCTGTAGTTACCTGTCTGCAACTTTTGAAGGTTTGGTCTGTCAATAGTTTGATGATGGATAAACCTTGTTTCTCCTTCTGGAGGGGGTTGTTTTGGGTCTGTAATATTTCAAGAACAGAGTTTGGATAGTCATGGCCGGGAAGTCACAGGTGATGAAGTGGGATTCAGACATTTGTAAAACTTTTGTGAAATGTTAATATAATGTTACTTAGTAACAAAAAAAACTAAATCGCCTTATTTCCAATTGCTTTAGTCCGAATCCTATGAACATAAGATTATGGAATATGAATAATATGTTATTTAAATTCTTGAATCTGAATAATATGTTGTTTAAATTGCAATTGGATACAAATGCCATGAATCATGCTTATATTGCAATTTTAAAATACCCAAATTACAGTTATGGGAATATTTCCAATTCAGCTGCCAAGCAGAAACCTTTCTTAAAATGAGGCCAGAAATGGAGCGATCCAATTCGAAATCAAGCTACGACCATATTGGGTTTTGTTTACCTCAAAGTTTTGACCCAAGTTAAATATCTTGATCACAATATGAAAATAAGATGGAGGATGTTTGGAAAAATATTGAAAAGGAGGAATCCCAATTTCAATGTGCTTTTCTGAAGCACTCAAGGAATCAGAGAATTGGAATGGGTAGGGTTGGCGTACCAATTAATCACACGAGCATTTATTGTAACTATAGATCAATTACTAATGGAGAGCTCTACTACTAGTAAGAAAACCATTTTATGTTTTATATCGACTAACAATTAATAATGATAAGACATTTTCCTACAACTAACACAAGATGCAAACCATTAAACAAATAAGAAAACAAATGCTAGCATCATATACAAAAAATAAAAAATAGCATCCATACGATGATCTATTTTCAGCTTTCCGATTTCTAGTACCCATGACTTTTGATTGGCTACATTCACTAGGTTAAGGTTTACGCCAACTACAAAAGTGACACTAAGGCATGGACCTCCCATGGTGCTTTTTATTGCTTCATCCGGGAATGGCTCTCTTTCACCAAACTTATATTGAATTGGTGTTTCACTGCATATTTGAGTTGATCAAGGGACTGGACCATAACCCAATTTGATTTCCCAACTAATTAATATAGTGCTTCTGAAATCACGGTTGTTACAATGAATGGAAAGAAATGACAATGCTCGAATGCCATAATCACCAATTCCAACAAATGTAGGGAGGGGTAAGGCCCATGATTACAAAGAGAACTATCTAGCTTCAGATAGATATCGAACTAAAATCCAGTTACCCACTACAAGTTGAATATGGAGGTAGTAGAGTCATTATAGATAGAAAAACACTACATCTATCATTCACCAATGTTTTGAATGTGAGAATTCTTAGGATCCTAATTGCACCTTATTTGGGTGAGCTAGATAAGATAAGTATACATTTGTTTGTTCGCATTGCTATGAAAGTGTCGTCGAGGAATACATAAGGTCCCACAATATCCATGAAACATAAGCCTTTCTCCTTCCATTTAGTTTACTATAACATGCCGCAAATGGAGGCTCTCCCTTAACCATCTCAATAGCGATAATTCCCAACGAAAAAATATCTACTTGTATAAGCAGACATGTCAAAACCGGTAAAATACTAAGAAAAAGAAACCTAACCAACATATGACACAACATTGGGTAGCATTGCTCACACACCTTTTCATTGTATCCATCTGAGTTCTGAATAACCTCTGAAGCCATCCAGAATGGAGTACCAACGAATGTCTATAGAAAACACTACACATATTCAAATGATGGATGGAATACCATAATAAACTTAATTCGGGACATCAACTATCATGTTTAATGCAAATAATTTCAAGATGTCAAGTTTCAACTAGCTTTAATCAACTTAAAAGCAAAGACATACATGAAATTTACAGTCATGAACAAAGCATATTATATGAGATGCCATATTATAAATGTTGGTACCGTGCTTAGCTAATAAATCCATCAACCCCATATCGTGTGCTTCTATTAGTAAGGTTATCTCTTGGACATAACCCTAATACCTCATCACAGAACCCATCCCTGGAATAGGAAGCAATCATTGTATTCCACAAAACTAAATCTCATTGGGTATTTTTCCAAACACATTGTGTGCATTATCTATTCTTCCACATTTATCATACATGTATACAAGGGTACTCCCAACAACTACATTACATTGTATCCCAGTGCTGATTACCTCTTCATAGACCTGCTTCCCCTATTCGAGAGCAGCCAAGCCAACACAAGTCAACAACAAACCAATGAATGTTATTGAATCCAACTTCTCCCTTGACATTACCATTTTTTGAAAGGGTTTTAAGGCCTCATTAAATTCTCCAGTTTGTGTGCAGGAAGCAATCATTGTATTTCATGAGACTGCATTCAAAGTTCAATTTATTGTCTTCTTCAATTGCTCGTTTGAGAAAGATCCCGATCCACCCCAGGATTTCTAAGTGCATCGAGTTGTTTCTAGGAATCATGATATACTTGAACTGTGGAACCTAAGTCAATGGTTCCTGCTCAACCCAATTTCGTTCCTACCAATCTTGCTTTCCTGCATACAACTCCATTCTCTATTGATCTCTGTCGGGTCAAGCTCTAGTGGGATCAGAGTGAATAAGACCCCTAACCTCACCCATCAAGCTCGATCAGGTGACATATCCATACTTATGGATGCACATGAATTGTGGTTTTCGAGGTATGTAGATCTGTGAAATTGCTGGAATGACCAAATCAAAGAATGAGTTGACCTTACTGACTCTAGGCCAGAGTCAACAATGAAGGATGGTCCAAATGAGAGACTTGTATTCTTTGCCCCCAAAACAATTTAGTTTGGTGCAAATTTTAAATTATGGTGGGCATCCAAAATTTGTAATTCAATTTATTTTCTTTAAGTCAAGAGCATAATCTTGAGAGAAAGGGACGGTATTTGTAAAACTATACAAAACCCATTTGAAGTAAAGTGGAAAGATATATTGGGACTTCAAAAATTGCAAATCACAATAATAAAATAGGCAAGGAGGATATATGTATTAACCTATAACATGCTAAAACGTTGTCAATTTTTTTGGATAAAGGTATTCATAATATAATGCTTTTAAGTTATTAAATAAATGCAATATTTTCATACCTTTTTGGAATGGTTTAGGAAAGGAAATGAATAAAACACTTTAACCATATTTAATTGTTAACCTTCACTTATGTGGATTTTTGTAGGGGATTCATACTAAGTCGAAGAAATAGGAGGAAAGGTCTCAACTACTTTGATTAGACAAAGATCCTTTTCTATCTCAAGACAAGAATCCATATGCTTCTTGAGGTCTAGGTCTGTTAGTTTTTCATCATTTAAATCAATAGATCTAAGATATTAACTGAAAGAACAACATGTACAACATATCAAGCATAAGAGACAAGAGACAAGAGACACAAAACATTTCACCGGGGAAAACCAAGAATGTGAAAAACCCCACAACTTCCTCAGAGATAGAATAAGCATCAATACCAGGATCACCATGATCAAACCCAAGAGATAGATATTTTCAATAGCATGCTCCTCCTCCTCCACTTGTGTGCATCCTCCTCTTCTCTCACTAATGCGAAGTGAGTGAATAATGGAATGTGTAAAATGAGAGAGACACACTCTATTTATACACTAACTTTTCACTTGAGCTTTACTCAACTAGGTCGGCCTCAACTTAACCACTTAACATAATGCTAACTAGGCCGACCCCTACTAGGGTGGTCTAATAACCATTTGACCCACATGACTAATACAGGGATGACCCCATCAAGGTGGTCTAATAACCCATCAAGTATAAGTTACGACACTTACAATATAACTCGTGACACTTGCAAGTACACATGACGACACTTCCAATCAGAGGAATAATACATCTCCGTTGGGGATACAATAAGGTACAAATGTAATACATACAATATACAAGTGAATATCTTCCGAAGTTACAAATACATCAACACTCCCTCTTAACTAGGAAGGTATTCTCTTAACACAAGTTATCAATACATATAGGCACAAGTCTTCAATTCTGGAGCTGGATCATCATCACTGGATCACGAAGCATCATCATCATCATAGCTGCTGTACTCGACATCTCGATCACTGGGCTATCTAGTAATTCTTCTCGTCATAGGAAGTTCTATAGAGCTAGCCCTTTTTCATGCTGGATGTAGGCCCACCACCTGTAGGTCTTCATCAACACTGGCCATACTATGGAATCCTCAGGACTTATTACGTGCATCACAATGCCTCGAAAGAGTATCCTAGGATCCTTTATGTGCCGAAGCACGACCGACAAGATCTCCCAGGTCAACTTACATGTGAATCCCACCACAATGCCTCGAAAGAGTATCGCAGGATCCTTTATGTGCCGAAGCACGACCGACAAGATCTCCCAGGTCTAGTTACATGTGATCACTACAAAGCCTCCAAAGAGCATCCCAGGACTGATTACTAGCTTAATGCTCAACCTATCGGATCTCCCAGGTCTAGTTACATGTGGTCATGGAAAAACCTTGAAATATCATCCTAGGACTGATTACGAGCGTATTGCTCAACCTATCGGATCTCCCAGGGTGCTATTATATGCCATAGGACAAAGCCTCGAAAGAGTATCCTAGGATCCTTTATGTGCCACAGCACGATCGACAAGATCTCCCAGGTCTAGTTACATGTCCTCCTAGAGCAATGCCTCGAAAGAGTATCCCAGGATCCCTTATGTGCAGCAGCACGACTGACAAGTTCTCCCAGGTCAACTTACATGCTCATTTGCACAACCTGTCCACGGCCATAGAGTATCAACCTGATACTCACCATACATCATCCTGATGTACATGATCATCCTGATCATCATCATAGCATCGTCCTGATGCATATCATCTAGAGTATCATCCTGATACTCATCACACATGATCATCCTGATCATCGTCACTGCATCGTCCTAATGCATGTCATCGAGAGCATCGTCCTGATACTCATCACACATGATCATCCTGATCATCATCAATGCATCGTCCTGATGCATGTCATCCAGAGCATCGTTCTGATACTCATCACACATGATCATCCTGATCATCATCTTTGCATCGTCCTGATGCATGTCATCATACATGATCAAACTGATCATACAAAGCATCCACCTGATGCATATACATATACATGATCCAACTGATCATACAAATCATCCAACTGATGCATATCCAAAGCAGTAACAGGAGCATCATCCTAATGCTCATCACACAGTGCTTACATCCACAACCATGGGAAGGATCCTCCTATCACCATGCTTGGAATGGCTCTTGCAAATGCGTCCCATCACTTCTTCCTTGAAGTATCTTTAATCTGAAGAACACCAAGTCTCTCTCTGAAGTACTCAAACTTCACTCTGGCTAGTGGTTTCGTCAACACATCTGCAACCTGCTCATCTGTCGCAACATACATGAGCTTCACTACTCCTCTCTGCACCATATCCATGATATAGTGATATTTGATCTCTATGTGATTCGACCTATCATGGAACACCGGGTTTTCAGACAGCTTCACACAACTCTGGTTGTCACAAAAGATACCAGTAGCATCCAACGAGAGATCAAATAACTCAAACAGTATCTTTTAAGCCATATTGCCTCACAACTAGCCAAACAAGTTGCGACATACTCTGCTTCAGCTGTACTCAGTGCTACGCAGGATTGCTTCCTGCTAAACCAAGAGATCACACCTGATCCCATACTGAAGCATCACCCCAAAGTGCTCTTCCTATCTGCAACATTTCCTACCCAATCTGAATCAACATAACCCTCCAGGTTAAACTTTTGATTCGCCTCATACTTGAGCCCATATTCAACCGTACCCTACAGGTACCTCAGAATATGCTTTACAACAACCTAGCGAACACCTCTGGGATCCGTCAGGAACTAGCTCAATGTGTTCACCGCAAAGCAAATATCTGGTCTCATGTTCATCAGGTACATCAAGGACCCAATTATCTGACGATACATAGTTACATCAACCGGCTCAGATGAAGCATCACACAGAAGCTTCAGGTTCGATGCCATAGGTGTGGCCATGGCCTTGCAGTCCATCATCCCGAACTGCTTCAGGATCTCTACTGCATACTTCCCTTGTCCAAGGAAGATTCCATCTGCACTCTGCCACACCTCCATGCCTATAAAGTAGTGCATCATCCCCAAGTCCTTCATCTCGAACTCGACAACAAACTTCCTCTTCATGTCGGCAATCAACCTATCCTCACCTGTTGCAAACAGGTCATCCACATACAGTAATAGTATCACTGGATTGCCTTCCTCAACCTTGTAGTAAAGGTTGGAGTCTGCCTTACTCTTGGTAAATCCCAAACTGGATAGAAAGATGTCTATCCTCCCATACCAAGTCCTAGGAGCTTGCTTCAAGCCATACAAGGCTTTCTTCAATCTGCACACATATGACTTACTGTCATGTGTCTCAAAACCAAGTGGCTGCTCCACATACACTTCCTCTTCGACTACATCATTCAAGAAAGTTGTCTTGACATCCATCTGGTGTATCTTCCACTTCATCATTGCAGTCAGAGCAAGTACTGTTCTGATGGAAGTGTACCTAGCTACAGGAGCAAAGTTCTCTTCATATTCTATTCCCTCTTTCTGGGAGAAGCCACAAGCTACAAACCTCGCCTTGTATTTCTCTATGCTACCATCTGCAACATGCTTGATCTTATAGATCCACTTGGAAGTCACAACAAACTTCCCTTCTGGTCCTGGGACCACATCCAAAACATCATTCTTCATGATCGACTGGTATTCCTCGATCATGGCATTCTTCCATTACTGCATCCTAGATCCTGGGAACTTGTTGGGGCCAAGGTCGCAGCTATAGTAAAAGCTGCGAATTTTGGGAAAAAGCACGAGTATGGAAGGAAAGTGCTAATTTTGGGACAAGCACTAAGTTTTGGGTAAGAAGGAGACGGTGCGCAGTACGGTGCCAGATGGATGATCTCAGCGCAGATCACGGACCGGAAATTGCGGAGCTCGCGCGCACGTCATCGAAGAATGAAGGTGGCTCAGCTACCATAATAAATAAGGTGATGGAGTAGAGGGCTTAGCTACCCTCATTTAAAGGCTTAGTACAGAAGTTATGGTTGCTCGGATCAAGGAGGAGCAACGGACCAGAGCATTGAAGGCGAAGGACGATCGCCCATACCCACAATCTGCGCCGGAATTCATGGAGCCTGCAGGAAGCGGCGACGTGACTGCAAGCGGCGCCTACAGTACACCTAGCCATGTGCGTGGTTAGGGTTTTTGGGAATCACTGTTGGGAAAGGCCCACAGTTTTGTAAAGGTGTGACCGTCATGGCTACCTATATAGATGAATCACTGTAATGGGTAGAGGGTTCTTCCTCCCTTCCTTCAGTTCCTCCCTTTTTGGAGAGTTAGAGAATTAGATGCTAGACTGTTAGAGAGCCAGTCTAAAGGGATAGATCATGTGTTGATTATCCTTCACTGTAATTTCTACCTGGTGTGTAGAACTAGAGAGAGGAAATCGGATAGCCGAGGAGCTAATCCCTGAGTTGCCAGACAGTCTGAGTCGACGTCTGTGCCTTTGTAATCTCCATAGAGAGGAGACAAGCTTGAGAAAAGGGCTCCCAGCTGTGTGCGTGGAGTTTCCTGTAAGTTCTAAGGCTGCAGCTGTGTGCGCAGCATATTGTATAACTCTATCATTTTCTGGTTAATATAAAACTCCTGAGGACGTGGTTTTCCTCGAGGAGATGAGTTTCACTTATATCTTCTTGTTATAATGTTTGTGTGAATGATAACTATTTCGAGTTCAGTATTTGTGTATGCAAGACTTCTGTCTTATCTTTGTGACTGTTTGAGCGAGTTGGAAAGATCCCTTGATAACTATAAGTATCTTAAGTACTAAAGAGGTAGTAACGCACAGTCGCTGCGGCGAGAGCAGACTGCGTTACTGCGCTAGATGCGAAGGGCGAGAAAGTGTTTCGCGCGTCGACCCAAGAAATAGTTGCCTGCTGCGTTGGAAAGGAGAAACTGCGCAGTAGACCTGCCAAGGAAGGGACCCGCGCAGCTGCGCCGAGCGGCCTGCGGGAAGGTCCGACCGCCGATTTCGCAGGAACCATTCAAGGAAAAGCTATCTCCGCGTCACCCCGGTTAAGGAAACCTGATTCCTTAACCCCCCCATAGCCACTTCGGGTGAGACCTCGAGCTGCCGCGCAGCTCGTTGCCGAGAGGGCCAGTGCGCCAAGGGGTTTTGTTGCTGCGCTTCATTAAAACCCGGGTCTGCCCAAGAAAGCAGCCAACAAATGGTTCCGTTGCCTCATGACTTTTTGATCACGTCACTTCCGTTGCTCTGAACCTTGTTGCTCAGCCAACAAATGGTTCCGTTGCCTCATGACTTTTTGATCACGTCACTTCCGTTGCTCTGAACCTTGTTGCTCAGCCAACAAATGGTTCCGTTGCCTCATGACTTTTTGATCACGTCACTTCCGTTGCTCTGAACCTTGTTGCTCAGCCAACAAATGGTTCCGTTGCCGCGCGAATGAGACTTGTTATTTTGGCAACGCGCGAGATAGAACAGTGCAACAAATGGTTCCGTTGCCGCGCGAATGAGACTTGTTATTTTGGCAACGCGCGAGATAGAACAGTGCAACAAATGGTTCCGTTGCCGCGCGGATGAGACTTGTTCTTTCAGCAACGTGTGAGATACTGTTGGAGCCAACAAATGGTTCCGTTGCCTAGTGACCAACAAATGGTTCCAAATGTGTTACTGGAACCCTACAACTAAGGAAATTGGAGACTGGTTTGATTTAAAGGCTAAAGAGTTTGCTGAACAAGAAAATAGAAGCCCTACGCTTCAAACAGAAGATTGGTTACAGAAGTATATTTATGCTGACCTTTACGAAATTTTCTTTGTTACGTTTGCATTGGAGTTACACGCTTGGATAGCCAAGTTAGCAGATTCTAGACCTACGCTGCATGTTGATCGACCCGTCACGTGGACGCCTGAGCTAGCTAGTATTGTGAAGCGGATAGACAATCCTGTGTCCCGCGCAGTAGACTTTTGGTTGAATAGTCTACTGGAAGGTTTTATTACCGAATTTGCAGTCGATACAAGAAAGAGTTTCAGTGAAGCTGAGAGGAGTTTCTTCCAAGTACACAGAGGTAAGTTCTTAAATTCTCTGAACTTATGGATTAAAATGCTTCTGTATGAAAAAGGAAAGCTATGTATTGCTTCTGATGAATAGCATAGTCAAGTAATGTCCGTAGATTCTGATAGTGATCCTGAAGTTATTGGTTGCACTCGTAGTGGAAAACGATATAAAGTAGGCCTTGACCAACATCCTTTTGAGTCTAGCCCAGACAATCGCCAAGTCCCTAGAGCAAGCCATATAGAAAGACAGGGGAGTGCTCATATCCCGTATTACCCCTTTACACCGCAAAAACCAGACGGAGCTCAGTATAATCCTACAGTAACACCTTCGAGTAGCCCACACGCTACTTCTAGTACCTCTGTACCACCTTTGTTTAACCATCCCGGAGGCACTGCTACAGTACCTCCACCTCAAACCCGTGCAAGAAGGATGGGTGATGACATGAAACTACCAACTTTTAGAGGAACAGGGATAGAGGACCCTGAGCAGCACTGGTTCTTATGTGAAGCCATTTGGACAATTAAGCAAATTAATGATGATGCTGTTAAACTGGTTCAGTTAGCAACCACACTAAGAGAAAGAGCCTTGACTTGGTTCATGAAATACTCAGCAGCACAGAATAGGACGCTTGCTGAGGTAAGAAATGCCATGATTAGAGAATTCAAGAAACCTAAGTCAGAATCACAGTGTATAACAGAGCTCAAAGACATCAAACAGTTACCTACAGAATCAGTATGGGATTTTGACCAGAAGTTCAAAGCTTTGATAGATCAAGTAAGCTTCGAGTTTGCACCACAGCAACATAAAGAATGGTTCATTGCTGCGCTGCTCCCACACATTAGACTTCCTCTTATGCAACAGAATCTCAATACTCAGGAACAAGCTCTAGAAATGGCTATGAAACTAGAAGCTTCGCCAATTGCAGGAACAAGCAACGATGTTGCGCATTTACAGAACCAATTAGCAAACTTAACCTTGCAAGTGCATGATATTAAGAAAGGCAAGGAGATTAAGGAAGAAATTTGGTGTACAAAATGTAAAGCCCAAGGTCATTCAAAGGACCATTGTCCTGTTTTCATAGACTACATTGCAACTGGAGCACCTAATCCTTTACCACAGGCACAAGGGCCTTGGTGTGAAATCTGCAGAACTAGAGGTCATAGACCACAAGAATGCCACTTACTTCAGAAATATGTACAAACTCCAAAGAATCTATATTGTAATTTCTGTAAATCAGTAGGTCATGATGAGAACAATTGTAGAGCATATGATCTTATGATAGAAAGAAAGCATGATGTTTATAGGGTACAAGCAGAGACACAAGGACCCACAGCAGGTCCACCTTATGACCAATCTCGGGACGCCCGAGCAGCAAATTACAGAGGACGCGGACGCACAACAAATTTGGGTCGTGGAAGAGGACAGATCACTTGCTATAATTGCGGAGAACAAGGTCATTTTGCTAGGGATTGCCAAAATCCTACAACCCTCTGCAGATATTGTAAATCTTCTGACCATATCATCGAAGCATGCCCTCAGTTACAGGCTAAGATGCAAGCAAAGACACCACAGGTCAATCAGAATATCCAGTTGATTGGAGCCGAAAAAAGAGAACCAGACCCTACAGTTAATATAGTGACACGCAGTGGAGCTACAACTGGTGCGCAAGAGATGGGAACGGGAAAGCAAGCGACGCAATGGGTGCGCCGCGCTAACATTAAACCAGCCCCACTTAACCTACAGAAGCAAAAAGAAGCATTTAAGCAAGCTCAAGAGTATTTCTCAGATCCGAGAGCTTCAAGTTCTACCGCAATTCCGCAGAACAATAGTAGATCGCAAGTGCTAAGACAAGACAACTTGGTACAAGAACAGGCCACTACAGCTGGAAGACCTGACGACGATAAGGAGCATGCCCTAGGCAGTGTTCATGCGTTTCTGCGACAATGTTTAAAATTGTTGCGCAATGAACAAGCAACTCTAGAACTCCAACACCTGTTGGATCGGTGCCAACACTCTGCTTCGACGAACACACCACAGCGTGCTGTTCACCAGATTAGGAGTCACATTAGAACAGGAAAAGAGATGAGGCTCACAGCGCAGATTGGAGCATTTGAAATGGACGAAGTCATGTTAGATTTGGGCTCAGAAGCCAATGTTCTCACTATGCAGACATGGGAACAGATGGGAAGCCCTCAGCTTACAAGATCCCCTATCCAGCTAAGACTCGCAAATCAGCAACGAGTCTCTCCATTGGGCAGATTACCCAATGTACCTATTGATATTGAAGGAGTAAGAAGCTCTGCAGATTTTGAAGTAATCAAAATTATGGATGATAGTAGACCATACCCAGCGCTGTTAGGAATAGACTGGGCACTTGATAATTTGGCTGTCATTAACCTGAAGAAAAGACAGATGACCTTTGAGGATGACCAGATCAGGGTCATCGCACCTCTTGATCCTATTCAAGGACCAAGATATATAGAACCTATTCGCGCAGAAGAGGAAGCGCGCCACATGGAAAGCCTGTATCAGATGACCACTAACCACAGTGACTATGTCAACCCCACAGCAGACGGCCATATCAGCTGGCGATGTGATAGCTCGTGCACATCAGATTCAGATGCAGGATTGGAAAATTGGCAGAATCGTCTACATGAGGTTTCTGCAAGACGTTGCGCCATGATGACTAAATCCATTCGATGGATTGGCACAGAATTAACTGACACTCCAACTTTTGATGGTCTAACCAAAGTAACTAAATTCATACAGGAATATGAACAAAAGCTTCCAGAACCACAGCGCATCCAGGCACTGGATATAGCATTGCGCGCTACACCCGCAAGATGGTGGATTGCGCACAAGGAGAATATTCATACATGGAAAGACTGTCGCAGATTGATACTGCGCAGATTTCAGGACACCACAGCCGAAGCGCTACGCAAATATGAAGGACAGAGTGACCCCAGGTCACACATTGAAGCATGTATTCAGCAATGGTCAGATATTCCGGAAGATGAATGGGTTCACCAATTCATCCACACATTAGATACAATTCCAAGGAATTGGTATACTGAAATAGAATTGCGCAAAGGCACTCTTACTTGGGCTCTTATGATAGAAAGTTTTCAACTTACATTCAGCTTTGAGTCAGAGCATCCAAGCATTGATCAGGCTCTGAAGTGTATTAAAAAGAAGGTATTTGAACCAGGTCTAGTAACAGAATATTCCCAACCAGATTGGGCTGTTCAGATGGAGCATGCCCTGGAATGTTATAACTTTACCGCCGAAGATGAGGAGGACGATCCTCGCAACCTCAATATCCCAGAATCAGAAGGGACACGCAATATTGAAGGTCCTGAGCTTGATATTCCTGCCATCGCAGAACACGTCAAGCTCAAGAAAGTTAACATTGGCACAGAAGCTGACCCAAAGTTTGCTTCTATAGGAGATTATTGGGATGATGAAACCGTTGCGCATGTTTCAGATTTATTACGGGATTACCAGGATATCTTTCCTACCAAGTTCACAGAAATGAAAGGCATCCTAGGAGACTTAGGAGTAATGCGCATACCTCTGAAACCAGACGCCAAGCCAGTAAAGCAGCGCCCATACAGGTTGAACCCGCGCTACAAAGAAAAAGTCAAAGAAGAAATTGATAAGATGCTTGCAGCAGGTATTATTGAGCCAGTAGAGGAAAGCGATTGGATTAGTCCTATGGTGGTCCAAGAAAAGAAAACGAAAGGTGAAATAAGAATTTGTGTCGACTTGCGCAAACTCAATGATGCATCAGCGCACGACCCATTTCCCACTCCTTTCACAGATGAAGTACTTGATAATGTTGGAGGACAAGAGGCTTACTCTTTCACTGATGGATTTTCGGGATATCATCAGATTAGAATCCATCCGGATGACCGCCACAAGACTACTTTTGCAACTGAATGGGGCTCATTCCAGTACACGGTAATGCCCTTTGGTCTTAAAAACGCACCTGCTATCTTCTCTAGAGTTGTTGTTGCTGTTTTTAAAGAATTTATCCACAAGTTTTTAGAAGTCTATTTTGATGACTGGACTGTATTTGGTTTACTAAAGAACCATATTGCGAATCTGCGTATGATGCTAGAAAAATGTAGACAGCATCAGATTTCCCTTAACTTGAAAAAATGTATATTCTGTGCGCCCTTTGGTATTTTGTTGGGACATATTGTATGCAGACAAGGACTCTTGATGGATCCTGCGAAGGTTGCCATCATTGCTAATTTACCTGCGCCCAACTCAGTTAAGCAATTGCGCACTACATTGGGACATACAGGATACTACAGAAAATTCATCAAAGGATATGCCAGGATCACAGCGCCTATGGAAAGATTGCTGAAGAAGGATTCGAAGTTCCAATGGACAGAGGAATGCCAACAGAGCTTGCACACACTTAAAGAAAAGATGATCACAGCGCCTATTCTAGTTTTCCCGGATTGGAGAAAACCTTTTCATGTTCATGTTGATGCTTCTTCCATAGCATTGGGAATCGTGCTTACACAGTCTGGAGAAGGAAGTATTGACCACCCAATTGCTTACTCCAGCAGAAAGTTATCTACAGCTGAGAAGAATTACACCACTACAGAAAGGGAAGGACTAGCCATGGTGTATGCCCTACAGAAATTCAGACACTATCTGTTAGGAGCTCACTTTAAAATGTATACTGATCATTCTGCTTTGAAATATTTGGTCAATAAACCAGTCTTAGGAGGCAGAATTTGCAGATGGCTACTACTCTTTCAAGAGTATGATTTTGAGGTTATTGTAAAGCCAGGCAGATTGAATGCAGGGCCTGACCATCTATCCAGAATAGAGTCAGGAGAGGAACCTACGAGTCTGGAGGACAATCTGCCTGACGCACAGTTGTTTTATATCCAAGCAGCAGACGAATATTATTCTCATATTCTTAACTTTCTCACTACCGGACAAGCGCCGGCTGAGTTTACAATCCAGCAGAAGAAGCAACTTGTTGTTCGAGCTGCAGACTTCACTTTGATAGCAGGCCAGCTTTATAAGTTGGGCCCTGACGAAATTTTGCGCAGATGTATCTTACCACATGAAAAGAGCTCTATCATCGCAGAAGCACATTCAGGTACCGCAGGAGGCCATTTCGCAGGAAAGCCGACTGCGCAGAAAATATTAGCCGCAGGACTTTGGTGGCCGACATTGCACAAGGATACTAAGGAATTCTGTAAATGTTGCGATGTGTGCCAGCGCACAGGAAAACCCTCAAGGAGAGATGAAATGCCGCTAAGACCCCAGATCACACTGCGTGCTTTTGATAAATGGGCCATTGACTTTGTAGGACCTATTAACCCACCAGGAAAAAGAACTGGCGCAAGATATATCATTACAGCTACTGAGTACCTCACCCGATGGGCTGAGGCGAAGCCAGTTAAGAACTGCGACGCTGCTACTGCCGCGCAGTTCATTTTCGAGAACATTATCACTAGGTTTGGATGCCCAGTGATCCTCATGAGTGATCAAGGTACACATTTCCTCAATGAGACTATAGAGGCCCTTACTGAAGAATTTCAAATTAATCACCATAAGAGTACACCCTACCATCCTCAAGCTAATGGTACGGTGGAAGCATTCAATAAGATCCTTGAGAATGCCCTGACGAAGATCTGTAATCAACAAAGAGATGATTGGGACCTTAGAGTCACAGCTGTATTATGGGCTTACAGAACCACTTGCAAGAAATTAACAGGTCACACACCTTTCAGCTTGGTGTATGGACAAGAAGCAGTTATGCCCATGGAATACATTGTTCCCAGTCTCCGAATTGCGCAAGTTACAGAAATGGCAGATCCTGACACTATGAATGAAAGACTTTCGCAACTGCTTTCTTTAGAAGAAGACAGACTTATGGCCGGATTTCATCAACAGGTACAGAAGGCAAGACAGAAAGCTTGGCATGACAGGCACATTCGGCATAAGCACTTTGAAGAAGGAGACTTGGTACTCCTTTATGATAGTAAATTCATCAAGTTTCCAGGCAAGTTTCGTGTGCATTGGTTAGGTCCTTTTCAGGTAATAAAAATAACAGACGGAGGCGCAGTTCAGCTTGCGAAGCTGAATGGAGAACTACTACCTACAATGATAAACGGGAGTCGGCTTAAGCTTTATTGCGACGGCCACTCCGCCCTGTCGACATAATATAGTACTCAGGAATGCAGATGCCCAGTGTAGTTGAAAGAGACATCGCATTTAGTCTACACGGAAGCTGCGACACACCCTCAGTTTCCAGCTTCCTGCGCAGTTCCTTGAAATATCCGCGCATCCTGAATAAAAATTGCTTGAACAAAGCTTAGCGGTCCGCTCTGGCGAAGTTTTGCTTTATGGACCATTGGACTATCGCTCTTGCGAAGTCCCCTTTCATAATTTGCCGCTGAAAAGAGTTTTGTTGTGGACCCCTAGAGGCACAGTTTCCTAAGTTGAAATGACCCGCCGGAAAATTTTGAATTACAGCAGTTATGTAGCCGCGTTTGAATAAATGAAGGATAAGGCCGCTATTTAATTCTACCCGTTCTGACGGATTCGGCTTAATCTCCGAAAGATTTGCATTTAACTCAGGCGCCGAAACCATTAGCTTCTCCCGGAAGGCTGTCAGAACCCGTCAATCACACTAAATGCACCGCTACGGCAAGGAGGATAGCGTGTTGTCAACTCATCTGTAGCCGCCTATAGCTACGTAACCCCACTTGGTCGCATTTACTAACCCCGCTGGCTATAAATACCTCACACTTGTATCAATTTTGGGTTACCGTCTCGAGTTGCATAAGTTGTCTTTGAAGATCTGCACTATTGTTTTCAGAGCCGAGTGTGCAGACTATTTTCCCTTGTTTTCAGAGTCTATACCCTACGCAGTTCCGCCATTTGCTGTCCAGAGTCTTGTTATTTACATTGGTTCACAACGGAGAATTTATCGACTGAAGAAGTTATTCGTCAATTTCTACGCCGAGGCTTAGATTTCGGCATGGCCACTCCGGTGACGCCGTCGGCCTACGTACACCCTGGTGCTACTGATCCCAGAACATCTCCAGGCACAAGAGCATCTCAGCAGCAGCCGGAGGAACCTGTTCCAGAACCGCTCGCGTCTATGGTGAACTACCTTCCGCCGCGTCCAGACGATGCGCCGGATGTCCAGATTCCGAAGAATGCAAAGTATCCAATTCCGCTACCGCCACTACCGGCTAGTGTGCGGGTAGAAGGCCAACTATTGGGAAACATTCCACTGGTTAAATTCTCTGATTTTAACCTTGGAGACTATAAGACATATCCTCAGTTTCAGTTGGACCGATATTTGGATATCGTCCATAATCCCACCAGAAACGTTGATGAGTTTATCCCGAAGGGATTTGCAGCAAATCTTGAGCGCCCTGGACTCTTGAATTTGTTGAAGCTACCGCACTTTGGGCGTAGCAATGAAGTGAACGCAGTCGTTAAAACACTGCTATCCTGCGTTCATGGAGGTTACCTTTGGCTCGGGAGGCCAATTGATCTAAATGTTGACTTGATACACCGTATCACCGGCCTATCTAAGGTTGGTAAGGATCCCAATATCCATTTTGCGGGAAAAGAGAAGGACCGAAAATTAGCTGCAAAGCTGGTCCAGAAATATAACTTGACAAGAGGAGGTCGGGCTTATGACCTCACGACCGTAGAAGATGAGGCACTTCGCTTCACAGGAAGTCTGCTTGCAGGCAGACTTCTCACCAAGTGCCGACCAAAAGAAGTTACTGGAGCTGTCGTAGAGCTCGCTATCGCAGCTGCGGAGGGAGAACAGTACAACTGGTCTCTCTTCCTGCTGAATTCTTTTTTGGCTGATTGCCTGAATGTGCAGGACAATGCAGGCCAATCATTCCATTTTTCATGGCTTTTAATTCTATGTGCTCTCGTCGGGTGGAAGGAGCCCCCGAATACTCAGTTCCGTCCACGCCGCGCAGGAGAGGTTGCCGGCATGCGCTACATCAACCTCTGGGATTCCCCTAATCCCGCGAAGCGCAAGATGAATCGCGCTGTTTTTTGTGAGTATTACTATCTCCTCCGCGATACCATACAAGATATGCCAAGGCTGAGCGCGGAGACAGCCACATTGTATGACGGGAAGTTGGCTTTTACTGCCGACATCCATCAACTCTACCTTCGGCCTTGCGACATTCCAGGTGACTGGGCGCTAGGTCTTTACAGGATGACCACAGAAGATGTCGAAGAAACCATTAAGTCTTGGTCGGACGAATGGAGAGCAGCAGCTGACATCGCACCTGCGATGCCACCCGCCGCTGCGCAAGAAAAAGATAAGGGCAAGGAAGCCCCTGAGCAAAGAAGCGACGAAGGCTCAACAGAACCAGCCACAAAGAAGCAGAAAGTGTCGCATCCCACTGAGGCCATTCCCTCGGAGGTCGACAAATATTTGAAAGAGCAATTTCGTGAGATGCGGAACATGCATGCTCACATCCGAGGTGCTCTAGACTTACAATTTGTAGAACTAAAAGGTCTCGCACGAAGGATTGCGCAGACCCATGCGCCAGCATCTACTTCGCAGGTGCCACAAGAAATCCCAACTGGCGAGCGAGTTGAAGAACTCACAGAAAGGCACACTGTCGTGCATATTCCGCCTACCAGCATGACACTTCCAGATCCCCTAGCTGAACTGCAGGTAAGCACAGTTGGACCTGTAGAAATTAATTTGTCTATGATTCCTATAGAAACTCTACAGCTAGTACAGGAGAAAGTTTCTCTTGAGTTGAGAGCTAGAGAGCTCTCTACTTTCCAGGCAAACCAACGACTGCAATCGCAGGAGATAGAGCTGAAGGAAAGTCATAAGAATATCTCTGCGAAGCTTGCACTCTATGAGGCGCAAGACACCGGCATCAGAAACGCAATAGAAGAGATTGCTCAGGAACTGCCGGCTTGCGAGATTCAACCAGACCTCCCTCTGGTTGCAAAAGTTCAAATTATTGGCGAAAGGGCGAAAACCCTGGAGCAAGAAATAGCTGCTATGGCAGAAGGCCATAAAACCCAGATCGCTGAGCTAGAAGCTCGCGTTGCTGCGCATCTTACAGATGATGCGCAGGTACAGTTTGAAGCATTGAGCAGAGCTTCCACACGAATGAAAGGTCGAGTACAGGAAGCCAAGAACCTGATGAACCAGGCTATGGAAGCTTGGACAGAGCTTGTGAACCTCCCTTTTAAAGTGGGACTATCAGAACAGGTGCAAGCTGCAGAACAGTCCCTCACTGTTCTGAATGAAGAAGCCAAGTCCTTAACAGGCTTGCCAAAGATGAAGAAAATGGGCGAAGTGCGCAAAATGCAGCAGCAACTGCACAAGCTCAGAACTGAAGATGAGAAGCTCACCAACAGCATTCAGCCATTCATGGATGAGTATGCTGAAATTGTTGGCCAGATTGAGACAAAAATCAAAGAAATTGCCGAGTCTCAAGAGATCATTGATACACTCACTAAAGAAGAAACAACCGCAGAAACAGTACAAACAGCCGATCAGTGTATTGAGGAATTGGACTCCGCTATTGTGAAATGGCAGAAAACATTCGCGGAGACTCAAGCAAACGCAGATGCGCAAATTCAAAGACCACGCGCTAGTGCGAGTGGCTCGAGGGCGAGCCACAAGTGAGTGTTGGGGGCCTGTTGGGGCCAAGGTCGCAGCTATAGTAAAAGCTGTGAATTTTGGGAAAAAGCACGAGTATGGAAGGAAAGTGCTAATTTTGGGACAAGCACTAAGTTTTGGGTAAGAAGGAGACGGTGCGCAGTACGGTGCCAGATGGATGATCTCAGCGCAGATCACGGACCGGAAATTGCGGAGCTCGCGTGCACGTCATCGAAGAATGAAGGTGGCTCAGCTACCATAATAAATAAGGTGATGGAGTAGAGGGCTTAGCTACCCTCATTTAAAGGCTTAGTACAGAAGTTATGGTTGCTCGGATCAAGGAGGAGCAACGGACCAGAGCATTGAAGGCGAAGGACGATCGCCCATACCCACAATCTGCGCCGGAATTCATGGAGCCTGCAGGAAGCGGCGACGTGACTGCAAGCGGCGCCTACAGTACACCTAGCCATGTGCGTGGTTAGGGTTTTTGGGAATCACTGTTGGGAAAGGCCCACAGTTTTGTAAAGGTGTGACCGTCATGGCTACCTATATAGATGAATCACTGTAATGGGTAGAGGGTTCTTCCTCCCTTCCTTCAGTTCCTCCCTTTTTGGAGAGTTAGAGAATTAGATGCTAGACTGTTAGAGAGCCAGTCTAAAGGGATAGATCATGTGTTGATTATCCTTCACTGTAATTTCTACCTGGTGTGTAGAACTAGAGAGAGGAAATCGGATAGCCGAGGAGCTAATCCCTGAGTTGCCAGACAGTCTGAGTCGACGTCTGTGCCTTTGTAATCTCCATAGAGAGGAGACAATCTTGAGAAAAGGGCTCCCAGCTGTGTGCGTGGAGTTTCCTGTAAGTTCTAAGGCTGCAGCTGTGTGCGCAGCATATTGTATAACTCTATCATTTTCTGGTTAATATAAAACTCCTGAGGACGTGGTTTTCCTCGAGGAGATGAGCTTCACTTATATCTTCTTGTTATAATGTTTGTGTGAATGATAACTATTTCGAGTTCAGTATTTGTGTATGCAAGACTTCTGTCTTATCTTTGTGACTGTTTGAGCGAGTTGGAAAGATCCCTTGATAACTATAAGTATCTTAAGTACTAAAGAGGTAGTAACGCACAGTCGCTGCGGCGAGAGCAGACTGCGTTACTGCGCTAGATGCGAAGGGCGAGAAAGTGTTTCGCGCGTCGACCCAAGAAATAGTTGCCTGCTGCGTTGGAAAGGAGAAACTGCGCAGTAGACCTGCCAAGGAAGGGACCCGCGCAGCTGCGCCGAGCGGCCTGCGGGAAGGTCCGACCGCCGATTTCGCAGGAACCATTCAAGGAAAAGCTATCTCCGCGTCACCCCGGTTAAGGAAACCTGATTCCTTAACCCCCCCATAGCCACTTCGGGTGAGACCTCGAGCTGCCGCGCAGCTCGTTGCCGAGAGGGCCAGTGCGCCAAGGGGTTTTGTTGCTGCGCTTCATTAAAACCCGGGTCTGCCCAAGAAAGCAGCCAACAGAACTTCAGATTCTTCAATATCTTCAATAGATAATTTTCTTGAACTTTGTTGCTGGAACAAATGTTGTAGTCCTTCTTTTGTAGGAGATTGTACACGATCTTTCCTACAAGTCAAATTCAATTGCATGATTAGAAACTTCTCATAGATTTCAGAACAAATTCTTACACATAAAGATATATGTCATACAGTCATGCAATTATTTTAGCCAATGCTTCGATACAACATTTATCCATATCCCGTAACTTTCTAGATGCCTTCCATCTCTACCAGAACATTGTTAAGAGTGTGCACAACTCCCAACATGTCAGCAAAGAGGTTTCATTCTAGATAAGTAGCAATGGAATGTTTTACAATACCATAGGCCACTTACCCATTACTTGTTAGTAGTATCTTGTTCATTAATGCAACTTTTCTAAAATGCAAAATGTACATCCTAAATCTAGGAACATAAGTATGTACATGACTGGACAACCTCATTTAAGTAATCATATAATAACTGACAATTCAAGTACTTATCTTTGTTTAGTTGAAGGGTGGACTCCCTCTCAATCTTTGCTTCCTTGCAAGAACTACTGGAGTGAGCTCCCTCTTGATATTTGCTTCCTGGATTACCTGTCCTTGAACTTATATTCATCCTGGACCAATACGCATGCTTAAGTGTGCACTAGTGTCATCCTCAATATCTCATACATGTTCATACATCCATTAGTATAATCTCAATACTATCGAAACATTATGATCCTAAATAAACTTAACATTTATGGTCATGATTATTTCACACACAGGTAATTTATCACAAGCATTAGTATTCAAGGTTTCAGGGAGGACTTCTATTACTTATGCATATTCTTATTGACCATAGGACTCTTCTGGTTAGTCATATCATCAATCAAAGTAAGAAACATAATATGCATAAACTGTTGATTACTTAAACTTCTAACTTCAAGAATAATCATTCATACAAAAGTATAAGATCCTAACACAAGGTAGGCTTCTAACTTTATATAGGAAAAACATACCTGGAATATCATGTTAGCTAGTTATGTCTAACATACCCAAACAATGTCTTCTTTTTCTCTTCAATGACTTGTGCTAGTAACCTGCATATCTCATAGGTTAAGCATTGTAGAACCAAATTATACATACCTCGTAAGTAGAGCTTCTATGTGATCCATGACTATGGATGAGTGTTTGTCTTCATGTCCCCATGGTCATATGTTCTTGAACTAGAACTTGATTTGTACTTTCTTGATGTACCTTTCATGTTAGCAGACAACATCAACCTCATACAACACCACAATGCATTAGTACAATCATAAGTGTCATAACCCCAATCAATGAATGTCTTCTATTATTCACATGCATTCATACTTTTACTAGGGTGATGAGACAAGTCTAAGATTAATCAAGATTGTACTAACCTCAATAATATGAAGACAAACATATCATAAACTTAATCATGAACAAATTTCAAAACATACCTGTATCTCTTCAAGTCATACCTATCGGGATTGCTTGCAGCCTTCTTATGTAAAGCCTAAGCCTCATCTCCCTATGGAACTGGAACTTATTCACTTATGCAGGTGTCCAATTCATTCTTTTCTAGGATTAACCCAATCCACTTTGATTTGCTAAAACTAGATCTGGAGCTGGATTAGGGTTTGTTATAGAAACCATAAAAATTCAAACTTTGAATTTTAAACTTCTGAAAGGATAGAAAGATGAGCCTTGCTGAGCTGGTCAAGCTGGTATACTCAGAATTTGAAATTTGCAAATTTTCACCCCTCAAAATTGCTTTTGAAACTTTCGGATTCACTGGACAGGACCCCGAACTAGGGTTTGATAAAGCCCACCCTTCTTCCCAACCAAAAATTTTGATCCAAATCTCTAAGATTCAATTTTTCTGAGGAGCTTCCAGCCGTGGTCACAGACTTAAAAAATTCCAACTTTTGCAGAAGCCCTAATTTTCCATCTTTCCGATCAAAATCCCAAACTAGGGTTTGATCAAGCCCGACCTTCTGCCCAACCAAAAAATTTGATCTTGGTCTCTAAATTTTGATTTTTATGAGGATCAGTCAGCCGTGGTCTCCAATTCCAAAAATTCCAACTTTCTCTGAGTCCCTAAATTCCCACAGCAGTGACAAGCCAAGAATGAAGGTGTTCAAAATCCAATTATGTTTTGACAAAAATATGCACCTGATTGTTTCTGATGCATCTCTAAAATTACAAATCCACAGGGTCTGAAACTTAGGCCTGTGGTATCCTGACCTGTCATATTTCCAACCCCATAGGTAGAAACTCAATTGAATTCTCTGAGAGAGATTTATGCCAAGTCTCATAACGTGACCTGTTGATGGGATAAAACAGGAGAATGAACTTGTACGGAGTGCCACATGTCACTGTTTCCACTTCGGACTCTGAAAAGAGGACCCGTGAAAGTAAAATCCGTACCCTACCTTTCAATTTTTACGAAATTTCATTTGGATCTTCCTAGCCCAAGTTGTGACCATTTTTCCTAGGTCACCTGTTTATGACTGAGATCTGGAAGAGGCAGAAACCCTAGATTGTATTGATCATAAAACACAAAGTACAATGAATCAGATGATGTGATTTGGGCACAAGATACATGGGGATGTTATCTACAACCTATAGACGTTTCAGAACCCGAACCTTCACCAAAATAGATTTATAGTGAAAGTTCCACGATGATTGGTTTTTGCTATATCAAACCCTAGCTTCCAATTTGTCGCAAGTGCAACAAGTCTCATAAATGCCATACCATGCCTTCCTTCAGGATAGCTCTGATACCATGTTAGTTTTTCATCATTTAAATCAATAGATCTAGGATCTTAACTGAAAGAACAACATTTACAACATATCAAGCATAAGAGACAAGAGACAAGAGACAAGAGACACAAAACATTTCACCTAGGAAAACCAAGAAGGTGAAAAACCCCGAAACTTCCTCAGAGATAGAATAAGCCTCAATACAAGGATCAACATGATCAAAACCAAGAGATAGATATCTTCAGTAGCATGCTCCTCCTCCTCCAATTGTGCACATCCTCCTCTTCTCTCACTAATGCGAAGTGAGTGAATAATGGAATGTGTAAAATGAGAGAGACACACTCTCTATTTATACACTAACTTTTCAGTTGACCTTTACTCAACTAGGCCGGCCTCAACTTAACCACTTAACATAATGCTGACTGGGCTGACCCCTACTAGGGTGGTCTAATAACCCTTTGACCCACATGACTCATACAGGGTTGACCCCATCAAGGTGGTCTAATAACCCATCAAGTATAAGTTACGACACTTACAATATAACTTGCGACACTTGCAAGTACACATGATGACACTTCCAATCGCAGGAATAATACATCTCCGTTGGGGATACAATAAGGTACAAATGTAATACATACAATATACAAGTGAATATCTTCCGAATTTACAAATACATCAACAAGGTCCAAATACTTGAAAACTAAATAGAGATGTTTTTCACTGTGGACAATATCTTGCAACCTAAATATAATGAAAATACATTTGTTAAATAAACATTATAAAAAAATAAAAAAGAATACCAGATAGTTATTTACATATATATCTTACAACAACTTGCAACAAATTGACAAAAAATTCTTAGCATAGCATTTAAGTTCCTCTTTTTCTTTTCTTTTTAAATAAACACTACGTTGTACAAGTAGCCTCTTCTAAGTTATTGAAATAATACATACATGCATTACTTTCACAACCAACACATGTGATATGTGCCTATAAAGTCACTAAAGGAATTGTCGTTTGTTAACACAACTTCAATAAACAGTACGAAAACAAACCAAGAAAATAGTCTACAATAGCCAAACTTTAGAAACCTCTTCCCATTATAAAAATCATTGTTGCCTCTTAGTTTTCTTCATCTCATTTCTAGTTTTCTACTGAATTGCATAAAACTACAAACACCTTTTTCATTTCCAGCATATCCTCTTACTTGGTCATATATTGTTTTACCTTTCATCAATTGAAATAAAATATCACAACCAATCTTCTAAAAATGATGGGACTTGAATGAACTTGGAACCTAATATGAAATGAAATAATGTAGAATGAAAATTGAGCTCTTAGATCACACCATACTTAGTGAGAATTTCTCTTTAACATGTCCTATTGAGAACGAGGTAAGACTTTAAGAAGCTTCTTAGACCTAGATCAATTTGGTGATAATCATGAACCAAATATTTTGGTTACATACAATAGGGATTGGTGTCAAGGCTTAGGACATGGTTTGTGTCACCTACCCAAATTTCTGAACATTATTATTTATTTGCAAAAATACTTTATGTTAAAATTTATTACAAGTTTTGTAATTATGATAAGTTTTGATCATGGATGAATGTAATTAATGAATATTATTATTTAAATAAATTAATTAGGAGACAAGCACTCAGGAGGACTGTTGAATGAGTGTTCACTGACCCACTAGGAGGAATGGAAGTTGTTGGAAGGAATGGGACACATGGCACCAGTTACATCACACCACTATCTGTTGGTTATGGGACAACTTCCCCTTAAATAGGGCATTATCCCCTAGGTGGAGGGAGTGAGCAGGTAGCTCATTTAATGACCCAGTAACATCTGAAAAGGCCTAGGCAGCCTATAAAGGCAAATTCGAATGGGGCAGGCAGCCCTTAATCAACATTTCCGCAGAATGTTTTCCTCTTGCAAATCAGGTGATTTCAAGAGAGATTCGAATAAGGGAGATTAGTGGTGACTGAGGACTGAATTTTTACTTATTATTGAAGAGAAACAGAGTTGTAGGAGCAAGTCTTTTGGACTGCTACCTATTGAAGATTTAGAAGATTACTACAACAAGAAGAAGCCCATATTCCTGAAGCTTCTTCCTCCTGGTGGTTCAACGAACAAGCTCGGGGGTCCTAAGACAATATTTGACTGTTTTCAGGAGTTTGGTTGGGTGGAACGGTCTTCCTGAGTTGTTTGTCTCCCTACAGGTTTAATCAGGTTCTACAATTTCTTCTTATTTGGTTTTTGTTATGTTTTAACAATATTTTCTATGTTTTCTGTTTTTAAAAGAAAATCTAATCCTAGAATTGTTCTAAGTCTGAATGTTTAAGTTTAATGGCGAAACTTAATTGATAAATCAATATCCCCATTTTTCCACATGCTATTTGGTAGCATCGTACTCTAGTAGAGATATGCAAATTAAAATAGAATAGAAGATAGGCAAATTGTGCCATTGAATTCGATAGCTAGATAATAATCTAATATGCATCAGTTTCTGTTCTTAAGTTAACTATTGTAGAGGGTCTGTATAATATTTAATATATATAATATTTTCGCATTTTTATAATAATCAGTCAATTACATAATTCTTGCAATCATCCTACAAATGCATACATTATATCCATGAAAAGTAGATGAATTATACACTGTACATGATTTTAAGACCGTTAACATTGAATAAAAATATTCTTGATAATAAGCTGGAAAACAATAGTTTTTCACACAGATATCATATGCATATTTTTCACTCACACACATTTTAATTTTAATTACTACACTAGCATTTTATGTATAGGAAATTATTTTATAGACAGAATTATAGATTACACCGTCTTCATGAATTTCTGCACTATGTATTCATATTTCTTTCATTTTCTACAGTACTGTTGTAATATCTAGAAATGTACAAATGATAAGAATTTACTAAACATAATTAATATTACCATATATTTATTCTTCTTTGGATCTGCTAACATTGGTTGTAATTATTGTAACTCTGAGATTTGTATCAAAAGGAAAACCATAGCTACATTTATATTGTTCATAACAAAACTCTACACTCTTTTCAACCTGAGATCGAAACTAAGCTAGTATCTTAAAACAAACGATCAGATTACCACTTCAACAAAACACGAATTAGGGTTTTACCCTATTCATTTTCATTGCAAAATATTACTGAGTTATCGATTCAATTTTCTACTCTATTGTTCAAACATCAACAAATAGAAATATACTTTATCAATCTACAGTTTTAAATCAAACCACACACACTTACGAAGGGTTCAACATCTTAACGTTGAAGCTTATTTACACGGAGTCCTTATTCTTTAACAAGTTATCCAAACCCTAATCTAGCTCGATAAACATCGTAGTAACCCTTAAGCATGAATACAATTTTTTTCCAAGCTAACAAACTAGATAACTATACAAACATTTTAAATCATACAATGTATTACAAAAGGAGTATTATTCTTACACACAGATTGAGCCCTTGGCTCTCTGTCTTATGGTCACAAACATTTCGGAAAACAAGTCGAATCTCATGACAACCACAACATTACCATAGAATAACTTCTAAAACAAAGACGAATCTCGAGCAACGTTTATATTCTACTTTTAACAAAGAAACGAAGTTGCACAGGGTTTATCCCAAAATTTTCCAATAGACAGGAGAGCCCGAACATTTAAATCGACAAGCTAAATCTCTAGTCGACAAACAGCAAGTTTACAAAATACAATACCGAAGTATCACTGTCAACAATCATGTTTCGAAGATTTCCCAAACGACCTTCAATGACAGAGCCACGGCACAGACGAAGGGCACTACGAGGGTATGGAAGACCTGAATCTTATTGGGTAAGAGTTTGAGGCTTCCCTTTCGCCATACCCTAGCCAAACTTCCTATTAACACGCTGCAACTGACATTAAAATCGAGTTAGACATCTGATACTTTTGTAAACCGATTTTTGAAATGCAAATAGCTTGTTAAAAATGAAAGCTTACCTCCATAGCTTGACGAGGACATTATCACGAATGACACCAAGGAGCCATTATTCACGCCCAAACTCTGTACATTCTCTCATTCCACTCTTGTTTATCTCTACGGTATTAAAACACAAAAACTATAACCTTCGAACCAGACAGTCTAGATTTTCAAAAATACTTCACCATCACAGTAAAGAAACCTGCAACGTCAACTTAAGGAGAAGATCTCAGGTTCGAAACCCTTGCAAACTTCCTACCCAGAATTCGGCAGCTTGTCGGCCACCCCAGCCGAAACAATAGCACAATGAATCAATTTCTTCAAGTCTTAACTCTTTTTCCATGATAGATATTAGGGTTTCATCCGACGGTATAGGTTCATCACCATCGACGGTCTCAGTGCCAGTGAACTAAGCTTTGGTATAAACAACGCTCGCAATAAATACCAAACCTACCTTACAGGTTGACAACGCCACCATGGCACACAATGGAGTATGCACAACTAATGCATGGTGTATTGATCCTACACAACGACGAGTTTGGAGACAAACATGTCTACCTGAACAATGGACATCCAACTCAGCAGAGACACGACACCGAGCTTTTAATACAGGATCAATACATGATATCTACCACAGCTCGAGACCGGCGCTATTAAATGAACCAGCAACCTGTCAAGTTTCTTTTTAAATGCCTGTCAGAATCCTCGACGTGACTCCCAAACCCTGCATTAAATTCACCACAGTGTTATAACCACTATGCAAAGAATTCACTATATTATTGCACGTTATGATTATAGTCTCGATATAAAACAATGAAATAACGAATTACCGACTATTTATATAGTTGAGGGATATTCAAATGTTTGCCCTTTATTACATTGAGTTTCGATATGAATCTTTAATGTGGATAATAAATCACAAATCGATATAGTTATATAACTATATACATAGGATTTAAATAGACCACGATATGGAATAATAGTTAATAGTTCAAAGTCTTAAGTTGAAATAATAGTTAATCTATTGTGTAAATATGTGTTATTCATTGTTACAAATGCCTAGTCCTTGGAAAGGACTATTTTTGATTATTAAGACCTAAATAATTATAGTAGAGAATAGGAATGGTTAGCCATAAGTCTTTAAGTTAATTAAAAGTGTTGTATAAAAGTCACATACAAATATGCTATCACATATAGTTTGGTATCTTGGGATATTAAGTTCTATGGATTCCTATCCACTTTTGGTACTGTACTATCCTAGTACTACTAATTAAATGACGACAACAAAGCAGCCAATACAATGGCGACAACAAAACAACTAATACAATGACGACGACAAAGCAGCTAGTACAATGACAACAACAAAGCAGCTAATACAATGACGACGACAAAGCAGCTAGCACAATGACGACAACAGAACCAACTAGTATAATGACGACTACAGTGACGATGTTGATACAAGACGGACCTTGGAAAGTTGAGGAGCAAGCACGTGAACCGTACCTGTATGATTTTACATTTGCAACAATCTCTATTGATTCTATTTTATTTTCATACGATGAAGTTGAATTCACGCTAATTGGAATTTATTTGCAATCATGAAACTTCTTACCTATTGTCTGCACATAGAACAGGTCCAATGTTTTAGCATTATAGCTAAGTAAGCTTCGGGGTCCCTCATAGGACTCCCTTGAGCAGCAAAGAAGCAAACTGTCAGTATCGTCTCAAAGAAATAGTACTACATCACACTTCTAACCTGGCATTCCATTATTACATATTTCATACATTGCATTGCTTTAAAAAGTGTCGCATCAAAAATCTAATCTAACCATGCAGTTGACTATCTTAATGATAAGGGATACGAATGTAATTAAGTTGTCACTGTCGTATTAGTTTCTTTAGAAAATATATATTGGTGTTTAGTACAAACAACTGTTAGTTAACATTGTTACACTCAGCAATTGTTATCTTCCACAATTATAAATTAGGCTAATATTGCCGTTAATAAATTTTTTAAATTTTTACGAAAATATGGGATGTTACAGTTTGGGAATGGAAACTAGGGCATTAATACATAATTGTTTATTATAAAAATCACGTTCCATGTGTAGGGATCTAAATCATGCACAATACCCATAGAAGGAAATTTTCACCTATGAGTGTGGTAAGGGCACAATTTCAAGTATTGTTGCATGATGAATACTTATCAGGTCCTAATAATGGCATAAAAAATAGGCTCTTAGTAGATAACTATTAATTATATGACTCATGGGTCATGGATAGAGCATTTGACCATCACATGGGCCCTAAATTTTTGCCTAAGAAAGAGATATGTGCATAATTTTAATAATTAATGTATGAGGTATTGGTATCGAGACCTAAACCATGGTTTGGGGTGAACAACCTTGCATGTTCTTATATGAACTCTTATGGAAAAATTGATCTTCACCTCTTGCACTTCTACTTCTAGATATTGATATAAGAAGGCCATGATATGAAATTAAAGTAGTTCCTGAATAATTTTGTCTATAGTTACTATGAATAGAAACTTAGTAGGCGACTTCACAATGGGTGGCTTGCTAATTATACAATTTTGTTAAGGCCACACTTTTGCGGCTTTCATGTGATAAGTCCAATTGTTTGCAATATTATGTTAGCCCAACTATTTGAACTCTTTTGTCTTTTTACCATGTGCTACCTTGTGTATTTGTTGCCTCCTTCCCTTTTGTCACTTTGGTCTCCACATTACTATTGTGCTTGGTCTCTGCCTTGCTATAGGTATGCTTGAAGAGTTACATAAGGATGGAATAGTTGAACCTAAATTAGGAGGAAGAGGTATCATGAATATTGAAATAGAAACCATATATTTCTTGTAGGACAACAATTGCATATGCAAAGGCTTATATGATGGCTTGGGGCCTGTTCGACTACACAAGACAATTCCAAAAGACCGAACACCTAGAGCAACCTCTCACACAAATAGATCACATATCAATACACCGATGTTTTAACATGGTTTAAACCCTCGAAAGGGAAAAAATCCACGGTCCCAGCCAAATAGCTACTTGAGGCAGTTTATTATGCAAAAGAAAGAAAGTTACAAATGAGCTTCTCATAATCGATCAACTAGCAAGTGACCCTCCATGCTCTTTAAATAGATATCATGGACCAATCGGGTGTTAATCCACGGATCAAAGTTAATTATGATATAAGAGAGGTTGAATCGTCGGATCACTCTATGTCTATAACATATCGTGACCGTAAGATTATATATTTACAAATGCATACTAATGCATACTAAAGAAACACACTTTTCCTAATGGATATATTATAACAAGTTGATCTTAACTAACTCCTAAGTGTCTAAATATCCTAACATCCCCCCTTAAGAAAAACTTGGGATATGATTGAAGGATTTACAAAAGTGACACTATTAGGAGAAGGAAGGAGGCATTAGAGCCTATCCCCCCTTAATGACAAGTTCCTGAACTCCTAACATAGATCGAAGTTTAGAAAAATTCTATTTTGTAAGAGATTTGATGAAGATGTTTGCAACATGATCATCTATAGGGAAAAAGAACATTTCAAGAACACGATCATGAGCAAGCTTTCTTATGAAGTGCATATGTAGCTCAATGCATTTGTTACGTTGATGTTGAACTGGATATTTGGCGAGCTTGATGGCACTTTTATTGTCGCACCCAAGGGAAGTCGGATGCTGTTGCTGGAATCCAAACTCTGAAAGGATCCGTCGAAGCCATAAAGATTTTTGACTGGCATTAACTGCTGCACAATACTTTGCTTTTACTGAAGAGAGAGCAAGATCTTGTTGTTTCTTACAAGCCCAAGTGACAGGTCCAGAACCTAGAATGAAAACATAACCTGCAGTCGACTTCTGATCATCAGAATCGTCAACCCAATCTGAATCAGTGAAACTAACCAATAAAGGAGTCCCCCCTGAACTGCAATGAATCCCAAACTGAATTGTACCCAGAATATATTGAAGTATTCTTTTTGTTGCTTTCCAATGACTTTCATGGGGCATTTTCATATAGCGGGGAACACAAACAATGACAAAGGAAACATCAGGACGGGTATGAGTCAAGTATAAGAGACCACCAACAAGCTGACGATACAGGGTGGCATCAACTTCGGGTGAAGTGAAAGTGGCATAAAGTTTAACTCTAGACTGGAAGGAAGAGGGGGTTGGTTTACAATATTCCATGTGAAAGCAACGAAGAAGGTCACAAACATACTTAGAATGAGAAAGAAAGATTCATTCTTTGGTTTGCAAGACTTGGAGGCCAAGAAAATAATGCAAATGTCCTAAGTCTGTCATTTCAAATTTTTGCGTAAGACTGGATTTCACATGGGTTAAACGTTTAGGTTCGGTACCAGTAAGAATAATATCACCAACATAAAGAAAAAGGATGATGATATTGTTTCCTACTTTCTTGGTATAAACATTAGGGTCAGAAAAACTAGTGCCAAGGAGAAAGCTATCCATTTTGGCATACTAGGATCGAGGGGCTTGCTTAAGGCCATATAGGGATTTTTTAAGGCAATAGAAAGGGCTAGAGTCATTCTAAACATAGCCAGGAGGTTGTTCCATGTAAATTTCCTCCTGCAAATCACCATGTAAAAATGCAGACTTGACATCCATTTGATGGACCTCCCATTTATGTAAGGCTGGAAGGGAAAGAATAAGGCGGATGGAGTTCATTTTGGCGACAAGGGAAAAGGTTTCATTGTAGTCAATTCCTTCAACTTAGGAAAAACCTTTCCTTAAGCCTTTCAACATTTCTATCTTAGGCATACTTAGTTCTGTAGACCCATTTACATCTGACAATTTTTCTTCCTTTTGGAAGAGGGACAAGATCCCAAGTATTGTTTTCCATTAAGGAATGATATTGTTCATCCATAGATGCATCCCAATCTGGATTCCCTGAAGCTTCTGCAAAAGTCTCTGGATCACGATTCTTGGAAACTTGAGCCAAAAGAGAAGAGGCTCGCTGGAATTGAGACCGTGTTCATCGTTGATCTCTAGGATCACCGTCAAGATCACCAGCTGCTTCACATGTTGAACAGACCCATCGAGGAAGCGATTGTGCTGGTGTAACTGGAGGAAAATGATCAGGCGGAGGTGGATTTTTATCCTCACTGTCATCATAAAAAACTGGAATTGGAATGTTTTCAAGGAAGTTGGGAGTAGAAGAAGGCACAAGCACCGAATTAGGCTTGCAATCCAAAGATGGCACAAACGTCAAGTTAGGTTCGCATGCCAAAGATGGCACAAATGTCGAGTTAGGATCGTAGGCCAAGATATTTTCATCAAATTTAACATCTCTTCTAATAATTATATCATGAGAATTTGGCTGAAGAAGTCTATAACCTTTTACATTTTCAGAATATCTAACAAATATGCACTTTTCACTAATGCTTTCCGTTTTTCATTCAAAATATGAGCTCATGCTTCACTAACAAACACACGGAAGTGAATTACATCTGATTAAATTTTACTCCATGCTTCTTCCGGTGTGATATCCTGTAAAGCTTTAGTGGGGGTGCGATTAACTATGTAATTTGCACAATTTATGGCTTCAACCCAAAAATTGAATACTTAACCCCTTAGCTTGAAGCATACAATTAGCCATTTCTTTTAAAGTGCGGTTCTTCCATTGAGCTACACCATTTTGCTGTGGTGTATATGGAATAGTATGTTGTTGTTGGATTCCCTGTTCAGTGCAGAAAGTAGTGAACATTTTGTTAACATATTCTCCACCATTATCAGATCTTAACTTTCGAATTTGATGACAAAATTGTTTTTCAACAAGGGATTTGTAAGCCAAGAACATGTTAAATACTTCACTCTTGAGTTTAAGGAAATAAACCCAAGTGCGTCTAGATTAATCATCAATGAAAGTTAAAAAATATTTTAAACCAGAAAAGGAAGCAGATGGAAGAGGACCACACAAGTCACTATGCACAAGCTTCAAGGGGGTCGAGGCGTGCCAAGAGGCATGCTTGTCAAAACTGTCCCAATGATGTTTTCCGAGTGCACTACCAGAATGAATACCATCCTTGCAAGATACCATCAGAAGACTTGTCACCATATTTTCTTTACATAGTTGTTGCAATGAGCGATAATTTAAGTGAACAAATTGCTCATGCCAAAGTTTGCTCAAGTCATCACTATGAGCAACAAAATCTGAGGAAAAAGGTGATGAAACAAAGTTGTTGAACTTGTACAACTTGGTAATATCATCAACAATTCCAGTGGTGTTAAAGAAATGTAACTACAGAATATATTATAAATGTACTTGTCTATTGTATTATTGTATTCCTCCTTCGGGAGATGTCATTGATGTAATTGCTAATGTAAGAGTCAATGAAAGAGTCAATGTAAACCCTAGGACTTGTGTCGGCCTAGAATAAACCAGAAAAGAATATTATATTATGTAATTGGAAAGTCGACCCAGTTAGTTAGGTCAAGTCGACCCTATTTGGGTAAAAGTTACCTCAACGGAAGAATATAAATAGGAGGTTGAGTTTCTCATTTGGATCACTCATCTCACTAATACAAGTTCATATAGGAGAGAGAGAAGTTTGCATAAGTGAAGGAGAGAAGTTTTTTTTGTTTTGGGGTTTTATCTTGTACTTGGTGAATTATATATTGAGGAAGTTTTGTCGGGGTTTTCTCCCTTGTGGTTTACCTGAGAGAAATTTTGTGTTCTTTGTGTTTGTTGTGCTCGTCTTTCTTTCAGTGATTAGATTGTTTAATGTTATTATGCTAAACAAGTTAAAAACTAACATGGTATCAAAGCAGGCCTGAAAGAAAACATTGTGCAACCTCTACAACTGTAGAAAATAGGGCTTCTTATTCCGGGAGCTCTCTCCACAAATCAACTGAAAACGTGGGTGCATCTAAATCGTGTCACTAGGGCGCATGTTTCTATCGAAACATAATTCTCTTGCGAGAATTTTCATTTTTGGGTCCACCACTACAGCTCGGAGAACTAGGGAATCATTTTTGGAAGTTCTTCTCATAGATTTGGGAGAAAGAATACTTTGCTCAAATTTCCTTGAGGAGAATCATCTTCTCATCCAGTCAGTTCTCCAAGATCCTGAATTTGGAAAATTAGGGTTTCTATGTCAAACCCTAAATCAATGTAGAAGCCGTTTTTAGAAGGACAACTTTACTGGTAAGCACTACATCCACTCTATTTCCATTTGAGGTTATCATATTATTAAAATGAAAAACAATACCAAGCTTGATGAGAAGCTTGAAGGATCTAAGAACTTCAGGGCATGGAAATATAGAGTCATGCTCATTCTTGAAGAACATGACCTATAAGGTTTTGTAAAAGAGGGAGTTCCAGAACCAGACAGAGATGAGGCCAAAGAAAGACACAAGAAGAATATGATCAAGGCTAAGAGGATCATAGCTGACTCTATCAAAGATCACTTGATTCCTCAAGTGTCCTCAAAGAAGACTCCAAAAGAACTTTTTGATGCTTTGACCAGCCTGTTTGAAGGAAAGAACATTAATAGGAAGATGACCTTGAGAAATCAACTCAAGGGTGTGAAGATCCAAAAGTCTGAGACTATGCACTCATACTTCTCTAGAGTATCTCAGATCAAAGAACAATTAGAAACTATTGGAGACAGGGTAGAAGAAGTTGAAGTTCTGATTACCTCTCTGAATGATCTTCCTAGAGATTGGGAACCTTTTGTTCGTGGCATATGCACTAGGAAAAGATTAATTATGTTCAGACAAATATGGGAAGAGTGCGTGCAAGAAGAAGAAAGAATAGCTGTAAGAGAAGAGAAACTAAATGATGATGAATATCAAGATTTGGAAACTCATGCCAAAGGAGGAAGGGAAAGAAAGAATGATGTACGTACTTATGACCACTCTCCCCGAAGACCTCAAATATCTCAAAGGAACAAGAGGATTAAGAAATACTTCTCCTCCTTTGAATGTTTCTTTTGTCACAAGATGGGACACATTGCAAGAAATTGTCCATTCAAATATGGACAATCCAATAAGTAGAAGAAAAGGTTTCATGCTCATGCATCCGAAGAAAATGAATATGATGACGAAATCAAAACCAAAGAAGACAAAGACTCCAGTGAAGAATATGTTCTAATCTCAACCATCACTGGTTTAGTATCTCATGGAAGTGACACTTGGCTACTGGAAAGTGGAGCCTCCAAACATATGATGGGATACAAAGACTTCTTTTCACATCTCATGCAGAAATATTCTCCACACAAAGTAAAGCTTGGAGATGATTACCAATATCCTATCAAAGGAATGGGAGAGGCTACTTACAAATTGGAATCTGGAAATTCCATGAACATGAAGGAAGTATTATATGTTCCAGGATTGAAAAATAACCTTCTTTCTATCTCAACATTAGATAAGAAAGGTCTTAGAATTGCATTTGTAGATGGTGAAGTTCTTATGTGGCCAAAGGGGAAGACAATCAATGATGAAATCGTTATTGGGGTTGAATAAGGAGGACTATAGAAGCTCAAGGGTCATGCAGATTCAACACTAATGGCTAGTACCATGAGCCCCTGTGAATTATGGCATATAAGACTAGCTCATGTACACTACAAAGCTTTACCAATAGTGAGTAAGGTGGTGACTGGATTACCGGAAATCCAGGTTGATCACGAAGGGGTGTGAAAAGGACGTGCACAAGGAAAAAGTACAAAGAATCCATTTCCAAGCAGTGATAGCAAAGCAAAAGGCATACTGGACATTGTCCATTTAGAAATTTGTGAACCATTGTCGACTGATTCCTTAAGAGGGTATGTTTACTATGCTTCTTTTATTGATGATTATTCCCGCAAAACATGGATTAATTTATTAAAGAATAAAAGTGAAGTATTTGAAAAGTTTAAGGAGTTTAAGGATCTTGTGGAAAACCTCTATGAAAAGAAGATCAAGATTTTAAGGTCGGATAATGGAGGAGAATACTCTTCAGGTGATTTCAAAGAATTTTGTAAACAAGCATGGATTAAGAGGGATCTTACCATCCCCTATAATACACAACAAAATGTTGTAGCTGAAAGGAAGAATAAATATATCATGGAAGAAGTGAAAGCCATGATCCATGACCAAGACCTACCCATGCATTTATGGGATGAAGTAGCTAGGACCGCAGTCTATGTACATAATAGAATCTCTCACAGTGCTCTTGGAAATAAGACTCTAGAAGAGATGTTTAGCGGTGTGAAGCCTGAAGTCAGTAATCTAAAGATATTTGGGTGTCAAGTATTTATTCACATTCCAAAAGAGGAGAGACCAAAGTTGGAACCTTCAGGAATAAAGGGGATATTTGTGAGTTACAGTGAGCAATCAAATGCCTACCATATCTACATCCTAGGATACCACCAGATTGAACTTAGAGAAGATGTTACATTTGATGAAGACACAACTTTCAACAAGTATAGGAAGACTCATGAGGATGAAGAGGAGCATGAAGCTCCTAGAATTATGAAAACTAATAATGTACTAGACATGAATATTTAAGAATAACGTATTCCAGAAGATCATGACATGACAGAACCTCAGAGACCTGAGGAGACAACTCATGAGGAAAATCCACGGAAGAGAAAGACCAGGTTGGGCACGAGAAACAATAGAAGATGCAGGAAGATATGGTGCCCCAGAAGGAACCAATAGAGAAAGCAAGAGACTAAGGCCATATTCTAGTTATGTAGCCTTGATGTGTAACCTTGTTAAAGAAGAACCCACATTTTTTGAAGATGCGACAAAGAAGAAGGAATGGTTGGATGTTATGAATGAAGAATACCAATCCATCATAAAGAATGATGTTTGGGATGTGGTACCAAGACCGAATGACAACTAAATAGTTTCGTTAAAATGGATCTTCAAAACAAAACATTTAGCAGACAAAAGCATTGAAAAGTACAAGGAAATATTCATAGCCTGGGGGTTCTCTAAAAAATAAGGATTTGATTATGAGGAGACCTTTTCTCCTGTGGCTAGATATACCTCAATTAGAACCATCCTTGCCTTGGCAGCTAAGATGAAATTGAATTTACATAAGATGGATGTAAAGACAACTTTCCTAAATGGAAAAATAGAAGAGGAGGTATACATCGAGAAACCAGAAGGATTTGAAACAGATGACAGAAAAACACATGTATGTAAACTGAAGAAAGCGTTATATGGGTTGAAGCAAGCACCCGAATCATGGTATGGAAGAATTGATGGTTTCCTGATGAGCTTGGGCTTTACTAAGAGTAAAGAAGATTCTAATATTTATTATAAGGTCATATATGATGAACCTATGATATTTCTATTCTATGTGGATGATTTGTTTCTGACAGGAGAAGACAAGCCCATCACTGAATGTAAGAAGAATCTTGCTACAGAATTTGAAATGAAATACCTTGGGATGATGCACTATTTTCTAGGTCTTGAAGTATGGCAGTTCCTAGATGAGATTTTCCTAATTCAAGGAAAATATACTGTTGAGATCCTAAAATATTTGGGATGTTGGATTGTAAGGCCATGACCACTCCGATGGTGAAAAACTTGAAGCTCTTGAATGATGCTTCATCAGAGACAGTAGATGTCACAGTGTACAAACAGATTATTGGCTCATTTATGTATTTGACCAATACTAGACCAGATATATGTTTTGCTGTGAACACCTTGATCCAGTATATGGTGGAGCCCATACATGTTCACCTATTTGCAGCAAAACATGTGATGAGTTACCTAAAAGGTACATTGGACTATGGACTCAGATATGCATCAGATAGTGAGTTCAGATTGTACGGATATACAAACTCAGATTGGGATGGAAGTGCCGAAGATAGAAAAAGCACTTCAGGATGTTGTTTTAGTTTGGGATCAGGTATGATCTCATGGATCGGTAGAAAGAAACACTGTGTTGCTCTTAGTACAACATAATCTGAATACATCACAACATGTTCAACTTGTAGCGAAGCAGTTTGGCTTCTCAATACGTTGGCATGATTGTTTGATGCAGAGATACATGTGAATGATATTCTCTGTGGCAATTAGAGTTTATAAATATGACAGTAAATCCAATGTTCCATGATATATCAAAGAATATTGAGATCAAGTTTCACTATACCTAGGATATGGTGCAAAAGGGAGCTGTAAAGCTCAAGTATGTTCCTACAGAGGAACAAGTTGCTGATGTGTTGACTAAGCCTCTGTATAACATAAAGTTTGAATACTTTCGAGACAAGCTTGGTGTGGTCTGCAAGGACCTCCCTTGAAATGGGGAGATATGATGAGGACTAGTTTGACAGGAGCTCCTTCAAAAGAAGGAGTGGGGTCTGAAAGGATCACCCTCGAAAGAGGGAGTAGTTTCCTAGAGCCTTGGTATGGCAGCTCAGTCTAGGATTGGTACGTCAAGTAGACAAGTCCTTGTTGATTCAAAAGGATTGGTATGTCAGCTCTGACTAGATTCTAGGGGGATTGGTATGTATGGCTAAGATTGTTTGGTCCGAAAGGATTAGTAATCCAAACAAGGCCTGTTTGATCCCTGGGTTGATTAGGATGCATGAGTAGGATTGTTTGGTCCGAAAGGATTAGTAAGTCAACATTGTCTACCAGAGTGCCTACCACATCGCATATTCTAGATGATGGTAGTGTTCCAGTTGATGTTGTTCCAGTAATTTCCGTTTGTGATTGATTTTTTTGTTCCCGAACTTTTCGACTGGTGATTGATGTTGTTTTTCCAGTACTTGTGGGATGATGATTGATGTTGTAGTTCCAGTACTTTCCGACTGATGTTTGATTTTTTTGTTCCAATACTTTCTGGCAGATGATTGATTTTGTTGTTCTCGTACTCTCTGAATAATGATTGATGTTGTTATTCCAGTACTTATCGACTGATGATTGATGTTGGTGTTCCAATACTTTCCGATTGATGATTGATGTTGTTGTTCTAGTACTTGTCAACTGATGATTGATATTGTTGTTCCAGTACTTGTTGAATGATGATTGATGTTGTTGTTCCAGTATTTACTTACTGATGATTGATGATGTTGTTCCAGTATTCATATAATGATGATGATGATGATGTCGATGGTGATATTCCAGCAGATGATGTTGATGATGATGATGGTGATATTCCAGCAGATGATGTTGATGTTCCAACAAATTCTTGTTGACGATGATGATGATGCTGATGATGATGTTCTAGCAGGTGATGTTGATGATGCCCCAGACATATGATGATGTTCCAAAAACTTCCTACGACATATAGAGATTCACCAGCTAGTTGTATAGCTGTTGATGTTGATGATGTTTCCCGCATAATACCTTCCTAGTTAAGAGGGAGTGTTAAAGAAATGTAACTACAGAAGATATTCTAAATGTACTTGTCCATTGTATTATTGTATTCCTCCTTTGGGAGATGTCATTGATGTAATTGATAAGGTAAAGTCATTGAAAGTGTCAATGTAAACCTTAGGACTTCTGTCGTCCTAGAATAACCCAGAAAATAATATTATATTATGTAATTGACAAGTCAGCCCTGATTGGGTAAAAGTCACCTCAACGGAAGAATATAAATAGGAGGTTGAGTTGCTCATTTGGATCACTCATCTCACTCACTCAATTTCGCATATGAGAGAGAGAAGTTTGCACAAGTGAAGGAGAGGAGTTGTTTTTGTCTTGGGGTTTTATATTGTACTTGGTGAATTCTATATTGAGGAAGTTTTGCCGGGGTTTTCTCCCTTGTGGTTTCCCCGAGAGAAATTATGTGTTCTTTGTGTTTGTTGTGCTTGTATTTCTTTCAGTGATCTAAAAGAAAATACTAGATCTAAAAGAAAATGAGACAATTATTTTAAATAAAAAAACGTCACTGTAACAATATACCTCTAGATCTGATGAAATGCAAGTATCTTGGGAAAACAAAATCCTTTTTTGATGAAACGAAAATTGTTCCCCACTGGAAACGGTGATCTGAACGTAATGAGACACCTCTCACAGCCAAAAAATGCACATAAATTCCAGAACTAGAAACCCTTTCACAGCTTCGACAACACCGGCTCAAGATCTAGATCACCAACAAAAGCGACTCTTCAGAAAGGCTCTGATACCATGTTTGACTACACACAATAATTCCAAAAGACTGAAAACCTAGAGAAGCTGCTCGCACAAATAGATCACATATCAACACACCGATGTTTTCTCATTGTTTAAACCCTCGAAAGGGAAACAGTCCATGACCCCAGCCAAATAGCTACTTGAGGTAGTTTATTATGGAAAAGAAAGAAAGTTACAAATGAGCTTCTCATAATCGATCAAATAGCAAGTGACCTTCCATGCTCTTTAAATAGATATCATGGACCAATCAGGTGTTAAGCGACATATCAAAGGTAGTTATGATCTAAGAGAAGTTGAACCGTCAGATCACTCTATGTCTAGAACATATCCTGACCATCGGATTAGAAATTTACAAATGCATACTAATGCAAACGAAAGAAACACACTTTTCCTAACGGATATATTATAGCAAGTTGATATTAACTAACTCCTAAGTGTCTAAATATCCTAACAGGCCCCACAAAATAGCCCATGAGTCCCAGAGGAAAATATTATGGCTTCAAAATCTATATTTTGACCTTGGACTATGTCTAAAATCATGATAACCATTGTCAATGTGCCAAACTCAAAATGGCCATCATATCCTGATCACATGACAAAGATTCCCTTTGCATGACCTCTATGGTGTCCAAGGGACACAAGGATGTCTCACGAGCCCCTTAAACAAATATTATGGTATAATACCCTAGATTTTGGCATTGAACCACACCACAAACTCCAAGAACCATAGTTAGTGTTTTAAACTTCAAAATGAGCACCGTATCCCACTTTCAGGCCAAAGATTCTCTATGGAGGGCCAATGTGGTGGTTTGATATCCCACACATGGACCATGAGCTCCATAGTAAAATGCTACAACATAAGGTCCTATATTTTTCCTTATACCATGAATGGTCCTCAAGATCCCTCCCATAGTGTGCCCCTCCTCAACATGGTGGCCATATATCACATGTAGGCTAAGGATTCCCTACATAGACCCTATGTATTGATGTGGGTTACAATGTACATGAATCCCCATAGGCAAATGTTTTATCCCAACAACATGCATTTTGATATAAAACCATGGATTAGTGACCAAGAAGCATCCATGATGTGAAAAAATTAAAAATGGACACCATATCCATGTAATAGGGAAAATATGGGTTAGGGCCTAATGGATGGCCTATGTAGTACCCGAAATCCACATGCTATGGACTAAAACTCTGGATCTTCACCCTAGACCATGACATGGGTCATGAGAACCATCCTTGATGTACTAAACTTTCAAATGTGACATGGCATATTACTCGCATGCAAAAGATTGCCTATGCATGGCCTATGTTGTGGCTTAAGGCCCCACACATGGCATGCAAGGCTTACAGATAGATTCCATGGAATTAGAACCTAGATTTTGCACCAAACTATGTCCTTATCCCCCACTTATCCCCAAGAAACATATAAAGTTCTTGAAACCTTGAAATCACCAACATATCAAAATCATAGGACAAATATTATGTATTATGGGCATGCATGATGCCTCGAGCGATGAAACATGGCACGTGATCCCAATCAACATGAATCATCAACATTTTTTATTGAAGGGGTCCATTAGTAGGACGATTATTCAAGTGTAGAAGTTGTTTTTTTTTGGGGGGGGGAGAGGGGTGAGTTTTGGTCAGGGGGGATGAGGAGAGGGGATGGGTGGAGGAGGTGGTCTTCCATATCCTCCCTATCCTCTTGTGCCTACCATGACAGTTTTAAATATATGTTTTGATAGTAGTACAACTAGTTAACTAGATGGAATATGGTACAAGACCACAGATCCTAAGCGATCAACAAGGGTAACAAGGGTTCATAATGGTGATTGAGTCTCGAGTTTTTTGAATTAGGTATGTGTTGATGTAAAAAATGATGAAACAACGCCTCTATGACTCTAGCATGGTTCAAGCAGATCTAGATAAAAAAATGAAGCCATCCAAATGAATTTCCATACTAGATGGTGAAATCCACCAAGGATGCATCTAAGTGAAGATAGAATGAAATAGTTATAACTGTAAACAAACTTGGGGTGATAAAATCCAAGTTATGATTCTCTATTTACAAATTTAAGTACCTCGCACAACCCCATGAGAAAGTCACCTAGGTAGACGTCCTAATAATTCCCATTGGGTTTCCTCTTAACGATGATAGGATGGGGGGAAGAATCATTAGTTAAGTGTTCATGTTGATCAAAGACATATGGGATGAATTAAACAACCAAAACCTTAGAAATAAGACTTTACTCTTAGTAACATGCTAACTAATCAAAGTTTCTTAATATGTGTTCACCCAATAATTAAGTGTGAGGAGCAATTCCAACAGTTATTCAATTTAAATTAATGATTCACACATGTATGAGATGCACTTTCCCAACAAAGAATATTAAGTGATAAAGGGCTTAGTCTCACTCTAGTAAACTCCTAGTCGGTAATGTTTGGATAGTTAACTTCACAATCCTATTTTCAAATTCTTCTCTATTCTAAATGTGAGAGTTTTCCTAACAACTAGAAAAGTTACATTTATTACACCAGGTTTATTTTAAAGTAACTTTTCCTTTTGATACTTTAAAATAAACATGGTTTAAAAAAGTGACTTCACTAGTTGTATACCAAATCAGAAGGAAAGAATGCCATCATGGTAGTGGTAGGAAAGAATGTTGATGACAATGATGATGACAACAATGACAATAATTATGGAAAACGATGAGGATGATGAATTCAATGGAAATGAAAATAACGGCGACATCAATAATGGCGAACAACCTTGATGATGACCTTGACAATGATGTGATTATATGATGATTATTGTAAGTATGAATATTTGGTTCACAACCATTTTCCTTCATCTGCTCCACTAGTGCAAGAGAAATGGAAATTTTTCCTCCTTTGCAATGTCCATTAATCAAGGCGGTATATGTTACTTCATTTGGGTTCATGCCTTTCATTTAGGGGTGATGGTCAAGATATTTAGTGATGGTAAATATTTTTAGTGATAGTTAGTGACTTTCATCATTAGGTCAATATCTTTGGTGACTGTTAGCGATCATTTCCATTATTTTAAGGAATTTTTGGCGATGGGCATTGGGGAAATATCACTAAATTCAGTTACAAAAAGAGAAATGATGACGAGATTAGAAAGAGAGTCACTAATTTAGTTGTTGAAACATTAATTGATGATGGTCTTAAAAGGCACGTCATTGTTTTAGTCACCAAAGCCACTTATGGATATAGTCCTTTAGTGACCATTGCCAAAGCTACTTATGTCAACGATTTTTGCTAGGTGTCACCATAAGTGGCTTTGACAATGATAAAAAAGGGCCGTCATAGTTTTGTGTGTCACCAAATGCGCTTTTTGTAGTAATGACGAAAAATATTTCATGTGCCCGACTAAAGTTAGAGGGCCATTCTCAAACTTGGCGGGAAAGTCACATCTAGATGCCTAGGTTGGAGGGACCCCCCAATGATTAAGTGGGAGGTGTTTAAAACACTTATTAAGTCTTAGTTCTACCCTATTTGGTACAAATAGGACCAATGTATCCATTGTCATGAGTTCCAATAGAAGTAAGGTGAGAGTGTGCAAGAGTACACTACCTAGTTCAGGAGCCGAGTACAAGGGAAACAACCTCAAAGCTCCAAATGTTGAAGAAGCGAGCTATAGAAAGTGAAAAGTAGGTGTATATGAAACTAGTCCATATTTTTCCTTGTTTATGTCAATATCCCTTCCTCCAACCATGTCTCCATAACACCTCTTTTTTGGTGAGAGAATCAACTTTTTGTTTAGTTCTTTAAAGATGTGAATGAAAGAGGTTGTTTGAAAATTGGCCCTTGTGACTATGATATGATTCAACAATGCCTCAATAACAACCTTCTAAATAGAATATATTCCATTAAACCAATCTATTGAGATCTTTGAATTTCCATGAATTTGTAAGACAACTACCCTCTTCTCAATGGTGATTCTGAGCAGAGCTGCAATGGCTAATAATATCTACCCAATTGCTAATCAAAATTAGTGGTGGTTACAAAACTAATGGAGAATATTAATCTTGTCTATTGAGAAATTAAACACAAGATCATGGAATTGATTTCACTCGAGTTGATGTAATGTTCAAATCATCCCTTAAATTCTCCATATTTACTCTATTGCTTTGCTACCATTTCGTCTGTTGAGGGTTTAACTCACCCCAAGTTTAAAAATTGTGAACCCCTCTTAAATTTTAGACAAGATTCATCAATGGATTTTGCTCTTTTTTTTCATTTTGTATATTTCTTGACTAGTAGTAGGTTGGTATCGTTAAACCAAATTCCACAGAAAAAAGCATATTGTATTAATCTTTGATAAGAAAATTGACAACATGTTTGAGTATTTATGCCCCTATCATGATTTCCATCAACAAGGTACATGAACCACTTACTTAAAAAAAAATGTTGGGAACATCTACCAAAATGCTCTTGAGGTTTTTAGAAAAATATCAATAGCTCCAAGCTATCAAATAAATCCATACAGATTATTTTCACAGGCTTCCAAAGATCAACTAACTAAAAATCACATTAAATCCAAATAGAACTACACCAAGCACATACTAAGGAGATAAGACAAGTATATTAATGTCCAACAAATGACCAAAAGTAGGTCAACATGACTGATCAATACATTAGTGATGGTACAAAGTGGAATTTCAAAGGCCTCTCCTATAAAGTAAGAATCAATGATGTCCTATAAGATGTGCATGGCTGCCACAATAATAAAATAAATAAATGCAATGCTGAGGAGCCGAGTACAAGGGAAACAACCTCAATGATCCAAATTTTGAAGAAGCAAGATACATAAAGTGAAAAGTAGGTGTAGATGAAATTAATCCATCTTTTTCCTCATTGATGTCAATCATCCCTGCCTCCAACCTTGCCTCCAATAACACCCCTGATTTGGTGAGAGAATCAACTTTTTGGTTTAGTTATTTAAAGATGTGAATGAAATATATTTTATGAAAATTGGCCCTCATGAATATGATCTTGTTCAACACTGCCTCAATACTAACCTTTTGAATATAATATATACCTTTCAACCAATCTACTGAGATCTTGGGATTGGCATGAATTTGTAAGACAACTACCTGTTAAAGTTACAACATCATGAGTCATTATCCAAGTCAATCTCATGCACTAAGATTGCACCTTGTGTGTCGAGGTATTTCCTTAGGGAGCCTGAGTTGGACTCAAGAAACTTGGAGTAGATTCTTGAGTTGGACTCAAGAATGACTAAGCCTTATGTGTAAAGGTTGAACCTCATGTGTTGAGGTGGTGCCTCACGTGTTGAGGTAATTCTTTGAATTTCGAAGCATGAATGGTGTGTGATGTACTACTAACCATGGTTGAGATATTAAGTCTCCTCTAGAGACTGGCCATCTCTAGAGTGAATTAATTTATCATATGACCAGTTGGAATGATAGTAGAACAAGATGATCACATCATTAGAAAAATATCCTTAGTATATTTGATATGATAAATAAATAAAGATGGCACAAGTGGATCATGCGGATAAGAAACGAGATAAATATAAGATATGTTAAGATAAGAGAGAACTCAAATTGTTCACTACAGTGATCAAGAAATACTTCAATTAATTAAGAGAGAACTTGAATTGTTTACTTCACTTATGGACTGATAATAAATAATATCTAGTTAACTAAGTGTTTTGCATGTCAACACTTGAGTTAAACTAAAAGACAACACTTAAGTTGAACTGAAATATGACACTTGCATGACAACACTTGAGTTAGCCATGTAACTAAGTGACCTAGAATCCAAATGAAGGGCGAGTTCATCCTAAAGTCAGAAGATAAAAATAGAAGCCAAAGCATGAGAAGTATGGTGTATATATATGGTATGCATGATTGATGAATTCAATGTGAGTGCGAATCCTCTTCTCTCTTGAAGGAAATTCACATTCTTTGTGCATGTGACCAAAATCACAGAATTGGTTTTATGCGGGATATTATTCTGAGGTCTATTCTTCCATCTTCTCTCTTTCTCTATGATTGCACTAGGGGTGATTGGTATTCATCTCTGATAATGCACCAGGGGTGCTTGATATAATATGCTCATTGTAAATACATTCTCTACTATCTATCAATATTCTAAGGAATATTTTGCTAGGGTTTTCTCCCTCAAGTACTAGAGGGTTTCACCAGGGAAATACTATGTCTCATGTGAATGTTTATGCCTTTGATTATTCATTGATTCAAGTACTACCATAATTCCGAATTAAGATAAAAAATAACACTACCCTCTTCTCAATGGTGATTTTGAGTAGAGATGCAATGGTTAAAAATATCTACCCAATTGTTGGATCCTATACCAAACGCAGGAGAGAAATACATTCCATGAGATAAATTAAAAAAGAGGCATCCACCAGAACCTCACCTCCTAAGATTATCTTGAGAGACACCATGTTCTTGTAGACACATATTTGAAACGTACTAAAAATAATGTTAGCATCAAATTCAATTTATTGTCAATAATGTTTACAAGTTCAGTCCAACAATATAATTTGTAATTGGAAAGAAATAGATTCAATCTGCATTTTTTTGGATTTGTCAAGCTATGTTTCACTTGTATGTATTAATAATTCCATTAGTATACATGACAAACATTGAATAGTGTAGTCTAAAACAATCAAGAATACATTGGATAAAGGTGAATATCCATTTCTTCGTGGTATATTGTTTATGATGATACAATCATTCTAACATGATGTTTGATTGCCTCCTCAACTTAGATGACACATCATTTACTTAATTCTACAATTTTTTTTAGTATAACATCTATCAAGAATATCCAAGAATATGTGGAAGCCAAGAATATCTTACCTAGGTGATGCACCAATAAACATTGAAAATTATACAGTTGATGCATCAATAACCTTGGATCTCTCCTAGAAAAGTACATGATGAAGCCAAGAATATCTTACCTAGGTGACCACTAGCCCTTTATTATTCATTATTTTCATTTGATACATCTTATTTCCATTCAAACTTATTTTTTTATAGGCACTAGCACTTTACATGCCCCTTTATCATCAATAACATACTTTCTCTTTATTTATGCTACTTGTTTATCCTACCAACTCAACAAATTTGGAACAATATTTACATGTTGCTTGGGAATTTCAAACGTGCAATATTGCATTATTGATAAAATCAAACGTACTTGGGAGTTTAATCATCGATAACATACTTTTGATGGGCATGATTTCATCCTGATAGAAGAAGATATCAATTCTATTGATAGCAATGTTTGCAGGGAGAAAACTATTACACGTACTTATGAAACAAAGGTTGGAAAAGTTGAGGGTATTGATGAAAGGGTGAAAGGTCATTATGATACTTTTAAAATGTATTTTAGTGATAGAGAAATGATAAACATTGGACTAGGGGATGGTGGAGATAATCTTGGTGATGTTGAAAGGAAGAAGGCAGATTTGGGTATTGATAATGCATTGGATTAGAGTTTCTTCTGCTTGTATGGTTTGAATATTAAATGTGGTTTGTATACATGAAACGAAGATGATTTAGATATTCAAAAAAACATGAGTCTTGGAGACTATAAAACAAAGGAGACATGTGATGATGTATCTAAATATCTCCTACCATATTCAAAAGCCTGTACGATAAGTATACTAATATTTAGTCACTATGTTTCCTGGTCATTTATGCTTTTAATCCATCCATTTCTAAAATATTGGAAATAATTGAGATGATCTCATTTATTAATAATAGTTGTATTTAGGAGGCTATACCTTCTATAGAGAGCGATATTATGAGTTGTGTTAGTATTTCTAGTCTCTTTGTCCTTATCAATGGGTAAGTCTCCTCGTTTTCCCCCTCTTCTAGGGGTTTAAGGAAAGTGTGCCCTTTATCCCCCTATATTTTTTTATTAGTGGCTGAGAGTCTTAGTAGGGCCATCTACCAAGCTAAGACTCTTGGTCATGTTCAAGGAGTACAAATTCTAAGGAATATTGTTGGCTCTCACCTAATTTTTATAGATACTCCTGTTTGGAAATGGGTGTGTGAATGAAGGTTAGGTAATGAATGAAATCTTAAATATTTTTCCCTTTGCAATAAGGATGGTCATAAATATGGAAATTTTTTCTTCTACTCATTTGGACTATATGTGCATCTATTAGGTAGGTTGCAAAGGCTATTTCACATCCCTCTGCAAAAGATGGAGGGTGGTATTAAATATTTGGGATACATTTCGAAGGTAGATCACTACAAGAAAATTGATTAGTCTTGGCTCATCTTAAGAATTGAGGGTAGAATACAGTAGTGGTGCAACAAGTGGATCTCAAGAGGAGGTAGACTAGTCTTGTTAAAAGGAGTAGTTGAAGCAATCCGTGTTTATTGGATTTACCTTGCCTCAATTCCAAAAGGAACTTTGAGTAATATTAGGAGGATCTGTGCAAACTATTTATGGAAAGTAAGTATAGACTACAAAGGGGATCACTTAGCTAACTGGGATACTATTGAAAAGACTAAGAAATATGGTGGGTGGGGAATCAAATACTTGAACCTGTTTGGAAATTTCCTTGCTACCAAATCTTTATGACAAATAATGACCAAATACAACCTGTGCAGGAGAATTGTCCAACAAAATTACATGGTTCCTCTTAACTTAATTGATTGGATCCGAAGTCCTAGGAATATATCCCCTAATTCCTCAAATCATTGGAAGGCCCTTTCTCTTGATTTATTAGTTATTGGGAATCACTTATCTTGGAAAGTTGGCACACTCACTCAAGTGAGGACTGGTGCAAATGCTATTCTAGGCTGTGAAGATGCTATTCTAGGTTGTAATGATAATGTATTCCTATCCCTTGTGGTGATTGAACATATCCAATTGATAGGTTTATGAACTTTAAATAAATTTGTTGAAGAGAATGAGACCTCAATTTGGTCACAAGGATGGATACCTTCTCAGGAGGCAGGACTTGATGATTTTCATGCTCAAGCATGGAACAAATTTATATATGATTTGAAGAGAGCTCACATAAGTATATTATGGGATCTTAATGAATTGGCTTGCTCTTGGCAGTGGGAAGAAAGGAATACAAAGTGGCATTGGGTTATGAGTGCCAATAGGCCCCTAAGATAGGGGAAACTGAGTGGTGGATGATGAAATTGTGGAAAGTCTCCGCCCTTCCAAAAATCACTCTATTTATTTGGCTCATTCTAAAATCTAGAGTCCCGACTTGGGATAGAATTCAAACAAAGAGGATGGAAATCCCTGGATGGTGCTGATTATGGAAGAATGTTTGTGAAACAACTTAACATCTATGTTTTCCTTTCTCTATCCAGGTTTGAAGGCATGTAGAGACTTTACTGGGTGTTTCAAGGTCGTGGACAAGCGATACATTCTTATTGAACTTACATGATTGGTTTGTTAGAGGTGATTTAAACTAGTATAAAAGTGTTCCTTATATTTTTTCCTTGGCGAAAAAGTGTTCCTTATATGATTCTATGGAGACTCTGAATTTCCAAGAATGAATGGATATTTGAAGACAAATATGTCACTAGTTTCCAGGTCTGTGCACAATATTTTTTATTATTGCCATATTACAAGTCCACAACTCTGGTACTTAAGGTCAAAACCATGAACTCACCTTAGATTCATAAATCCACCCCTCGGGGATACTTTGATGGATCTAGTCATAATGAGAACTTGCTGTGTTGAGTTGGCTATATCTTATTTATCTTAGATGATCACTACTTTATAGGTAGGACTTTCTTTGGACAAGGTTCTAATAACTATGGGGAATTTGTGGTTCTAATAACTATATATATTGAGAACATACCTAAATATTATTTTTAGGGGTGATCCTTCTAAAACCCACTTCAAAAGACATACGGATTAAACTTTTTGCGGCAATGTTTAAACATTGCCTCCAAAAGCAAAGTTCTTTTAAATTTTAGGGGAGGTTTTCAAAAAACCACCAAGAAATATATATTGGGGTGCTATTTATAAACCCACCCCTAAAAGTCATGATAAATTAACAATTGGAGGTGGGTTTTTACAAACCATTGCCAAAAGTTGAATTCTCAAGAATTTTTTTTTGGAGGGGTTTCAAAAAACTCCTTGAAAAGATCTTTAGGGGGGGTATTTAATCCCCCCCCAAAGTAATGAGAATTGGACTTTTGGGGGCGGTCTTTTAAAAAATGCCTCCAAAAGTCCAATTATCAAAGCTTTTTTTTTTTTTGGGGGGGGGGTTTAAAAAATGCCTTGAAAATGACCTTTAGGGGGGTTCTTTCAACACCCCCCCTGAAAAATTCACGAGAATTGGACTTTTAGGACGATCTTTAAAAAATCACCCCCAAAAGTCCAATTCTCTTGACGTTTGGGGGTGATCTTTAAAAAAATGCCCACAAAAGTCCAATTCTCATGACTTTTATGGAGGTTCTTTTAAAAGCTGCCTTGAAAAGGACCTTTAGAGGGGGTATTTCAACACCCACCATCCCAAGTCATGAGAATTGAACTTTTGGGGGTGATATTTAAAATATTACCCCCAAAATTCCAATTCTAATGACTTTTTTTTTGGGGAGGGGGTGTTAAAATTTCCATGAAAAGGACCTTAAAGAGGGTCTTTAAACCACATCCTTGTCCCCAAAAAGTACAGAGAATTGTAATTTTGGGAGTGGTTTTTTTCTCAAGACTTGGGGGGGTGGGGTGGTTTAAGAACTGCCTCCAAAGACACACTTTTTTTTCGAGGTGGTCTTAGCAAAACCGACACAAGCCAAAACCGCCTCTAAAAGGGTGATTTGTTGTAGTGGATATTGATATTTTATTTTGATTAGTGCATTTGTGGCGCAAGGGTAGGTTGGTCGAACCCTCTTGCTTAACAATAACACACAATAAACACACAGTGCACTCACAAAGACTAGATGTGAACTGTAAATGCTAAGAAGTTGGATTCTATTACTTGAATCTGGTTACAATGTTAAATACAAAGCAAATAAACAATTCGGCCTTATCCTGTTACAATATACAAAAGTAAATATCTATTCTTTCGGTGTGTTTCTCCTCTGTGTGTGTGATCCTCTCCGTCTTCCGATCCTCTGAACAACGAAAGAAATATTGATAACGAATCCATTCCTCTGTACCTTCACACCAGTCTTCTATTCTGTTCTGCTGCTGTTCCTGAGGTCCACTCTATAGATCTCCCCAAGACATCCTTCTCTTCCCACCGCTCTGCCTCTGACCCGATGCATCCTACAGTTGTCAGCACCCCCTAACCACTCTGCACAACCTCCTCATGTGGAAACACCTGGACGCGTCTCAACTACCTTCTTAACTGCCATTAACCTCCTCAACAACCTTCAATGACTGTAAGTACGTTGCCTTTGAATTCTGCACCTATCTGACTTTTCTACAGTGGTCAGTCTTATCACTGTCCTTGACGTAACTTGTTGGCTTCACTTAGTCTCCACAGCTTCGAGTCCGCCCCATCCCCCTCGCTTGGCCTTCACCGATTTCATCGGTGTTGATGCTTGATCTTGTCGACTTCCACTTCTTTCAATGTCAACATGAAAATTCATCGACCTTCGACCTTTTCTCTTGTCGACCATACATCGACAGCTTCCTGCTTGACTACCTGGCTTCAAATGCTAGTCTCTTTCACACCAGTGATCGTCGGCTATCCCTCTGGTCAACCTTCTTTTGTCAATCAACTTTGACCGTTTTTTCTAGGCCCCAATGCCCCTGCATCAGTCTCCCCAGGTGAAAAAGAATTCGACTACTCCATTAGTCTCATGTATTCTTCTTCTGAAATCCATGTCGCTTCCTTCAGCTCATCATCCTTCCATCGAACTAAGTATTCTTTCCTCCATGAACTCCTTGTGCATCCAACTTCACGCTCATCCACTACTTCGACGATCTCTTCTTTGCATCAATATAGAATTTGTCATGTCCATTTGATGTTCGACACTTCTACGCTACTGTTTTTTGAACCTTCTTCATACTTGTACATATCTGAGACATTGAATGTAGGAGAAATGTTCAATTCCATCGGTAGCTCCAACACATAAGCATTGTCCGAAATCTTCGTCAGAATCTTACATGGTCCAATATTCTTCAGCTTCAGCTTGTTGTATGTTCCTGTTGGGAACCTCTCTTTTATCAAGTGCACATAGATTAAGTCCCCCTCACTGAACGACTGTAGCCTCTTCTTCCTGCCAGCTCTCAACTTATATGTTGCGTTGCTCTTCTCAGTGCGCTTGCGTAAATCTTCATGCACTTCTTTCATATGCTCTGCAAATGTTTCCACATCTACACTCTTTCTGATATTTGTTGGTATCGCAACCAAATCCGTCACACCATGTGGGATTTGAACTTGAACAATCTGGAATGGGATCATACCTATCGACCGATTTACAGAGTTGTTATATGCGAATTCTGCTTGCGCCAACACATGCTCCCACTTCTTGAGTCTGTCGATCGTCAAACATCTCAGAAGGTTTCCCAAAATTCTGTTTATTACCTCGGTTTGTCCATCTGTCTGCAGATGATATGCCGAGCTAAACTGCAGCTTCATGTCCATCTTCTTCCACAGGGTTCTCCATAAATGACCCATAAACATGGTATCTCTATCCAATGTTACACTGTTTGAAAACCCATGCAATCTGATTATCTCCTTGAATAATAGTACAACAATGCTTGTGGCGTCACTTGTCTTCTGACATGGGATAAAGTGTGCCATTTTCAAAAATATTTCGACTACCACAAATATTGAGTCGTTATCTTGCCGTGTCTTCGGAAATCCTAACACACAATCCATGCTTAGGTGCTCCCATGGGGTATTCAACACTGGTAATGGTGCATGCATCCCCGTATTCTGACTTCGTCCCTTTGCCAACTTGCAAGTTCGACACTGTCGTACCCACTTACTGACATTTGTTATCATCCCTGGCCAATAATACTTTTCTTCAACCAACGCCTTGGTCTTGTCGATGCAAAAATGACCTACTAATCCGCTACTACGCAGTTCTTGGATTAGGTTATCTCTTACGGATCCCCTGGGAATACATAACTATTGTCCCTTGAATAGGCATCCCTCTTATATAAAATAATCGAAGTATGGAGTTCTTTCGACACTCCATGGTTCGCAACTAGCCATACATGATTTCACAAAATCCTCGTCGGTCTCATACTCCGTCTTTACCGACTCTATTCCTGTCACCTGAACTATCATCGTGTTCATCAATGCAACTCTTCGACTCAGCGCGACGACAACCTTGTTCGACTTTCCTGACTTATGTCGCAACATGAAGGTGTATCCATGCAAGAATTCAACCCATTTCATGTGTCGCTGATTCAACTTCGACTGAGTATTCAAGTACCTCAGTGCTTAGTGGTCTATATATAACACAGACTCCTTAGGAAACAAATAATGCCTCTACTTATTCAACGCATGGAAAATAACATAGAACTCCTGGTCGTAGAACGAATATTTCCGCTTCACTTCATCCAAATTTTCGCTGAAGAATGCAATTGGTTGGCCCTCTTGGATCAACCCTACACCAATTTCCATTCCACTCGCATCGCAATCGACTTGGAAAACTTTTTCAAAATCTGGGAGAGCTAGCACTGGGATCTCTATCAGCTTCTGCTTCAACTTGTCGAAGGATTTCTGAGCATCTTCTGTCCACTTAAACTCCCCTCTCTTCATGCACTCTGTCAACGGTGCACATATCCGACTGAATCCTCCAATGAACTTCTTGTAGAAACTAGCAAGTCCATGAAAAATCCGCACCCCTGTTGTGCTTGTCGGTTCTGGTCACTCCAATATATCCTTCACCTTGTCTGGGTCCATCACTAACCCTTTACCCAAGATTACAAATCCCAAGGACACCAATTCTTCCTTCATGAAGAAACATTTCTGTAGGTTTACCATTAGCTTCTCTTCCTGCAGCTTCCGCAACACCTGTCAAATATGCTCCAAATGTTCAGCCTTGGTTCGACTGAATATTAAGATGTCATCGAGATACACTATGCCGAACTTTCCCAAGAATGGATTCAGTACTTCGTTCATCAACCTCATGAACGACTGGGTGCATTAGTCAATCCAAAGGGCATGAATAACCACTCATATAGTCTTTCCTTCATCTTGAATGCTATCTTCCACTCATCGCCTTCCCTGACCCTGATCTGGTGATATCCACTTTTTAGGTCGATCTTGGTGAAGTATCTCACTCCACTCAAATAGTCCATCAAGTCGTCCATCCTTGGAAATGGAAATCTGTACTTGATCGCGATCTTGTTGACCACTCTAGAGTCTGCACACATCCTCCACTCTCCACCACTCTTCGGTGCTAATACTGCTGGTACCACACACGGGCTCAGAATTTCTCTGATCAATCCTTTGTCCAACAACTCCTGGACTTGTCGATTGAGTTCCTGACCCTCTGCCGGAGTCTTTCTATGTGGTTCCTTGTTTGGAAAACTTTACCCTAGAATCAAGTCGATTTGATGGGATATGCTTATCGTCAGTGGAAATACCATCGGTGCCTCGTTGACTATAATGCTCTTAAACTCGTCGAGCATTTATTCGACTTCGACCAGAATCATTTCCGTCGTTGACATTTCGACACATGGTCCTTTTGAAATGATGGCGAAACATCCCGATTGTTTCTCTTCCTCCGCTAGGAATTCCTTCATTGAGCACATCAACACTCGCTTCTCCCAATAGTTGCTCTTGCCCTCCTTGCAGTCGGAGCGATCCTCCTGCTTTAGCTTCAACATCCTCCGCGTGCCATTTTCCCATACTGTGACTATGTTGGCTCGACCATCATAGATCATCTTCCGATCATATTTCCATGGTCTCCATAACAACAGATGACAAGCGTCCATTGGGATTACGCCACACAGTACACTGTATTCGATTTTTCCAACTTTAGAGTTGATCATGCACTATTTGGTTACCTTCACATGATGTCCTTTATGCAACCAGGATATCTTGTATGGATTTGGGTGTTGTTGACATCTCAATCCCAACTTGTCGATGACCTCCCTCGACACTAAATTCTCTGTACTGCCACCATCGACAATGGTCTTGCAATACTTGTCGATGATCAACACTTTGGTCCTAAAGATGGGATTTTGCTGTGCTGACTCCTTATCCTTCCGTTGGTCGTCCTAAAAAATGTTCTCTTGGTCGTCATGTTTCTACCTTTTCCTCTACCATCTTCACTGTTGTCGGATGTCGAATCCGTCTTCTTGTCACCTTGATCATCTCGTCGACATTTGGGTTTCGACTCCTATTCCACGTGTAGATTCTTCGAGTACTCTTAAGCTTTGTGTACCATGCCTCGACACTTATAACAGACTATAGCTGATCTGTCAGCTCCTTTCCTCTTTGCTAGACCATTTTGACCAAACACACCCCGACCCCTGATCTCTCGACCTTCCCGCTGGTTTCCTTATGCCTTTTATCTAGTCGCTGTCCCTTCCGCACGTCAGTTGTCTTCGACGACTTCTCTCCTGGTTCCGCTACTTTGTCCCTTCGCAGAAATAGTCTTCGCACCTCGACTAGTCATCCTTCCTCTAGTCGATGTGGTTCTCCTCGACATCTTTTCTTGTGCCTTCAGGGCTAGTTGGTAGGCTTCTCCAACCATTCTAAACTTCGACAGGCTCATCTTGTCCTGTATGACATACTTTAAGCCTTTTACATATCTTGCGATTACTTCTTCTCCTTCATCGGTTTGATCGGATCTAATTGACAGTCTATAGAACTCTTCCGTGTATTCCGTCACGGTCATATATTTCTGTCAAAAGTTTTGCAACTTCCTAAACAAAGAAATGACATAGTTGTTAGGCAGGAGCTTCCCTTTCATCTTGGAAACCATTCTATCCCAAGACTTGATTTTCTCCTTTCCTTTCTTGACTCTGTCAGCCTGTACATTGTCCCACCACAATGAGGCATGACCCTTCAACCTCAGACATGCAGTTTTAACCCTTTTAGGATCCTCTATTTTCTATATGTCGAAGTATTTCTCCATTTCTTTGAACCAGTCTATCAAGTCTTTTGGATCCAGACTTCCTGAGTTGGTAGGTACATCCATCTTTGTCTTACCCCTCATCTCTGTCAGTAGCTTGATGAATATACCTTCTGGTTCTTATGCTGCTTCTTCCTGAACTTCCACTTCCTCGAATTCTTCGTCACTATGGTCAAGTGCATCGGGAATGCATCCACACCTCTAGCTCTCTTTGATCGCTGCGACCTCATTGGTCAAAATTCTCATTGTTCGCATGCATTCGTCGAACATTTCACAATCAACTGTAACTCCTGCGCCTCACGCTCTTCATCCAACACCATAGAAATTTACACCTCTTTGTGCCATCCTTTCAACTTTAGCTGAAATATCCTCTCGTCCAATCGCAACCGGACCTCCACCACACGCGCACAACTCTACCCAACAACAGCTGGAGATGTTCATGCACATGTAGGATCTTCCCGATCTGACACCACCTGGCGCAAGGGCGGGTCAGTCGAACCCTCTTACTTAACAATAACACACAGTAAACACACGGTGCGCTCAGAAAGACTAGATGTGAACTGGAAATGCCAAGAAGTTGGCTTCTATTACTTGAATCTAGTGACAATGTTAGATACAAAGAAAATAAACAAGTCGACCTTAACTTGTTATAATATACATAAGTAAATATCTATTATGTCTATGTGTTTCTCCTCTGTGTGTGTGATCCTCTCTGTGTTCCGATCCTTTGAACAACGAAATAAATATTGATAGCGGATCCCTTCCTCTGTGCCTCCACACCAGTCTTATACTCTACTCTATTGCTATTCCCGAGGTCGACTCTGTTGATATCCCCAATACGTCCTTCTCTGTTCACCACTCTTCCTCTGACCCAATGGATCTTGCAGTTGTCAGCGCCCCTTGACCACTCTGCACAGACTCCTCTTGTGGAAACACTTGGCCTGGTCTCAACTAACTTCTTAATTGCCATTAACCTCCTCAACAACCTTCAACGACTGTAAGTACGCTGCCTTTGAAGTCTGCACCTCTATGACTTTTCTACAGAGGTCGGTCTTATCAATGTCCTTTACTTAACTTGTCGGCTTCACTTATTCTCCACGACTGCCAATCCGCCCCATCTGTTACACAGAAATCTTCCACCCTGTGAGCATCAACATTCTTTGGCCTGTAGGATCCATTTCAGTGACTCAGATCCATTTTCATCCTTTAGTGATACTATTTTATCCTATTTTTGTTCCTACCCGCATGTTGCATCACTATAGAATGCGTACCTGCGAGTTGCATCCCTATAGCCTGCGGGTATCAAGTAAAATGGTAAAAACCACTTTTTTATTACTTTTTACTCCCAAAAAGTGGTCATTGGGTGACCTTTGGCTCTCCATCTGCCCAAGTAACATCTCGATGAGTCCTTTCACCTACCTTTGAGAGGACTATATATTGAGCACATATGGCTTATGGATGGGAGGAAGAAGAGAATAGTAAAGGCACTCTAGTGGATTTTTTCCCTATCTTGAGTCTGCACTCATTGATCCTTGTAGTTGTGAACCAGTTATGTTCACCATCCAAACTCCTCTCTAGTTTGAGTTTTCCATTCATGGAGGATTGAAGTGGTGGAGGCACAAGTGGATTGATCTAGATCTTCATTTAGATTGGTTGCCGGCAAAAGGTCGTATCACTTTGTACTTCTTCTTGTTCATTAATAGAAATACTCATATTCTCGTCCATTAATGGTGTGAATGTCATTTATTATACATTGGGTTGCATTTGCTTATGATATTATGGACCATTGTTATTGATAATGTTAATGTCATTTATATATCACATGTACTTGTTAGATATTGGTTGTCAAGACTAATTTGCATATTACAAGTGCTTGGATGTGCGCGGATTGAAAGCTCCAATGGGGATCTACATCAAACGTTGGATCGAGGTTGGTTACATTTCTCCATTGTTTTAACATTGGAATTTATAATAGCATTGTTTTGAGGATTGAGTAGATTTATGGTAGTCATCTGTCTGTTGTGGTATTCCCAAGCCATAGTGAGTTTTCTCCAATGCAAAAATGGCGACTCCTTTGGGGAAAACATCCATGTTTGGGAAATTTTTTGAGCATTAGTCCATAATTAGAGTTGCTGTTTATCGAAGCTCTGTGTCACTGATTGGCCATTAAGATACACTGTATAAAACTTGCTTTTTATGAGCCTCTGGACTCTCTGTTTGACTATTTTCTTTTCCTCACCCGCGGGCTAGCTTAGCTCTGCCCGCGTCTACCCGCCTCTGTTTACTCTACTGCTTGCGGGTACCCGCAGGATTTCCTACGACAGTAGCGTGTAACTCGGGCTTTTGTTGGTTTATGGCTATTGGTTGTTGCTGGGTGAGTTTGGTTGATTCCCGAGTCTTTGTTGGCCTCTTTCTTGACTGTTTCATGCCTTGGTTGTGACCAGATATCTTCATTTCTCTTGGTTGAGCCTTCTTGGTTTTTTACCAACCCTTGGTTTTAACCTCTTGTTTTTTTCCTGTTGAGCTCATTCCTTTGGCTAAGTCTTGCTGTTTAGGATCTGCTGGGTTGTCTTAGTGATCTTCTCGGCACTTCAGTGACTGAATAGTAGAATTTTGCTTGCATTTTTTCATTCCATATATATTGAAAAAATACAAAAATATTCATTTAGTTTTTGCATTTTCCTTTCTGTTTATAAGAGAAAATACAAGAATATTTTATTTCCATGTACTACATTTTGCATTGAGTGCTTGTTGTCTTCATTTTAGGTTCTACTTGTGCATTGAAAAGATAAAAGTTTGCATATTTATTTCAGAATTTTTGGTTGATTTTGCATATTAGTGACATTGTTTTATTGGATAGATGAGTCTAGAATTGGACGATGGTGCATACTATTGAGTCTACACATCACTAGTTTCACGACCATATCCCTTGAGTAATCACAGCCACTAAAATTAACGCTTAATCATAAAATTGATTAGACTTATTTTATTTATAGGGTACACCAACTAGCATATGTTTAGAGTCTTGGAATAGATCATTGCGAGTTAACAATTCAAGACTATTGAACGAAACATTAGGTGTCTAACCAGGGAGTGGAGGAATCCATGGTATAGATCGATGTTCTCAAGAAAGCTCTACTCAAACCAGAGTTAAGCACGAGGTCATAGGAGGTTGGTTGAGGAGATATCCCTCTGATACCGGCTGAACGTGGGAGATATATCCAGGATTTGTTCGTATTTGGGGGTACCGGAGGTTCGTCCTCTTGTGCTTCGGGCTTAGCTACCCTGCCCATACGACGGGTCCCACCTGTGACTGTTCCCCTGAGCATTGGTTATATTGCGGTAGACATAGATGCCTTACCTAGGTACCGCACAGGGTACTTGCAATGGTTATGCTGTTTGTGTCCTGAGTCAGATAGGGATTGGACAACATAGTTGTGTTCGTGCAGTGGACTTGACCCTGCCGACACAGTGAAGCCTGGGTGTATCTATAACTGATTCTGTTACCTCCGGTTATAGTTTGGGAGTCTCAAGCCTCTCCTAGGCGAGAAATACCGGCTCTAGTGTCGGGAGCTCATTTAGCCACTCTGTTTGTATGCTCTTGGCTATAGATTCTCTAGGTGTGTGCTTTTGATTTACTGTTTTTTTTTTTAATTTTAATTTTATTTTTTATTTATCAATAGTTGGCCTTTAGGAGACGTTGTGTCTCTCTCTCCGGAGAGAATGTGGCGCGGAGCCCTACTCTCCACTGGTCCTGTCATTTGGCTGGTTTAAAGCCAGCTTTGGTTACACAACGTATTACTAGAGGACGTCGGAGGGCTCCCTCTGAGTCTTTAGATTCTTACGCGACTTACGTTGAGGATTACATGGCTACACATCCCGATATTGGGAAAGACCTTTCTACTCCTTCGGGTAGAGTTGAACATACTTCCGATCCCCAGACTCCTCGTGAGGATTGGGGAGGTGATCCACCTGCGACTCGACCTGGTTCTATTTGGCCTAATCCACTTGATAGGGATCCATTTGATCCTTCGAATCCGGATAATTATCTTTACGGGATGCCCGACTTACCCGAGGAGGAAGAACAGGACGAGCCTTTCGTTCCTTCGTTTCCACGCGATTCTAGATATAGGAGGCTTGAGACTCATGATGATTCCGGCCCTATGGTCAACCCCACCGCACTCTCTTTTGGTATGCCTAGTCACAATATTGTCGAACCTTCCACTATGGTTGGTACTCATGCTGGCACTAGTCAAAGTGTTAGCCATACTATACCCACTGGGGGCACTACCCTAGCTGGGGCACTACGTTATCCACCCACTCACATAGTATATGGACTGGTCAGATTCCTAACCATGCTAATGTTGGAACGCGACCACCTCCTAGGAATACCCAACCTAGTCAGAATGCTGTCCGAAACACGACTTGCCATCCACCACCCAATACACATGTCGCTACTTGTCAACCTAGGACCACTTTTGCACATGATACCGTTCCTCCCAACCACGGTGGTGGACACATACCACATACTTTTGCATCCACTGCCGCTGCTAGTAATAGTAATGTAGGGGGTGGGAATATTTCCTATCCACATGGACATCACACCACCAACCCTGCTACTGGTCACACCCATATTGGACCTGGGAATACTTCTCATGCTTATGGTCATCACACGACTGCTCAAGCTAATCCTAATATTGGGGGTGGGAACATACCATACCATTACGGTCAATACAACATGGTTCCCACTATGAATAATACATACATGCCCCATACCCATGGTGTCAACCCTTACTACAACACAGTCGGTGCTGGCCACCAGTATCACCCACCACCCCAATATGGTGCTCAAAATGCACATATACCTGCTTACTCTCAACTGGGTCAGGCAGGGGGAGGTTATCCATCTTATGGCCATGGGAAAGCTTACGGGCTATCAGGTCCTCATTATCAGCAGTTTAACCCTCATGGTCAAGCTTTTGGTCCATCGTGTAACACAGTTCCGTTCAATCAACCTTTTATGGGAGCTTATAATCAAGCTTTCCAACCGTAGCTCCCGTTCCTTGCACGCTTGAACCTCCCAGATCTTTCGAAGCTCACGAATGATCCGGTGTGTCATGACCCTACTTGGCCCCCGGTCCCTACCAAGCTCCCTTCGGACATTCCAAAGTTTGAGGGAAAGGTGGTGAAGACCCGGGAGATCATGTCACAATGTTTCACCTTTAGTGCTCCTCCAACTCTTTGAATCATGATTCCATCCGATTACGACTATTTAAAAGCACCCTCACGGGGGCAGCCGCGAAGTGGCATGTGGAGTTTCCTGGAAACACCTATAGGGGATTCAACGAGATTGCTTTGGTTTTCTTGGACCATTTCCAGTTGCCAGTTCTTATGATACTGGTACTAAGTGGTTGTCCACCTTCCGTCAGAATAAGGCCACACATATTTCTGACCACGTTCAAGAGTGGCGTCGGTGGAAGAGATTAGTGAAAGCCAACATTCCTCCGGAGTTCCTGTTGGAATGGTTCCTTAAGTCTTTACTTCCATACATTGCTAAGGATGTTTCGATGTCCGGCATTATGACTGAGGAACAAGCTATCTTGAAAGTCCAGCAGTTAGATCTTCTTTATTCTCAGTCTGGCATTTTGTATGACATTATTCCTGACGCACCGAGAACAAGACATGAGCCCATGTCAGTTCCTGGACCACATGCCAATGGAATCATGGGGTCTGCATGCACTCGCCCTATAGACTTGGTAGCTAATCAAATGCAAAATTTGTCGCTAAACCAGTCTTCTCCCGGACAGGTTCACACCTTGTCCACTTCCACTCCGTCGTCTGATGTACACAATGTGCAATCAACGAAACCGTTGGGTAACCAACAACCTGGTGGTAAGAAAAAGGGGAGAAATAATCACAGGGGTGGAAACAATGGAACTAACAATAATAGGAATCATAATACTCCTCATAAAGAGAATTCCAACCCTCCTCGGGAAGGCGGTAATGCTAGCGAAGATCGTAAACCTAGGCGTAAGGTGAAATTTCCTTACAAGCTTTGTGGGGAGGATCATCTTACTCACTTATGTCCTCGTATTGAAGAAGCATCGAAGCATTTGGAACAGAGCCCAGCTGTGTTGAAGGATCCCCTACCTCATCACCAAAACATGGCTTCACATGCTCCCACCACTAGTTATGGTACTAATGAAATGACAACGTCTTCTTCCAATACTAGTGGTTATGGATGCATGAATATGGTTCAGTCAGAGGTTTGTGTTGCTACTCATCAACGTGATTATGGTGCACCACAACCGAATTTGGGGAATGAGCCTCCCCCTCCTCCTGATAATTCCTTGCATATCGAGAAGACTTCTATTATGCCGCGGATACCGAAAGGTGTTCTCAAGCGCTCCACGCATAATCCTAATGTTCGAGCCGCCCATAACTACTCCATCGTAGAATATTTGGGCCATACTCCGTGTGCCATGTCGGCTCTTGAAGTTCTGTAAGCCTGTCCTTCTCAGAAGCATGCCCTTTCGAGTGCCTTAGGAGTTTAGGTTGGGGGAAGTCCTAGTGTTATTAAGTTCGACACTACTGATGTCTAACCTCGCTTGCCTTACCATGTGGCTTTTCAAATCTAGGTAGTCTGCCTTAAGAGCTTCATCAAACGTACTATGGTTGATGAAGGTGCTTCCACGTCGGTAATGTCATTGACTTGTTGGAAAGATCTTGGCTCTCCTCCCCTACTCGCGTCTAGAAATACACTCACCGCATTCAACGGTAGATCTTTTACGCCGCATGGAATTATCCCTTCTCTTGTTGTCTCCTTGGGAGGTAAGTCCGTGCCTATTGAAGTCGAAGTGGTTGATGCGCCCATCGACTACAACCTTTTACTAGGTTAGAACTGGATGTACGCTATGAAGGCTATCGCGTCTACTGTATTTTGAGTTATTTGATTTCCCCATGAAGGCAAGATTGTGACAATCGATCAGCTGGATTATGTTGGCACTCCTTCCACAGCATCTATGGGATTAGTAGTCCTGCAAGTTTTTGATTCTCAGTCGGCAACTGGGAACCTAGGTGTTGGAATTTATCCCTCGTTGATGGAAACTTTTAACCATTCTGCACCTGTGAATTTTATTGGAACCATTTCCAACAGTGCGCCTCCTCCTTCGAATAGTATGCCATTCCGGACTTCCTATTGTGGTGATCCATGGATTTTTCCATCCGCGGATTCTATGTCTGGAGACATTGCGCACATTGGGATGTCTATGCCCTTATCTGTAACGGAGCTCACTTACGATCACATCCAACAAACCACTGCATATCCGGATCTCTCTTCTCCCCAGACAGTTGAAGAAGATCCCGTTACGCTACCAGTTTGGGCAGCCAACTCATCTTGCTCTCACGATTGCCTCGATGATACTTTGCCATCTGATGAAGCTATCCTCGAAGCCATGTGTGGTAGTGAGAGGCCTTGGGAAGATATGCACCATCGATCTTATTTCCTTCCCAACCTTGAGTTCATTGAGCAGGAGGAGTTTAGGATGACTCTAGCTGAGATGGTTGGTCACCCTGTGGCTCTTTTGCAGTCGCATGATGTTTTCTTGGAGGGGAATATGGCCAATATTTCCCCAACCACTTCGATCAACATCTCCCGCACTCCCGAAAAGATTGAGAATGTTTACGTCGGTGACGATTGCACTCCTGAGGAGATTGCTATTTACACTGATTTGTTTACTGAACTCTGGGAAGCTTTCGCCTGGTCATATGAGGAGATGCTAGGAATAGACCCCCACATTGTTGAACATGATATTAAAATGTATCTTGATGCTAAACTGGTTCGACAACGCTTATATGCTGTGAACCCTAGGAAGGAAGCTGCTATTAAGGAAGAGGTGGAGAAACTGCTCAAAGCTGGTTTCATCTACCCCGTTCCTCTTACCGAATGGGTGTCAAACCTCGTTCATGTGGATAAGAAGTAGGGAACGATCCGTGTATGCACTGATTTTAGAGATTTGAACCATGCATGTCCAAAAGACAACTTCCCCACGCCATTCATTGATCAAATATTGGATGCTTGTGCGGGAAGTGAGATTTTTTCATTCATGGACGGATTCTCGGGTTATAATCAGATTCAAATCAAACCCGCAGACCAACATAAAACGAATTTATTTGTCCACGGGGAACTTTTGCGTACCAAAAAATGCCCTTCGGCCTCAAGAACGCCGGAGCTACTTTTTAGCGAGCCATGACCTATGCCTTTCACGATCTTAAGAAGATTATGGAAGTTTTCTTGGATGATCTTGCTGGCCATTCTCGCAAGAGAGTGGACCACCCCAAGCACCTCCATATGATTCTCGAACGATGTATCCACTACAAAATTCGATTGAATCCGAACAAATGCATCTTCGCTATTAGGACTGGTCGCCTTCTAGGATTCATAGTTTCGAAGGAGGGTATTAGAGTCGATCCTCTCAAAGTTGAGGCAATACTTCAGTTGCCTCCTCCATGTAATCTGTTTCAACTTTAGAGCCTCCAAGGGAGAGCTACTTTTCTGCGTCGGTTTATAGTTAACTATGCTAGTATTACTAAAGGTTTCACACGCCTATTGAAGAAAGACATGCCTTTTATCTTGGATGAGCGAGCCCAGCAGTCTTTCGATGCCATTAAGAAAGTTTTGGTATCGGCCCTTGTGATTAGTCCATCGGACTTTACATGTGATTTCATTCTTTATGTGGCCATGTCTCAAGAGACTATTGGCATGGTCTTGGTTCAAGTAGATGATGCACTTGTTGAACATGTTATCTATTATCTTAGTCGAAACTTAGTAGATGCTGAACTAAGATACACCCACGTAGAAAAGCTGGCACTTGCGACTGTTCATGCAGTCCAGCGGTTACGACATTACATTTTGCTTTGAACAACCACTGTTGTAGCTCATATCAATCCGTTTCAATTCGTGCTATCACGACGCCTTATCGGGGGTAAGTATAATAAATGGATTGTGATCCTTCTGGAATTTGATCTCGAGTTTGCTTCTGCAAAATCAGTGAAATCATTGGTGTTCGCTGAGCTTATGTCGGACCTTCCACGGCTTGATGAGGATGTCATTCATGAAGATTCCTTTGTGGATGAACACTTATTTCTTATCTTGACCGAGGACCCTGGTATGGGGATGTCATTAGATATCTCCAAACTTTGAAGTTTCCTCCGCATTATTCATGAGATGAGCGACGACATGTGAGACATCACGCTGAAGATTATACTATCGTCGGTGACACTTTGTATCGCCGAGGAAAGGATTCCATTCTCCGTCGTTGCTTGACTCATGAAGAAGCGGAATGGGTACTTAATGATTGCCATGCAGGGGCATGTGGCGGTCACTTATCCGGGCTTGCTACAGCCCAACGTATTATGCGAGTGGGTTATTTTTGGCCTACTATCTTTAAAGATTGTATTAACGCCGTGAAGAAATGTCACCCTTGCTAGGTGTTTTCTCAGAACATACACTCGCATCCAGTGCCCCTCCATCCGGTCGTCACTGTCGGTCCCTTCACTAAGTGGGGGGGTAGATTTCATGGATTGAAAACCAGCTTTGGCTGGGGGGCATCATCATATTATTGTGGCCATGGATTATTTTTCCAAGTGGGTTGAGGCCATGCCTACCGTTAAAGCCAATGGTGCTACTGCATCCCATTTCGTGTTCAACCAGATTATCACTTGATTCGGTATCTCGAAAGAGATTGTCACTGACCATGGAAGTCACTTTCAAAATAAAATGATGGAGGATTTGTCTCTCAAGCTTGGGTTTCATTAGGAACACTCGTCTTCCTACTATCCTCAGGAGAATGGTCAGGTTGAAGCAGTCAATAAGTCTTTGAAGACCATTCTCCAATGTACCATCCAACAAAGCAAGACCAATTGGCATATCATGTTATATCCTGCTTTGTGGGAATATCAAACCACAGTTAAGACTGCCACCGGGTTCTCACCATTCCAGTTAGTTCATGATGTGGAGTCACTTTTACCGATTGAATGCGAGATTCCTTCACTCAAGCTAGCCATAGAGCTCCTCCCTGATACGACGGAGATTGAGCAACGTTTAGTACACCTCGAGCAACTTGACGAGCACCATCGAGATGCCACTGTGGCCATTGATGTTAACAAGCGTCATGTCAAGGTTCAATATGATAGGTCTGTCCGTCCCCGGCAATATGCTGAAGGTGACTTGGTACTCTTGTATGACCAAGCTAACGAACCCTTGGGGGTAGGCAAGTTCAATCCCATTTGGCACGGTCCTTACATTGTGAGGCGTGTCCTTGAGAAAGGAGCTTATGAGTTAGAAGATTACGAGGGAGTTGTCTTGAAGGAGCCCAGAAATGGGCTCTACCTCAAGTGGTATTATGCTTGAACCTTTGGTTCGGGTTGATACTTTTGTACTCTATTGTATAGTTTTTCTGTACATAGTCTAGGTTGCATTTTTGGTTGTCGGGTCTGCTGATTAGCCTCTGTTTGATTGACAGATATCAGCGGGATGTTCTACGTTCTTAGGTTTCGTGGATGGTGCTAGCCAACATACACAGCAGCTTGCTTCTGCTGCCTGGGTTATCTTTTCACCTGACCATCTAGTTGTGTCCTCAGGAGGTGCTTGTCTTGGTCCTACATCTAACAATGTGGCTGAGTATAGTGCCATTGTTGAGCTACTTCGGGATGCCATTTCACATGACATCCAGTCTTTAGAAGTCCGCCTGGATTCACAACTAGTTGTGTCTCAGCTGAATGGGCAGTACCGGGTACGAGACCCTACATTACTACAGATATTCCTTAAGGTATGACTCTTGGAGAGACATTTTGTTTCCATTACATATATTCACATTCCGAGAAGTCATAATTATATATCTGATGCATACGCTAACTATGTATTAGATTGGCATTTGTCACATTCATCATGAAGCACATAAATACAAAGACATTCATACATTTGTACCATACACACATATAGTAGAACCGAGAACCAAAGTTGTATATATATATATAAATATGTCCAAAAATGGTAGTGTCATACAAGACTGGAGCCCGTATCCCTAAAAAATATACATATCGATACAAAAAATGATGAGACCCTAGGATATCTACTCCCTCCGAGGAGGTCTAGCTGCCAACTCGACGGGATGTGTCTCATAATAGTACTATACTGCGTTGGCCATCCGCTGCAGTAGCCACACCCACTCACCAGGAATACCCACTACCTGGCGCTGCATAGCCTCAGGTAGTTGGGCTACCTCTATCAGTGGTACTCGGGCAACCATCCGTGATATGTTGCGCTGCAACATCTGTAGTGTGCGCCCTGTTGCAGCATCTACTGCCACCTCATCTCTACCCCGATGACCATGTCTCGGGAAGCCCTCAGGTCTCACTGGGCCTTTGTCTGCGAGAAAACAGTCACCCATTAGCATATGATATTACCACCAAAAATATTTTTTGCATTTCAACTATAATAAAAAAAATCCATAAAAATTTAAAAACACAAAACCAAAAGAGTACTCACCGATGTCTCCGAAAGATGCGCCTGGTGGGAGCGGCATGTCACGGTCCTGTCTGAAGTCTATCCCCGCATAGGGGTAGTCCTCGATAGAAATCACCTACCGGTTCCACCAGCGGAAGAACTCCTCAGTATATGGTGATGCCAGATGGCCACCACCCTGTCATGTCAGTATCTCATCCCACCGGGTCAGGGCTGGATCTCGGAGACTATGAGGAGGGACATCCACCCTCGGGCTAAGTCTTGGAACCCTCTCAAAGAAGAAACTGCAGAGGATGCTACCATACCCAAAGTTTTTGGCCTTCCCCTCTTTGCATTCCGTCAGTTGTGTCTTCATAGACACCAGCAGAGTAGTACACTAGTTGAATATAGTAGGCTGCAAGCATTGTGATGCGTAGAACATCACCAGTCTGGATGCCTGATGTAGTGCTTTGGATCCCGTGATCCGCACCAGAGTTGCCACTATGATATTTGTGCTCAAGTCCACTATGAGATTGACCGGCACTTGACTTCCCACTGGTCGTGTGTTAGCGGGACAATACCGCCCTATGTAGTCTTGCACAGTGATCCCACCACCCACGGTCCGTGACCGAAGACTAGCCACTTCCCCTCTACGGGAAAAACCGGTAATGAAATAGATATCCTCTACTTCCAGTGTCAGTGTTTTCCCATTGAGGATGAAGTGTTGAGCATCCACATCCCAGTAGTTGATCAAATGATGGAGTAGTAGGTTTTGGTCCCTTAAGCCCCCAAGACTCCAGTATTTATATAAGCCACATGCTTGCAATGCTTGTTGTGCTTGCAAATCGTTGCGCACGGCCTCATCTACCTAGTCGTGCTCTCTCTCCCTCCACTCTAGAACCATCCTGGAGTGCAAAGCAAGATATTTTTAGTTAGTTTCATGTTTAAAAACTTCTTCACGGCCGTACCCGTGGGCTATACTGTAGACAGGTGCAAGTAGACGCAGGAAGTCAATTTTTTGACTGCGCATTTGATGCCCTACCCGCGACCTGCATACTTACAGCCCGTGGGTAGCGCTGAAGCCATTTAGGGCTTGGCCAAACAAAATATCCCACCGACCAAAATTGAAATAAAAGCACTTAAATGAAAGGTATGGCAGTGACCACTAACCTGCTCCGGACGGTTCACTGAATGGTTGCTCGTAGCTCCCACGATCGACGCTTGAAGTTTCAGGTACAAACTTACCACTCAACTCCAAAATGGTGAATAGTGCAAATGAATTGAAAATTATTAAGCTTTATTACTATTTATAATTTTATGGACCCACTTTTCTATAGTTTTGTCCATTTTGGGCCGTTATGAACTAATATTGTGTCATGGAGTAATTTTTTTTCAATAGATTTCCTCGACGAGAGTTGTTCTGATCCATTTAACACCTACGACAGGTACGTTTCACACCTGGCATATAGGTTAGATGCCATTTCCACATGCATTATGTATTTGACCTTTGACCACTTTTCATAAACCCTAGGTGCGACCCCGCTTCATGGCTGACACAGAACCTTCACATTGTTATAGAAGTGTCGTCATGTGGCGGTAGGGATTTCCCGAACATGGGTACCCTAGTTAGAACCCCATTGTGCTTTTGGTGCCTATGCCATTGTCTGTCCTTAGGATTGGGAGTCCTTTGTAGTCACGCCATGACGTTGCGATGAAGACTCATACTCTACTTTGTCTCATGCTGGCCATCTCCCTTAAGGACTCCCCTCAGTTATATCATGTTGTGATTGCATCGCATCATCCTGCTTGCCGCTTGAGCCTTGTGCCGGCTCCTGCTTACTCAATTGTTATCCTGGTGCCTGAGCACTTTCCCTGTCGAGCCCTGCAGAGATTATATATTTTCCCTTCACAATTTGATGACCCTTTGACCCTGAGGGAACACACCCCCGAGTGTCCACATCCTGCACGCACTTCCTTGCATTAAGCATAGGTATGTTCCACTGCTTGGGACTAGTCTGGTAGCTATTTGACACTTGTTCCCTCACTTGTTGTACTATAAGAAATTTTATTCTTTTTCAAGCTTTTCCCAAATATGAAAAAGACAAAAATTCAAATATTCCAAAAAGCCAAACGGGATTATGGTCATTATTTCTTGTGGGCAGCTGTTGTGTCTCCTTTTAACAGAGCATTCATTCCACTCCGTACATTATGAGTCGGGACTATAGTTGGGCCTTAGGAGCTGTACTTGTTTCTCAATTTTCTCCATCGATTGGTTAAGCTTCCAGTAATTATGGAGCCCTCTGTAATGCCTCCTGCATTGCACAGTTTATGTCAAGTCTATGCTGCCTGAGTATATCCATCTGCTCATGCTCTTACTCAAAGGAAGTCTTGAAACCAGTGTCGGCCACTCCTCAGATATCTTGACTATTGCATGTCGGCCATCCTTATTGAGTCAGTCCGTTTCACTTGAGATCTTCCAAATCTTTCAGCATTGCTGGTACCTCGTACTGGTTGATGGGGGATGCCTTAATTCCCTCCTTCCAGTGAATCTTGTTCCATCGACTTCAACTCATTTATTCTGGGACTTGAGGCTTAGAGTTTGGTCGAGTACCTTGAGGCTTGCAGTCATTAGTGGCAGGTTCTCTCGCCATCGATAGTTTTGGGAATACATCAATGTCCCCTGATCAATGGATTCATCCTAGTGTTCGACTTCAACCCATTTATTCACACTCTGATGATTGTGCTCCATGCCCTGATGCCCATTTTCATTATCGGTGGGTCATCTCACATCTGTTAACGGTATACATCAATGACTGGTAATCAGACGATGTCTCATCAGGTTCGACCCCAACTCCTTTATTCACTTGATGGGACTTGCACCATCGAAGACTTGTGTAGAAGACCCCAGGCGATTGTGGCATTCAGTATGCTACATATGATTTTGACTTTACATCTGAGATATCACCTCTCAGATTTCAGCAGTTTGTACCTCCAGTTTGCACCAATTGTCTTCTTTTCAGGAGAAGACCATATCTTACTGTAGAGGGATCATGGCTATGATCACTTATGACATGTACCTACTTATGTACTGCCTATTCATGGCCATTGTATCAAATTGTTGTACTATACCGACATGTATTCCAAGATACTATTGTATTATGACGAGTGAACCGTTCTTTCCACTTGTGTCTCCATCACTCCACTTCTGAGTTTTATAATGTATTTTGGCCATCGTAGCACATTTCAGTCTTTGACCTCACACATTAGGGGGCATCTGTTACACATAAATCTTCCACCCTGTGAGCATCAACATTCTTTGGCCTGTAGGATCCATTTCAGTGACTTAGATCCATTTTCATCCTTCAGTGATACTAGTTTATCCTATTTTTGTTCATACCCACATGTTGCATCACTATAGCATGCGTACCCGCGAGTTGCATCCCTATAGTCCGCATGTATCAAGTAAAATGGTAAAAACCACTATTTTATTACTTTTTACTCCCAAAAAGCGGTCATTGGGTGACCTTTGGCTCTCCATCTTCCCAAGTAATGTATCGATGAGTCCTTTCACCTACCTTTGAGAGGACTATATATTGAGCACATATGGCTTATGGATGGGAGGAAGAAGAGAATAGTAAAGGCACTCTAGTGGATTTTTGCTCTATCTTGAGTCTGCACTCATTGATCCTTGTAGTTGTGAACCAGTTATGTTCACCTTCCAAACTCCTCTCTAGTTTGAGTTTGACATTCATGGAGGATTGAAGTGGTGGAGGCACAAGTGGATTGATCTAGATCTTCGTTCAGATTGGTTGCCGGCAAGAGATCGTATCACTTTGTACTTCTTCTTGTTCATTAATAGAAATACTCATATTCTCATCCATTAATGGTGTGAATGTCATTTATTATACATTGGGTTGCATTTGCTTATGATATTATGGACCATTGTTATTGATAATGTTAATGTCATTTATATATCACATGTACTTGTTAGATATTGGTTGTCAAGACTAATTTGCAGATTACAAGTGCTTGGATGTGCGCGGATTGAAAGCTCCAACGGGGATCTACATCAAACGTTGGATCAAGGTTGGTTACATTTCTCCATTGTTTTAACATTGTCATTTATAATAACATTGTTTTGAGGATTGAGTAGATTTTTGGTAGTCATCTGTCTATTGTGGTATTCCCAAGCCATAGTGAGTTTTCTATGATTTTTCTACAGAGGTCAGTCTTATCAATGTCCTTTACTTAACTTGTTGGCTTCACTTATTCTCCACGACTGCCAATCCGCCCCATCCCCCTCACTTGGCCTTCACCGATTTCGTCGGTGTCGATGCTTGACCTTGTCGACTTCTGACCTTGTTGACTTCTGCTTCTGTCGATGTCGACATGAAACTTCGTCGACCTTTGACCTTTTATCCTATCGACCATACTCCGACAGCTTCCTGCTCGACTACCTGGCTTCGACTGCCAGTCTCTTTCGCACTAGTGGTCGTCGACTATCCCCCTGATTGAAATTCTTCTATCAATCAACTTCGACTGTTTCTCCTAGGCCTTGATTACCCTGCATCAATTTGGATAAATGATTGTATCAATGTGTTATACCATTGGATTACACATATGTTTATTGTATATTTAATTGCCAATGTAAAATTTTACAACATTGGATAATGCAATAGAATAAGAAGCTTGTTTTTTTATATATGAATAAGAGATCCTTCATCGTACAAAATGGGACAACATAAAGGTCCATAATAATCAAAATGTCAATATGTATTGTAACACTTATTGGTAACCTGTGGCAATCCAATTATGAAAATATCTCAAATACATTAAACAAAATGCTTGATTTTTGCATACAAACATTTCAAAATATACAACTTACATGAACACTCAAATATATTGATCATCATTCTTCACTCAAACTGCTCTTATTGCTCGTGTTGCTTGCATGCCCATTTCTTCATCACTTGTAGGCAATATTGTATTTTGGCTGTTTGATCGAATCTTTTGTTGGTTGGATGGGTTCTCTTCACTATCTTCATTTTCCATCTATGAACATAGAGATAATGTGTAATGCATATATCTACATTTATAATATAATATACATGATTGTGTAAATTGAAAAGCGTACCATAGAAATAAGCGATTCAGAAAAAATATGCATTCTTTCAAATCCATTCCTCATGCCATATCTCAATAACCCTTTTGATAGCTCCACTCCACAATTTATTTCTTGTAAGTTTCATATGACTGTTGACACAGTTCTGTAGACAGGGGCTCACTTCGCACCGCTGTCAACAAACACCAACCAAACACCCTTAAGCATCGACCCATAAATGTTTTACCCTTTCCAGCAACACCCGCAGAGCGAGTGGAGTCTCACTCGAGATGATTAAGGGGGATGCAGGAACCAAGTTTCAATAGTAGGGGGAGGACATGCATATATTCTCACTCTATCGCTAGAGAAACCAAATATTTATCTTCGCATCATGCTTACCAATTCAAACATACATTCATCATTCGCATTATCAATGTGTAATTGACATTTGCACTAACATGGTAAAACTGGCGATCACATCAATAGAAATTACAGAACAAAAAAACTTAAGCATAACACAATATTTAGGTCGCATTCATCATTCAAAACAAATAGAGATACAAGAAAGAGACATATCCGAACATAATCATGCATTAACTCATCAAAAACCCGCTGCACAACCTTCGCAGGGATAGTTCCAAACAACTTATCGCGGATCTATACAAAACTTTCCGAAGGCAGAGAAAAACATTACATAATTCATTCACTCATCTATCGATCAACTGATGCCCTTAGGCTTACAATCATAGTCCTATTTATAGGCAACTATTACGGTTACAAAATGGTTCAAATGACCCATTCTAACTAACAAAACTAATCTTGTGCTTTCGTCAGCTCCTTGTTCTTCGCGAATGGTCCTTTCTTCCATGGATGGTCCTTTTCATCGCTTTCGGATTCCGCACTTCATGCGGTATAACCCCATGCCAACAGGCCCCCAACATAAACTTGTGGCTTGCCCTTGAGCCATCTCAGCTGGACCCTATTGGAACTGTTCTCGTCCTTCACTATTTTGTACTTCTGAAGCTCATCCTTCCGTTTGGTGCTCATTGTCATGTACTTATCGAACTCATCCTTCCATCTGGTGCTCGCCGTCATGTACTTCTCGAACTCATCCTTCCATCTAGTGATGGATTTAATGTACTTCTCGAACTCATCCTTCCGTCTGGTGCTCGCTGTCATGTACTTCTCAAACTCATCCTCCAGTCTCTTGGAACCTTCATCATCTATCCCGTCTCAGCCGTCTATTTCCCTCATCCTTGGCTTGTGACTAGACAGAAGTTCATCGACAACACCAAATTGTGGAAGGGGCGTAGTGGTTCGGCACATATGTTTCACACATTTGATCATCCTTTGCTGGTATTGGTGTGCATTTGCTCTTGGTACTTTTGCGGTTAGAGGGACCGCTTCTCTTCTAACACTTGAAACTTGCTTAGATATATCGGGTAATACCTCATCTTTGTTCTTCCTAATACATGGTGCCTCTGCATCTGCCAGTTGCTCATGAGAACTGGATGTCCTTGACCTTAGCACACCTTGGGTGCTTCCAGTGGAAACAAAATGCACCATTGCAACTTTCTAATCTCACTTCCTTATCCTGCAACTTCCTTGGAATCGCTCATTCGACTTACTGACTCTCTTCCCATAATGCGCATAAGCCTTAATCTTCCAATCTCTCAGCTTGGATTTATAGTTGAAATCGCTCATTCCTCATGTTGTAGCTAGGGTTTTACCCCTAGCTTGTGCAAATGAGCACCTACTAAGGAGAAGGGACTCCTTAGTAGCAGTTCAGTAAATGTAAATTAAAATGCTAAAACATAAATATAAATTACTCTAAACATGTGCATGAAACAGAAAAAATAAGATGTAAAGAATGGCTTTTGTATTAATTTTACCTCCAATGTGAAGGTTGGTGAAGCTCTTGCAATGGCCCAAGAGGGTTGCTCCAAGCTCCAACTTGCTCCTTCTCTTTCTCCAATGGTGGGAATGTGCCAAAAGGGGCTCTCAAGGTGAAAGTAGCTCAAGGGTGAGCTAGGGTTTCAAGAGAGATTTTGGCAGAGTAAGGGTGCTTATGACTGTGGATATGAAATGAGGGGTCTCCATCACCTATTTATAGTTTTTTGGTGGTGCAGTGCTGGCCCATGGTTTTGGGAACCATATGGTTTAGGTCAGCTGTATAGGGTTTTTTCCTCCTTTTTCTTCATTATTTTATATTTTTTATTCCCTCTTTAGTGGGTTTTTAGGGGAAATATGGTAGGAAAAAGGACAAATGAGTCATGTAATGGGGTAGATGAGGTAGGTCAGTCATCTTGGAAATGGTTGAGTCGTCCCAATAATCTCCGATGCTCATGAAATTGGGATTCTCTTCCGACCCAATGTTCACTTTCTTGATTCGCAATGGTTGTTGAAACTTGTCGAAAGGAATATCTTATGCTTTGACATTGCAGCTTTCTTCTGAATCTGGTATATACATAGCTTGCGGATTATCCTCATCATCCAGTTCTTCTGTTATGTTGAAGCATTCCATCAACATTTTCGGTGTCGCAGTCCATTGAAGTCCCATAGGTTTTTATACTGGAACTGCTTCGAGTACTTTCTCACGGACCTCCTGTAATGCACTGTGGATGGAGGGGTTTTCGTCGAAGAATTTGAAAGTTTGGCTAAAACCAATAGTCAGCTATTCCCATGTGGTTGTTCCGCGTCGCAGATTTGCTGCGATATACCAACTTTGTGGTACTTCATCCAATGTGTGAATAGATGCGTGGACCCATTCCTGTTTTGATGTTGTTCCGCATTTGTTTTGACATTCATTCAAATGGTCCTTTGGATCTCCTCTTCCATTGTACTTCCTTCTACAGTATCCTTTAGTGTATCCAAACCTAACCTCCATTAGGTGTCGACATAATGGCCAGTTTGTTATTGTTGACTTGTGCGCCGCCCACCATCGCGCTGGTGTAGCCTTCAAGGATTCCTCCAAGGCTAGTAGTCACTGTGGTTCTGCCACTTTTTCTTCGAACTCAGTGATAAATGCAGTCAAGTTGGGAAACCCCTCATATGTTGGTAGTTCACACACTTATGTAGATACCCCTCTCAGTGGCTGGGTGATCCATGCACACCTCCTAAACGATACTTCATGCAGCCAATTCTGCCAATTTTTAAGTGCTTCATTCGAATCTGACGACGCTGAATTGATGGTGCGCCATCCTAACTTTCCATCTGCAGTAGGATTGACGTAGTCTTCTGATATGTTGTAGACATTGTCCCATACTTCAGTGAATTCATCCCTTGTCGGCTCAACATATCTCTACCCTACTGCTGGATCGAGAGGTGCGACTACCCTCATCTCGTGGTTTTCAAACAAAATGGTTCATTTCTTGAAATTGCTGATGGCCCAATTCTCCATCGCCCAGTCTATCCCTAAAAACACTAGATAGGGGCTTATGTTGTCGACAATGTCTATCACATCAAACTCTGCATATGTTTTGAGTCCTTCTATTTCAACTGGGACCTGGCATAATTGACCAATTGGGGTGACTTTACTTTGATTCACTAGTCAAAGTTGTACCGGAGACCATGCTAACTGTGGTTTCCCCATCGTTTCCCAGGCCTATTTTGTCAGAATGTTTACATCTGATCCCATGTATAATATAATGGAGTCGACATCGAATGCTCCGATTTGCGTGGACATCCTCATTTCTCTTCCTGTCTTCTTCTTATGTATTCGATTGACCATTTGATCCTGTCGTGCACCCTCCTGTCGATGTAATAGGTTGGATATCTCTGCGAATGCGTCCTGATCTTTTGCCAACTCCAAGAAGCTCTCTAGGAAGGCTCTTAAGGTGTTAGTCTTTTTCTGTGAATTCATCGTGTCGAATATCAATGACATGTCATAGGTGAATTATTTTTGGTGAAGAGGTGGCTGCCTCATCTGTCTCATTGCCTCCCGTGCTTTCAAGAAAATATCCCTTTCTGCTTACACATCGAACATGACTTGTTTTCTCGTTGTTGATTGGATGCTCAACTGTGGCCTTCCTTCCCTTGTCGCAACTCTTCCGTGGGTCACTACTCCAACAGTCACAGTTCAAACTCTTACCTATACTGATATCTTCTGTACTGCTGGTGGCGGATTCTGGTTCTGATTCTGATTTGGTGGAGGCGGGGGCAGGTTCTTAGTTTTCCACTTTGTGATAAGCTGAGGATAGTCCTTGACACCATGGTCCGTAGCACTGGAGTAAGTGCACTGTGGGGTTGGATTTAGGAAATCCCTCTGGTAATACCCTGACTGACCATATTATAACATATGATTGGTCCTTGAACTCATCCAAAATCTCCTCCTCGGCCAACACCGGTACCTCGACCTCCACGGAACCCCCCTCTGAAGCCTCCTCATAGTGGCCCGTATGGAGGGTACCGCGGTTGAACATACCGCGGTTGTTGATATTGCTGTTAACTGTACTGCGGTTGTTGATATTGCGGTTGACCATACTATGGTTGCAGATTATAGTGAGGCTGCTGCTGATTGTATTGCTGTTGTATCAGCGGTTGCTCCTCTCCCTTCATGAAAAATGTATCTGCAGTCCGTTCTTGGAGTAGGTCGTAAGCCCTGCAATCATTTTCATCATGGACAACCGATCGATAGAATTTGCAATACAAATTAACTAGATTTGACACCATCTTCTGTAGGTACACACATTTTTTTGGTCAATATCCTCTCGTCTGACAGACGCGAAACCAAGGCATCCCTCCCTGACTGAGGATATTCGGTGCAATCGACTGTAAATACTCTCGAAATTCTGGGCACTGATCCTTATGATGTCCTTCTATTTTGCATCTAATGCACCATATGGCTTCACATAATTATTTTCCCTTCTTAATATCTTGTAGCTGGATCATCAAATTTTCCAGCTACGCTTGTATCTGGTCCATGCCTATGCCTGTTTCGCCGATCGATGAAGCCTCTAGCTTCATTGAAATATCCAAGGCTTCTGCCTGGGATGTTACTTTCTATTGCATCAGCAGTACTCATATGTGTGGCACCAATCCTGTGATGAACCACTCTTTATGCTGCATGTCTCTCATCCCAAAACTCACCTTTTCCATTAATGTTTTATACTGCTGGTCGAATTCCCACACTGATTCATTTGGAAAATGCTTGATTTCCTTTAGCTTTGTGATGTACTGTGACTCAGATTTTGGTTTTCTAAATTCATCAATCGATCCCACCCTAATCTGTTGCAGTGTTTTATCTGGAGTTCCTGTCGGTACCTTAGTAAATTTCATAAACTAGTCTAGTGCGCGGCCCCTGAAGGTCGTCACTAGTTGTCCCTTTTTGATATCTTCGTCCTGTTCGTGCTTCACAGAGCATACCGATTCACACAAAAACCAATACTATTCGGGATCCTCAGTCTCGTTACCCTGGAAAATTGGAATTTTTACATCGCCACCTGCCATTCTTGCACTCCTACTGTTATTATTTACTGATCCGCTACTCTTACTGCTTTTCTGACACGCAGGAAAACCTTGCGAACAACTTGTATTTATTCCTACAAAGTTCTGAGTAGTGTGCGGAGTTGAGGGTATGTTGTAGCTTTTGGTCCGTCCCTCTTTGAATTTTGGGGTAGCCTGGTCACGTTCTTCGTCGCAATAAGGTGGCTTTGTCACTTGTTACAATGTAATCTTCCACCTTGTGAGCATCAGCATTCTTTGGCCTATAGGATCCATTTCACTGAATCAGATCCACTTTATATCATTCAGACATACTATTTCCTCATTTTTCTTCTTACCTGCTTGTTGCATCACTATAGCAAGCGTACCCGCGAGTTGCATCACTATAGCTCGCGGGTAGCATGTAAAATGGTAAAATCACTAGTTAAATTACTTTTTACTCCCAAAAAGCGGTTATTGGGTGACCTTTGACCCTCCATCTTCCCAAGTAACGCCTCGATGTGTCCTTTCACCTACCTTTGGGAGGACTATATATTGAGCACATATGGCTTATGGATGGGAGGAGAGAGAAGAGCAAGAGAATTCTAGTGGATTTTTGCCCTATCTTGAGTCTACACTCATTGATCCTTGTAGTTGTGAACCCCTTTATGTTCACCTTCCAAACACCTACCATAGTTTGAGTTTGCCATTCATGGAGGATTGAAGTGGTGGAGGCACAAGTGGATTGATCTAGATCTTGGTTCAGATTGGTTACCGGCAAGAGGTTGTATCACTTTGTACTTCTTCTTGTTTATTAATAGGAATACTCATATTCTCATCCATTAATGTTGTAAATGTTGTTTATATTACATTGGGTTGCATTTACTTGTTATATCATGGACCATTGCTATTGATGATGTTAATGTCGTTTATATATATTATGTACTTGTTGTATATTGGCTGCCAAGACTAATTTGCAAATTCAAGTGCACGGATTGGAAAAGCTCCAATGGGGATCTACATCAAACATTTGGATCGAGGTTGGCTACATTCTCCATTATCTTAGAATTTTCATTTATAATAGCATAGTTCTGAGAATTGAGTTAATTTATGGTAGTCAGCTGTCTGTAGTGTTCTCCCAAGCCATAGTGAGTTTTCTCCAACACACTTGTGGTCCCGTTTCGTAGTTTTCTGTTCCGGTCACCTCAGGAGACTCTCTCTTAGTGAGCGAGTGAAGTCTCACCTGAGATGATTAAGGGGGATGCAGGAACCAAGTTTCCATAGTAGGGGGGGACATGCATCTATTCTCACTCTATCGCTACATAAACTAGAGATTTATCTTCGCATCATTCTTACCAATTCAAACATACATTCATCATTCTCATTATCAATGTATAATCGACATTCGCACTAACATGGTAAAATTGGCGATCGCATCAACATAAATTACAAAACAACAGAACTTAAGCATAACATAGTATTTAGGTCGCATTCATCATTCAACACAAACATAGATACAAGAAAGAGACATATCTGAACATCTTCATGCATTAACTCATCAAAAACCCACGGCACAACCTTCACAGGGATAGTTCCAAACAACTTATCACGGATCCATACAAAACTTGCCGAAGGTTGAGCAAAACATTACATATTTCATCCGCTCGTCTATCGATCAAATGATTCCCTTAGGATTATAATCATAGTCCTATTTATAGGAAACTATATTGGTTACAAAATGGTCCAAATGATCCATTCTAACTAACTAAACTAATCTTGCGCTTTTGTTGGCTCCTTGTTCTCCGTGAATGGTCCTTTCTTCCGCGAATGGTCCTTCTCGTCGCTATCGGCTTCCACACTTCATGCGATATAACCCCATGCCAACAATGCCATTACAAAGCTCTTAGGAAATGATAAAAAACACAAACACATAATGAGCAAGTACACACAATGAAGAAGAAGATTTTTACCATGGGACCCAAAACCGGGAAAACCACCACCAATAGATCTATTACCCTTGACCACTCACACACCAACACTGACTAATTTAAGCACTTTACAATTGATTTAATCAAGACCTTAAGTAGGATTCCTCACATGTAATACCATGGAACACCCAAAACCATGGGCCTATAAACCACCAATGGTAAACCCATCTTTGACTCTTTTCCCGAGTCAAGTTTAACCTAACATTCCCCCCTTTAAACATGACTAGGGGTAATCATCACCCCCCCTCAAATTTTTAATTAGGTATTCAAGAATATAACATGCCCCCCCTTATTTATTCTACCTAAATCTACCTCTAGAATTTTATAGGTGAGTCACTAAGCCATGGTATGCATGCCTAACCAAGTCTTATAACTGTATGGCCATTTACATTATGCTTAAATCAAACTCGATAAAAAATTCTTACAATAAAGCGAGTTGATCACTTCATTCACATCTTTGTATGCTTCTTCCAATGCTCCACTTTAAATCTTGCATCCAATGCTATTATTCCATTCTCAAGTCTACTAGTGTCTCATGTTGCCATGATTTTCCCACTCGAACCAGGAAACACTCATTTCCTACGATTTTATCTGTCAAATAAACCTTTGGCTGTGATACAGTTGTTAGGAAATAAAATGAAAAAATACATATAATAAGCAAGCACACACAATGAAGAAGAATACTTTTATCGTGGAAACCCAAAACTGGGAAAACCACCAACAATATATCTATTAAACTTGACCACTCTGGCCAAGGCATGGCCAATTTGTCCATCACCAGGCACTCACATGTCAACACTAGCCAATTTAGGCACTTTAAAATGGAGTTACTCAATCCCTTAAGTAGACTTCCTCACATTTAATACCATAGGAAAATAAGACAGGACACCCAAAACCATGGGCTCATAAACCACCAACGGTAAACCCATCTTTGACTATTTTACAGATTCAAGTTTAACCTAACAAAAGCATTAATGTAATTAATATAAAGGTTTATTGTTGTTCCATTAATTATAAAACGAGGGAAGTAAAACAACATAACTATTTACAACATATAGAACAACCCATACTTAAATTAATTATTTGTATGTAGCACGAGTTGGAGTACATCCAAGGATGAGTGTAAATTAATAAAAATATACATATCACAACAAATATAAAATATTAATTAAGAAAAACAAATTTATATTCACAAACTTTGTGATCAACCATTTTCTTCATTGTAGTCTTGTAGTATGTGTTAATTGGGTTCCATTTTATTTTATTTTATGTAATAAGACAAATGAAAATTATCATTTCATGAAATAATTAAATTAAATGTGCATAAAATAAAAAATCAATGACTACATATGTTTCATGCATGTTGTTGTTGAGATGGCTCCTCATGTGATGCAATTATATTCATTGCTTTTACCATTTCCTTGTAAACTTTTTTGGACATCCCTATCGACATGTTTAAGGTATCCCCTTGTTTGTCATTTGGAATTCTCATAATCTTCCCGAAAAATGAGAAGTTCCCCCCCAAAAATTATATTGATATGATAGTAAATATAACCAAAATATTATTTTTGTAATTTTTTGTACTAGTATATACATTTTATATAAAAACATGTTTAGGAATATATTTTTAAATTATACATTTTGTATTATTATATGTTTATGCTATTATGTCTTATAGGTGTCATTGAGCATTATTCCGGAAACATTTGCTATAGTTTATAAATAATCTGATTCTTTGAGTCGTTGGATTGATTTTCGTACAGTAAGTGGAAACTATGTCTATACGTTCTTTCCACTATATCTCTCATAGTTTCATAAAAGTCCCCTCCGTTCATTAACTTCCAACACCACTCTAGATGAATTGAGTACTAATTCATCATCATTTGGATCCTTCATAATTTTTATATTCTTTTCATGATATTTGCTTCCCTTGGTGTCGTAGCGCAACATTCAATAAATTTGAAATAGAGTGTTTGAAATATGTTAGAGACTATTCTTAATAAGTACATTATTACTGGAAATTCAAAGATAAACTTCATGTTGATTAAATTTTGATCCACCTAATTCATCTCTTTGCAACTTTTCCATCAAGGTTTTACACTCTTTTGCACTCAAATTGCAAATAATCTTATCGATTTTCTTCAATTTTTTGCCCTGCATGACACATATTAGCCAATACACATCATTTAAACTTACATATAATTCAAATATATTAATTTTATACTAAAACTTCAAAGCACTTGCCTTGTTCTCTTTTTAGGATGTGCTCCTATTGTGCTCATTGCAACAAGTTGTTTTCTTTGAACATTTATTAGACATCTTCAATCAATAAATGTCTCGAAACATAAAATAGATAAACTATGAAAGATGCTTTACAAGTCAAGTAAATGATGTCAAGCTAAAATGTTTTTGGGTTGATTGAGGTGTATTGTACAGTTATACTCACCAGTGCATCATACACATGAATACACATAAATGTTGAAATTTGGTTGATCTTTGGTCTTTAATTCATTTAAATGCAGAGACTTGAAGCAATGAGACAATTCAATCCATGAAATTCATACACCCATAACACAATATATACCTTGGGGAAAATCCTCAAAATTATGAGAACAAAAACCCCCAACAATTCTTCTCAGTATAATATAATGGATAACAAAGAATGATTTCTTTTACAACACAACAGATTGATTTCAGAATATAAGAGATCACCAAACTTCTTGGTGAAGATACAAAATCAATAGAGAAGAGAGATCAACCAGATGTGTGCCCAACACAACAATAATAAGCACGGACAATACCCTGCACAAAGAGAAGCGCCTTGCCTTCAATGGAGAAGATAATTCGATTCACATTGGATTCAACAATCCTGTATAACATATTTATACAGTCTTCTCTTTTATTTTTAACTTCTAACTTTAGGATAAACTCGGCCTCAAACTGGATGTATTAATATTGCATGGATTGGTGTGCCCCACTTCTCATGCAATGCTTCATCTCACTGAGCTTTCACTTAGGATGAACTCGCCTCCTAACTGAAAGCTTGCCCACTTAGTTAGGTGGCTAACTTAAGTGTCGAAATGCAAGTGTCACAAATCAGATTTCATCTTTTAGTTTAACATAAGTTTCATCATTCAATAACACTTAGTTAACTAAATCTTCTTTGCTGTCACTTACTTAACTCTCTTTAACTGAAGTTTGGTCTTTTAGCTTAACTAAAGTGAAAATACTTTAGTTAAATAGTCCCTTTTATTTAACACTTAGTTAACTAAAATCACGCTGATTCATTTACTTGAAGTGACCACTGTGAGTTCTTTAGTTAACTGAGACATATCTTTAATTGATGCTTTAACTGAAGCATTGTTACTTAACTGAAGCTTTAATAATTCGAGTTCTCTTTAATTATATGAAGTGTCTGCATGGGAAATTTCAAATTCTCTTGATCTCTATGCTTTATATTTTATTTCTTTATATCTATGGTCAATATGTGCTAACTTTAATTATCCATCAAATTACATTATACTAAGAAGAATTACCAGATGTTGTTATCATATTATATTATTCTGGACCAAATGATCATATGCCAAAGTAATTCACTTTAGATGTGTTCAATCTCTAAAGGAGACTTAATAGCAATATGGTGATCATGGTTAATGATATATCACACAACATTAAATGCTTTTAACAAGTAAGGCATGACCTTTATGTGAAAGGTCCATCTCTATACGATAGGTCCATATCATGGATACCTTTATACGGAAGGTTCAACTCTATATGGGAAGTCCATCCCATGGATAACTTTATACAAAAGGTTCACATGATAATCATGACTTGATACACACAAGTCGGAGCCTTGTCCAACAAGACTTTACAACATCATTACTTTCATCAATTACCTATAGACAGGAGGAATAACCTTTACACAGAAGGCAATCAAAGTGCTCACCTCTATACGGGAGGATCAATCTTGACTACACAAGATTGGTTTGGAGAATGTCTCCTGATGCTATATATTTAACACTCCCTCTTAGCGAGGGAGGAATTCTATGCCATACCAATCTTGTATTGGAAGTACCTGAACTTCTTCATTGGCAGAGGATTTGTTAACACATCTGCAATCTACTCATCAGTAGCAATGTATTGAAGTTTCATTGTACCTTTCTGGACCATGTCTCGGATGAAGTGATACTTCATTTCAATGTCCTTCAACTTGTCTTGAAACACTCGATTTTCGGAAAGCTTGATGCAACTCTGATTGTCACACCTAATAACTGTAGGCTCAATCTTTTCACCGAACAACCCTGTGAGTAGATTTCTAAGCCACAATGCTTCTTTGCAGGAAACACTAGCAGTTATTTATTCTTCTTCGGTAGTGATATGGGCTACGGATACCTCCTTCCTGCTGGACCAATATATCATAGCTAATCCTAGGTTATAACACTAGCTGGATGTGCTCTTACGGGCCACAATGATTCCTCCCTAGTCTGAGTCTGTATAACCAAGTAACATGACACCTCCACTGGAGGCATATCTGAGTCCATGTGAAATTGTACCTCGAAGGTACCTAAGCACATGCTTAGAAACTTTCCAGTGTCTGTGTCTCAGATCAGACATAAATTGACTTAGAATGCTCACAACATAACATATATCATGCCTCGAATGTATCAATTACATTATCGAGCCTATAAGTTGTCTATACAAAGTGGTATCTACTTGATCTAATCTAGAGCCTGTCTCATAAAGTTTCCTCAAATTGGAAACCATTGGTGTAGTAATAGATTTGCAATATATCATGCCAAACCTGTGCAATATATCCACACTGTACTTCCCTTGAGATAGAAAAATTTCATCTTTTCTTTGTCAGATCTCAAGGCCAAGAAAGTAGTGCATTAGACCTAAGTCTTTCATCTCGAACTCTGAGGTGAGATCCCTCTTGCACCAAGCAATCAGATGTTCCTCTCCAGTGAGAAACAAATCATCAACATACATAACCAATATCAACGGTTGGTTCTTCACTACTTTCAAGTACAAATTTGGATCAACTTCACTTTTACAGAAACCCAATATCTGAAGGTAGCTATCAATTATGAAGTACCAAGTCCTGGGGGATTGATTAATCCCATATAGATATTTCTTTAGCTTGCAAACATGGGACTCCTTCCCATGCACCAAAAATCCTTCAGGCTGCTGAATATAAACCTCTTCCTCAACCTCACCATTGAGAAAGGTTGTCTTCACATCCATCTGGTGAAATTTCCATCCTAGAATAGATGCAAGTGCAATCATTGCTCAGATTGTGGTGTACCTTTCCACAGGGGAAAATGTATCATAATAATTGATTCCTTCTTTCTGAGAGAAAACTATGGCAACGAATCTAGATTTATACTTCTCAATGCTACCATCCACAACATGCTTTATCTTGTAAATCCATCTGGAAGTCACAAAATTGAATTCCCATCAGGTTTTGGAACAACCTCCCAAACATCATTCTTCATTATAGAGTTGTACTCTTCTGTCATTGCATATTTCCAAACTTGCTGATTTGCAACTTCTTCATATGAGGATGGTTCTGAATCACTGATGTGACTCATCAGTGCAACATACCCTGAATATCTATCAGGTTGCTTGCACTCTCTGGATGAGCCTGTTGGTGCTCCATATTTCTATGCATTTTGTAAGATGTCTCGGCACCAAGCATATATTCTTTTAGGGGGAGGTTCATGAGGTGACCTCTCAACCAATTCTACTGGTTCTTCAGGAGCTAGCAAATCTGAGGCATCTTCTGGTTTCTCCCTCTCTAACTCTAAAGGGGGAGAATCAGACTCGGGATCCTCCATCTCTGAATCACATTGAATCTCTTTTGATCTTTTTAAAGCAACATCCTCATGGAAGGTAACATATCGGCTGACTTCAATGTGTCTCTCACAAGATACATATATTCGATATGATTTGGATGAATCGCTATAACCCACAAAGGTGCCTTTATTTCTAGAAGGCTCCATCTTTGTTCTCTTTTCTTTCTGTACATGAATGTATACTGGGCTCTTAAAGATCCTCATGTGTGATATGTCTGGATTCTCACTGGTAAACACTTCTTTTGATGTCTTCTCATATAGAATGGAATGCGAGATTCTATTCTGGATGTACACATCTGTATGGGTGACTTCTTCCCATAATGAGGTAGACATATCTTGATCATGCATCATGGCTTTTGCAGCCTCACATATGGTTCTATTCTTTCTTTCGGAAACCCCATTTTGGTGAGAGTTGTATGGTACTGTTAACTGTCTACATATTCTTGCATCACTACATAGCTCATTAAATGCATGTGAATCAAATTCACCTCCATTATAAGACCTTAATGCACGGATGTGATTTTCTTTCTGATTTTCAACTAGGGCTTTAAACTCTTTAAATTTTCTAAGAGTTTCAATTTTAGCCTTCATGAATTAAATGCATGACTTCCTAGAAAAATCATCTATGAATAGTACATAATGTAAGAAGCCACTCAAGGAGGGGGATGACATGGGACCACACACATCATAATGTATTAAATCTAAAATCCCTTTATATCTAGTATAACTGCTAGAAATTTTTTTCTTAACATATTTCCCAAGTGCACAACCCCGACATACACTACCATGTTCAAAATCAAATATGGGCATACCTTTTACCATCTTTTGAAGTCTTGGTAGAGCTTTGTAGTGTAGGTATCCAAGCCTTTGGTTCCATAGCTCGCATGGATTGATAGTGTGGTGAAACATAGCTTGAATGTACTTCTCAGGTACCTTGTAGAGTCCTCCCTCTCGAACTCCAATCATAGCAGCAAATTCTAGGATTTTGTTCTTCGGCCATAAAAGTGATTTGTTATCCATGAAGATAAATCAGAAGCCTTTGTCTTCAAGAACCAAAACTGAGAGGAGGTTCTTATTCAATCCTGGAACATATAGCATGTCCTCCACATGTAGAATATCACCGGTGCTCAGTTGGAATGAGGTGGATCCAATTCCTTGGACTGAATAAGTTGAGTTGTCCCCCAACTCTACCATGCATGTGAATTATTTATATTTTAGATTGGTGATGGCACTCTTGTAAGCAATCATATGTTTGTATGCACCACTGTCAATCGATCATGTGTCCGCATTTGTGATGATGGATCCCGAAAGGGATGAGACAAGATAATACTCCCTTCTTGTATCCTTTTCTTTGGATTCATTTTTTTGAGTGATTTCATCTTTTATGGCGGTAGAAGCATGAAAATTTTATTTCCTCTTTGATCTACAGCCTCTTGAGAAATTGCCTTTCTTGTTTCAATTGAAGCATCTAGATTTTGACTTGTCAAATCCTTTGTTGAAATCCTTCTTCTTTGAATGAGAGAACTTCTTTTGGAAGAAGGGTTTCTTTCCTTTCTTCATTCTTGTTGCGAGGGAAATATTTTCTTCTTTGATGCACAATGACTTGCTATGGATTCACCCCTCCTCTTGGAGACAGTCATGCCAGCACCTTGCAAAGTTAGGTTGTACCTCTTGGCCATTTATCGCAGCCAAGAATGTCTCCCATGAGGTGGGAGACCATCAATAGTGGTTTGGAGAAGATCATCTTCATCCACCACTACAATACTAGCAAGCTGATCTCTTACCTAAGAGATATTTGAGAAGAAGGAGGCCACTATCTCATCCGTATCCATCTTTATGTCCCGAAGCTTATTATTCAATGCCCTCTTTTTACTTGGGGCCTTCTTCTCATATAGATTAGTCAATGTATCATAAAATTCTTTCGCGGTCTTTAACAGAGTGATCACGGGAATCAAGTTATCTTTTACCGAATCATAGATGATTCATTTAGCCTTAGCTTGATTCTTCTTAAAGTTGATGCACGTTGCATTAGATGTACTCTCCTCCACCATAGTGGATAGATAGCCATCCAAGTCATGTTCCTATAGGATTTTGAGAATCCTAGCCTTCCAAGTGTTGAAATTTGAGGTGTCCTCAAGATGGTCTTCTGGTCGTACAGATACTGATGCCATAGTCTTCAAATATTGTTCTCAACTTCTTAGGATCTACGTAGGATCTAGATGGCATGCAAAACTGATCTCCTTCACACCCTGAGATCTGATACCATGTTGAAATTTGGTTGATCTTTGATCTTTAATTCTTTTAAATGTAGAGACTTGAAGAAATGAGATAATTCAATCCATGCAATTCATACACCCATAACAAAAGATATACCTTGGGGAAAATCCTCTAAATTATGAGAACAAAAACCCCAACAATTTGTCTCGGTATAATATAATGGATAACAAAGAATGATTTCTTTACAAGATAGCAAATTGATTTTGGAAGATAAGAGATTACCAAACTTCTTGGTGAAGATACGAAAGCAATAGATTAGAGAGATCAATCGGATGTGTGGCCAACACAACAATAATAGGAATGAACAATACCATGACAATACCCTGCACAAAGAGAAGCACCTTGCGTTCAATGGAGAAGAGAATTCGATTCACACTGGATTCAACAATACTATATAACATATTTATACATTATTCTCTTCTATTTTTAACTTCTAACTTTAGGATAAACTCACCCTCAAACTGGATGTATAAATCTTGCATGCAGTGGTGCACCCCACTTCTCATGTATTGCTTCATCTCACTGAGCTATCACTTAGGATGAAATCGCCTCTTAACTGAAATATTTCCCACTTATTTAGGTGGCTAACTTAAGTGTCGACATGCAAGTGTCACAACTCACGTGTCATCTTTTAGTTTAACATAAGTGCCGTCATGCAATAACACTTAGTTAACTAGATCTTCTTTATTGTCACTTAGTTAACTCTCTTTAAATAAAGTGTTGTCTTTTAGTTTAACTAAAGTGAAAATACTTTAGTTAACTAGTACCTTTTATTTAACACTTAGTTCACTGAAATCATGTTGATTGATTTACTTGAAGTGACCATTGTGAGTTCTTTAATTAAATGAGACATATCTTTAACTGATGCTTTAACTGAAGCATTGATACTTAACTAAAGCTTTATAACTGAAGCTTTAATAATTCAAGTTCTCTTTAATTATATGAAGTGTCTACATGGGCAATTTCGAATTCTATTGATCTCTAAGCTTTATCTTTTATTTCTTTATCTCTTACTGCATGGTCAATATGTGCTAACTTTAATTATCCATCACATTACATTATACTAAGAAGAATTATCGGATGTTGTGATCATATTATATTATTCCCGACCAAATGATCATATGCTAAAGTGATTCAGTTTAGAGGTGATCAATCTCTAAAGGAGACTTAATAACAATATAGTGGTCATGGTTAATAATATATCACACAACATTAAATGATTTTAAAAAGTAAATCATGACCTTTATACGAAAGGTCCAACTCTATACGAGAGGTCCATGTCATGGATACCTTTATACATAAGGTTCACCTCTATACGAGAGGTCCATCTCATGGATACCTTTATACCAGATCCTTGTCCAACAAGACTTTACAACATCATTACTTTGATCAATTACCTCTATATGGGAGGAATAACCTTTACACAGAAGGCAATCGGTGCTCACCTCTATACAAGAGGATCAATCTTGACTACACAAGATTGGTTTGGAGAATGTCTCTTGATTCTGTATATTTAACAATTAATACACAGGTAAATGTTTTTAAAATGAGCCGCATCTAAAATCATGCAATTTCTAAAAATAACACCAATGCATTATACTTTATAGTACACACTTATTATTGCAAAAACATTTTTTTAGAAAAAATAACAAGGATAGGTTTTGGGATCCAATGCAAATGTGGTCCCATTGTAATATATTTCCAATGCTCCATATATAGATACACAAATTCATTAAATATTCAGTGCCTAGAAAAAAAGTCTCTTTGTGAAATAGTAGAGAGGGTAAAATCCTGTCATGTCCCCAATTTTGGTTCATTTAAGTTCCCATGGGTAAAGGGGACAAAATAATCCCTAAGGAGATAAATTATTTCATTTTTTATGCTTAGAATAAAAATTATCCTAAGTCTAGTATAAACAATCACTTTATTATTTTTATAAATAATTATTCCTAATTTTTGAGTAAGTGGGCCAAGAGGGCGCCCTCATTAGGATAAGGTTGCTAAAATGGATCTAGAGTCAAGAAAATAGAAAAAGATGAAAAGCAGGGAAGGTGTAAGAAGTTGCCAAAAGAAAAAAATTGGAAACATCCAGAAAATCCAAGGGAGGGCGCAATTTCCAAAAGTAGGTCAGTTAACAAATCAAGAAACATACCAAAGGGTGCAGTTTCCAAATTAGAGGCCAGTTTACAAAGTAGGAAACTTTTCTAAAAAGCAGGAAACATCTCAAGTCAAGGAGGACGCAGTTTCTAAACGATGAAAAGCTGTAAGAGGGGAAAAGCAGGAAATCCCATCCAGTCAAGGAGGGAGAATTTGGAAGGGATCTCACAACATCAAATTTCTCAAAAGGTCATCATGAATTTTACAAAATAATCCAAGAAACTCCTTTTCACAACTTTTGATCATTATTCAATTTGTGTGTGAGCACTTTAGCTTACCAAGGCAAGGATACGCGCCCTAGCCAACCAATGGGAGATGAACCCATTCCTTCTCTTCAATTATTCTTCTATGCTATTATTCCTTCTCTTGAACCATAGAAGTCTGATCTACAGGTCTGCATCAATCCATCATTGAAGAATCTAAGACATCCAGAGAGATATCCTCAGTATAGTGCAATTGGAGATAGTTTTGTGAAGAGAATTACATTTGGAGGAGATAGTTAATTTCAGTGAATGTGCCCTGAGCAGCTGATGAAGTCTAGTGCACCCACCATAATCATCTACTAGCTCTGATTTCATCCTTCTTGCAGATCCATTGCAACACTTCTCTTTCTTCTCCACTTCTCATTCTCATTCTTTCAAGTTTTGTAAGATTTTCTATCATTGAAGAACCCTTGAAGATATGATGGTTGAAAGTCCTTTGATTTTTTGTTCAAGAGACTGAAATTAGAATTGATGATGTTAATAAATTCATGTTAGATACCTAACATACTTCAGAAATTAATTTTGTAATCTCTAGATGCAATTTGGATCAAGCAATTCAAAGACTATCTCTTTAAGCAAATTTTATTGACTAGTTTTACCATTTTTGCAATTCAGATCTATGTATAAGTCAGTTTTCTTATTTGATGGTCATTTGTGAATCCTGAGAAATTATTAAAGCATCGCCAACCATTTACCTGAGGATTCGAATAAATATCATCCTGTTTGGAAGAGTTTGGAAAATTGCTAGTTGAGCAGTCCAACATAGCGCCCTTGTTGTTTTTACTCCAAAACTCACCTAGAACCTCCCAAATTCCCTGTAACTATTGTCCATCATTAAATTAGGATTTTAATGTCTGATATGCACCACAGGTTACATTCAGGTGTAAGAAATGGAGTCTAGTATGCATATGCTGGAGTGCCTAGGAAACCTCAAAGTAGACCTCAGCGACAGCTATTGCTGAAATGTAAATGGCCCCAGTGATTTGTGCATAGGAATCAGAAGTTGGACCTGTTTCTAAATTGTTTTCTACTGCACACATTCCCATACAATTGGCAGATCCAAAATATCCCAAATTCATAATCATGGAGTCATCTAATTGTGTCCTAGACCAACTCTTTCTTACTAGTTTTGTTAACTAGTTTCTACTTGTCAAAATTGTGTTATAAAGTTTTAAATTTTTGCATAAGATCAAATCCAACCTGATTTGGGATATTACAATGGTATCAAGGTACTTTCCTACACCCTTGTTGGAAAGAAGCTCTTTGATTGAATACTATTGCAGATCAAACCTTCAAGTTACAAAATGAAGCTCATACAAGCAGTAGAAGAATTTGATTTTGAGTCATATGAAGAGGAGGAAATGACCTTTGTTGGAGATTTTTATTTGCAGAGATTTGATGATGGTTACTTTAGTGACCAAATGTTTGAAGAGGACATAGGATCTGATCTACCTATAAATGTGATGATGGAAAAATGTCACGTGGAAATAATTTGAAGGGATCATTCTAGTATCTCATGGAATACATTGCCTTGAAGAAAGAGATAAGGGAGGTTATGTCTTTCCAAGACTACTGCTCTTTGGAAATGAAGAGAATTTTAAAGGACCCCTACTGCAAATCAAATGAAGTAAATATTTCACATATGGTTGATAGTGTGTGCAAAGAAATGGGGACAATATTTTTTCTTCCAGGAGCTGAGATTGAAAAGAAGGACAAGGATGTGTCCTCACAGCCATGGAAATTCAATGAAGGAGACCAAGAGCCAACTAGTTCTTCAGGTGGAGAAGAAGGAGGAAAAAGTGAATATGAAGTTGCAGCCATGCATGTGGATCCATCCCAATCCCATCAAGAAGTGAATCATAAGGAAGCAAAACTTACAGATGTGAGTTTTCATGGGGACTCTAAGGAGGAAAATCATGCCTATGCAAATTTGCCACTTGGAGAGGATGAAAAGGAGCCACAAAGGGGAAGTCAAAATTCTGATTTTGGAAAGGGTCACTCTTCATGGAAACCCCTATAAGGACCCTCCACCTCATTCCATGAATAAAATTCTGAATTGTTGCATCCATCAAAAGAAAAATGCAACAAAGAAAACATAGCAACATTCAAAGAATTTGTTGGCAGCAAGGAAGGTGAATTCACTTCCAATTTCTTCATGGGTGATTTAAAGATAATTTTAGAAGAGATTGGTAATGTTGATGATGGTGAGGAATATTTTGGATCTGATCCAAAGGATAAACATAAATCAGATTTACAGTCACCTCTTGAGCTTCATAAGGAAGTAGAAAAAAAGCACACATCAGTGGGGTGTGAATCATAAAATATGGTAGAAGGACAAGCCACCATAAGTCTACAAAATGAGGAGAAAATCTGGGCACAAAGGTATGGATTCAATTCTTATTTTTGTATTCCTTTGTTGCAGCCCCAGATGGAAACCAATTCCAGTAAGAAGGTTGGTTTGGTGGAGCCTTCTAATGTCGGAATTCAGGATTGGGAGAAGGTTGAAATGCAAGAAGCAAAGAGGAGGTTCATCTGCCAAAACCTCATTTCCTTGAAAGGACACTAAAGATGATGCAAAGGTTTAAAAACCATTCATATTTTTGTACTCCTTTGTATCATGATGAAGTTGCAGCCAAGTCAGAGGAGAGGTTTGTACAAGTTGAGTCCCTTGGTGTTGAGGCTCAAACCTCTGATGTTAAGGAGGAATGCAATGACTGGGCTAAATATTTGGAAGGGGGTTTACATGATTCCCATAGGATGGATGGGCTCACACATGGAAGCACATAGTTTTTTAAATAAGACAGGGACTAGTTTGGAGAGCCTCTTCCTACTCACAAATGAGTAGGGTGTCCATTCCCTTGATCCTACCACTAGTGCCGCAGAAGAAAAATCCAAAGAGAAAAGTGACATTCTAGACATGGTTGAAAGAGCACCAACATATGGATGTTCAAGTATCTATATAGGTGACATAGAGATTATTTTTGAAGAAACCGTTGCAATAAAAAATCCCCTTGAGCATGAAGATGAAGAGCTTGTAGCAACATAATTTTTTCTAGGATCAACTTTTCAGTCACCTATTGAACTATAGGGTAAAGAAGATCTCTTTGAAGAAAAAGAGGAGGTCCATCCTCAAGAACCACACCACTACGAATGGCCTTTGAATATGAGTGAGAGGAATATCAAAGAGGTCCTGGACAACCTCCATGAAACTTATGCTTTGGTGTCTCACTGCTGTTGGAGAACTGCATCAATGGAGGAGCAACCCCCCATTGAAGATTTTGAGCACATTCAGGAAGCAATAGGAAGCCTAAGAGAAATTTTTTTCAGCTGTTTTTTGATAGAGATCACTTACTGGATCTTGCGGAGTTGTATCATGAAACATCCTTAAGGGGTGAATAAAATATTGAAAATCTCACCTTAGATTTGGAGTCCACTCAAGATTCTTTGAAGAGCACTCACACAACCCTTCAAGAATCTGAGCAGTATATTGAGCAACTACATGAGAAGTTGCAAGAATCACATTTTAGTCCCTACATTGTAGACAATCATTCTTATATGGATGATTTCATTCATGATGCAAAAAGGGAACTTCATGTGATAGTGGCACATGAAGTACAGTATGATTGGAATGTGCTTGAGGAGTTAGAAGACAAGCAAAATGAATACCAAGCACCTGCTCATTTCCATAGAAATTATGAGTTGCCTCTAGCAGGGATTTGCATGGTTTTGGAGGAGGCACATGATCTCACTTTGGTGGAGTCAACCGCAAGTTAGATGAATGATTATTTACAAGAATTGGTTCATTTTCCTTCATCCCAAACACCTATGGAAGCCAACAAACATAGGGATGAAATTTGGGTAAAGATATTTTTTTTGTTGGGGCCCCATGAGGAGCAGGAGGATCTCAAATATCCCATTGATGAATCGATGGTCAAGTCACATGGTTTGAAAAGTGCACCATTCCATTCCCAGTTTGAAAAGTAGAAGCAGAGGTATCTCTCAGATGGATCCATCATGCATAGGAATGCATGGAAGTTACACTTGGGTCAGTTGGGTGGAACAAGTTGCAAAATGTTGAGCCTTTGCACCAGAACAAGGATAGCACATGGGGAAGCTAAAAAAAGTTCATTTGGACCAATTAGATGTTGTTTTTGTTCATATATTGATTGGTTGAGTGGAGAAATTTTAGAGGTAAGCAACCCCAAAGGTAAATTTATTGCTTGCAACAGAAAATATTCATTAGACATAACATGTATCTCATGTGAGCAGTGGGATGAACATCTATGGTTTCTAGATAATGCTTTCAGTATTCTTGGATGGAAATGGGTCACCACCTGTTCCTTGGGAAGAGTTGATATGATTCAACCCTAGATTGAATACTTCCATGTTTGGTGGGGAGTTATCACTGATATTCAGTTTTGCATTGGAAATTATCAACTTTCAATGTGGTGGTGTGATCTAGGAATCATGCTTGATGATAGACACTCCCAAGTGATTTTGATGTTTGGGAGGATGCGATTGAGATCTTTGGATCCTAGAATTCCTTGGAGTGACATATTTCCAAAGGTGGCAGAAAAATTTGGGTCCTTAGAGAGGAAGCAGTGGGATACAAGAATTATACTCAGTTATCTTGTCATTGGTTGGCTTCATAATTGGTTGGAGTTGTTTTCAATTGCTTGAGGACAAGCAATTTTGGGAAGGGAGGACTGTCATGTCCCCAATTTTGGTTCATTTAAGTTTCCATGGGTAAAGGGGACAAAATAACCCCTAAGGAGATAAATTATTTCATTTTTTTATGCTTGGAATAAAAATTATCCTAAGTCTAATATAACCAATAATTTTCCATGGAAAAAATAACCAATAATTTTATTAATTTTAATTATTTTTATAAATAATTATTCCTAATTTTTGAGAAAGTGGGCCAAGAGGGCACCCTCATGAGGATAAGGTTGCTAAAATGGAATTGGAGGCAAGAAAATAGCAAAATATGAAAAGCAGGGAAGGTGTACGAAGTTGCGAAAATTAGAAAATTGGAAACATCCAGAAAATCCAAGGGAGGGTGCAGTTTCCAAAAGCATGTTAGTTAAAAAATAATGAAACATCCCAAAGGGTGCAGTTTCCAAATTAGAGGTTAGTTTGCAAAGAAGGAAACTATTCTACAAAGTAGGAAACATCTCAAGTTAAGGAGGCCGTAGTTTCTAAAGGATGAAAAGCTGTAAGAGGGGAAAATAAGGAAATCCTATCCACTCAAGGATGGTGAATTTGGAAGGGATCTTACAGGTCACCAAGCACATCAAATTGCTCAGTAGTTCATCATGAAGTATATAAAAGAATCCAAGCAACTCCTTTTCACAACTTTTGATCATTATTGAATTTGTATGTGAGCACTTTAGCTTACCAAGGCAAGGGGATGTGCCCTAGCCAACCAATGGGAGATGAGCCCCATTCCTTCTCTTCAATTATTATTCTATGATATTATTCCTTCTCTTGTAGCCATAGAATTCTGATCTATAGTCCTCCATCAGTCCATCATTGAAGAATCTAAGACATCTGGAGAGATATCGTCAGTACAATGCAATTGGAGATAGTTTTGTGAAGAGAATTACATTTGGAGGAGATGGTTAACTTCAGTGAATGAGTCTTGAGAAGCTGATGAAAACCAGTGCACCCACCATATGAATATACCATCTATGATTTCATCCTTCTTTCATATCCAGTGCATCACTTCTCTTTATTCTCCACTTCTCATTCTCATTCTCATTCTCTCAAGCTTTGTAAGATTTTCTATCATTGGAGAACCCTTGAAGATCTGATGGTTGAAAGTACTTTGATTTTTTGTTCAAGAGACTCAAATTTGAATTTATGATGTTAATCAATTCGTTTTAGAGACCTAAAATAATTCATAATTTAATTTTTTAATCTCTAGAGGCAATTTGGATCAAGCAATTAGAAGACTAGCTCTTTAAGCAAATTTTATTGACTAGTTTTACCATTTTTGCAATTTAGAGCTATGTATGAGTCAGCTTTTTGATATGATGGTCATTTGTGAATACCGATACATTATTAAAGCATCCCAAACCATTTACCTAAGGATTATAATACATCTCAGCCTATTTCGAAGAGTTTGGAAAATTGCTAGTTGAGCAGTCCAACATAGCGCCCTTGTCTTTTTTACTCCAAAAATCACCCATAACCTCCCAAATTACCTGTAACTCTTGTCCATAATTAAATTATGAGTTTAATGTATGATATACAACATTGGTTAAATTCAGGTGTAAGAAACTGAGTCTAGTATGCATATGTTAGAGTGCCCAGGAAGCCTCAAAGTAGACCTCAACGACAACTATTGTTGAAATGTAAATTGCCCCAGTGATTTGTGCATAGGAATCAGAAGTTGGCCCCATTTCTGAAATTTTTTCTGCTGCACACATTCTGATACATTTGTAATATCCAAAATATTCCAAATTCATAATCCCGGAGTCATCTAATTGTGTCCTAGACCAGCTCTTTTCTGACTAGTTTTGTTAACTAGTTTCTGCTTGTCAAAATTGTGTTATAAAGTTTTAAATTTTTGCATAAGATCAAAGCCAACCTGATCTGGGATATTACAAATCCTAATGCTAAAATTTTCAACCACATAAAATAGAAAAGAAGCAACAAGAAAGCCACGGTTTCCAATGTTGAAGGTAACTATGAAATTTTTTTATTTTCTTTAGAATGCATTGTAAGTAATATGAGGAATAAAGAATTAATGATTTATTTTAAACATTTAGGGAAAAAATGAGATGAATAGTAAAATTTACATACCTGAAATTTATCTTCTTCATAGTTGTATGTGACCTGCAATCCATAACAAATTTGTCTCTTCATAAAAATATGACCACTCCAAAGTCTTCCTCGGTAAATCTCTCTCACAAGTGTCCCCTCAAACTTTTAGTGAAAGAATGAATTATTGAATAGGGTTTTAACTATAAACTCACTTTTAGAAAATGAAATTCCTACTCATTAATCATTATATATTCTAGTTCATTGATGAAACATTGTATGCACAATTTTTTTTGTATATCAATGCACCTAAAATAGTCAAGCACACCGGTGTGCTCCATATGTAAAAACACATGGATTTAATATAAAATAGGAAAATACAAATGGAAATATCCCTTATTAAAACTTTGTGTATATTTTATTTTGATAGTGGCACAACTCCATGAAGATGAGGTAAGAGGCAAGCAATGGGCATAGAAAGAGGGTGCATAGGAAGAAGTTAGAAGAGCAGAACTAGAAAGAAAGTCGTATAGGTTCAATATCATAAGGTGAGAATATACCTATTGGGTGTAGATAAGCCTTTGGAATTTAGGGAAGATAAGACAAAGTTATTTAGGGTTGTGGTGGGGGGGGGGAAGTTGTTGCAAATGTTTCTTTTCGATACTTGTCATAGTTGAGCACACTGATGTGGTTTTCATTTACGTATGCATTGGTGTAGTAACATGAATTAATAAATTGGTTACAATAAAAATCCTTTCAAATGCTTGTTTGAAGTTAAAATGTTACATACATCCCAAAATTTCTTTTGAGAATACATAGACATAAATGAAAATACTCCATAGGTTACAAATATTGCTTAAACTCGCACCATATAGTAAAAAAATGGTCTCAAAGGCCTATATGAATTTATATTGTTATGTGCTTCTCAAACTTTCTTTTAAGAATGTAGACATATATTAATTGTTGATTTGGCTCAAATGAAGGGTGAAAAAGTTATATTTTCACATGGTCATTTCTTCATGTTCTAACTCATTTCATATTATTCAAAGTTCATAAAGTTCTCCCCTATCATTTATAGTTAGTTCAAATTTTATTTATATTTTGATTGTATAATTGAATTTTTTTTATTTATGAGGTGCATGTGAATACTTATGCATTGAATTTTTTGAGATCCCAATTTGGGATAGAATTCGAATGCACATGATATTCTGTAGTAAAAAAATGTTACAAGATCTTATCAAGATCAAGATACCTCAAGGAATTAGTAAGTAAAAATGGAGAGTTGCTTTACCTCGTCAGTTGTAACATGCCACTTCCATCCACCATCTTGGCTTGATGGTACTTCACCATCAACCAGATCTATTTTATAACAACCCAATAGTATGTGGCCATTCAAAATGTAAAGAGTTGAAGGATAAACCTCAATGTGTCACACTGTCCCATTATATTATTGATCAATTACCCAATGTTGACGGTCAAATGACTCCCATTGGGGTTAAAAATCCAGTAGGTGAAACAAAAAATACATGTAGGAACACATCCATATGCTCCTTTTTTGAAAAGTTGGAATTCAAAACAACTATGTTTCGTCCTAAATTGACCAACTTGTTTTCAATTGAGTCAAGAAATATTTCTAGTGTGCAAAAGTATGATATCAATACCACCCAAAACATATCTACTAAGATATCCAAAATGTTGAATGAGCTGATAGAAAAATATCCAAGTACACACCAAGTTTGGTTCAACTGTTGGAGGGTAGCGATGACTTCTCTCTTCCTATCCATATACAAAGAAATTTATTATCTTGTCACAGCTGTGATTTATATGGTTGTTGGCCATGTTCTGTGCCTATGTTTGATGTTGGGACCAAATTCTTCTTTTGTGGTACTAATTATATGATCGCCAAGTCTAAAATATATGCTATAAATCTTGGGTTTTTATCCTTTCACATGTATTTTCTCCTCCCAAACAATCAATAACACTTATGCCATTTTGTGGTCCTTGTTATCATCAATCTAATTACTTGAATATTGTTAAATATAAACATAGCATTTCCATATATAGTATGTGCATGAATGATATGCTTTTGGAAACTTTAATAGGGACAAACTGTTATATTGTGATGGTGTTCAACTCACTCATGGGAACATTGTAGGGTTCATAAATTTTTGTAGGTGCTCATTATTTAGTGCAAAATTTTCATTTGTGGAACACTCCAATGACAATTTGTTCTTTATGAAAAGGAAAGCATTTAGATCCGTTGTTGTGCATGGAAATATGTAGTTTCTCTCCTACTGATGAGTTTTTAATAAACTATAACTTTTGTAGGCACCAATCGCTTGTCAAATATGCCTTGCATTCTAAAGGACTACCTTTAGATGCCCCCTTGAGGCGTAAGCAAAATATCATTGAGTTATTGTATTTTTTTAATGGAATTAATGTAAAAGTTTTGCTTAATTTGACATTTTGATTTATAAAGTGGTTGATTGCACATGTACATTGAAAAAAATTTCCATGAATATAATAATTGTTTGAATATAATGCTTGGACATACTAAATACATTGTGTTTATTTGTATGATTGATATAATATTCAAAATTTTTACAATCAAAATTATAATGACGAGCAACATGTTGACCATCTTACGTTGCACCCCACTATGATGTCAAATAAAGAGAAGGATACTAAACGAGCGTGGATTGAAGAGGAAGCATACCAAGCATGGTTGAGTCACGACCTATTCAATTCCCACTATGTCCCAAGTCACCAATTCATAATTTCTATGACTGCACTGGTTCTTCACATGTTAGCACTTAAGACAATGAAATAAAGGTTGGTATGGATGATTTATTATGGGATATGGGTGTCATGGATGGAATGTTTTTATGTACATGCATTATAATAAGATGGTCTAGGGGATGATGCTAATGTCATTGATACCTTATTTGAAATCTTGAAGTCTGCTTCCACCACCCCTCTCTTTGGAAATAGGTCAAATTCTACCCAACTAGGGACAACAATGTTACTGTACAACTTGAAAGCAATGGATGGTATGTTAGATGCATGTTTCTCGATGCTCTTGAGGTAACTAGCCATTAAGTCCCATATATTTTGAGGAATATTGTCGCATAATTAATATTATAAATGATCAATTTTCTGCATGCTTGATGATAGTGTATGTTGACACAAACCCAGTCGACAGGGGTTCCGCATGCTGTCGACACCCAAGCCACCGCGATCTCCCTGAGCACCGGCCTAGACAGGTTTTACCCTGTCTAGCAACACCTGCAGAGTAGATGATGTCGCACCCGAGATGTTCAAGGGAGAGTTTATAGAACCATGTTTCCGCTGAATGAAGGAGGATGTTGTGAATCAATTGACTAACTTATTGAAACATTCATAAATACATCTAAGCATTCAACTTAGGAATTAATCATAATCGTGACATCATTCAATAGGAACATAACCATTATTGCAACAGATAAAATAGTAAAGCATTAATTGCAACAAGGAAACATCGCATCATTCATATATTCATATCGGAAAATGAATTTACCACAGAAAGATGGAAACGACACAAAGGTTCTGCTCAAAATCTCTGTCACATCATATTATCTCCGCAAAAACCCAGATACAACAAGATACTCAGTCTTCCACTTCGGATCAAGATCTCAATATTTACAATCATGCACTCTAAAAAGATATCTCAACACTTACAAACCTACATCTATTTATAGGCTTGCGCCTTTACATTTGTGGTCCACTTAGGAAACCACCTAACTGCTTCTTAACAAACTTCTGCAAAAACTAACCCAAAATCCCACAAAATGCGGTCAAACGACCCAAAAACCCCTATAGTGCGATCTAAATGAACCAAAATATACATGACGTGGTCCAAATGACCCAAAAACTACAAAAATACTTGTCGCCTTGCTCGCTGTTTTCCTCCTTTCATGGTACCTTTGGCCTTGTGCAACATCCACGATGCTGCGATGCTGACTCATCAAACCGCCTGCCAAAAGGTCCCCAACACAATCTTGTGGCTTGCCCTCGAGCCACATCAACTGGACACAATGTACTCATTAGTTTTGAACCTGAAGTTCTCGTACTGCTAATAAAATTTCATGACCTACTCCTTTACTGTCGCAGCCATCGCCTGAATGTTTGTCACATCTTGCACAGATGGATGCTTTCTCATCTTCGCAGCAACTTGCTGGCGACCTTCCTGCATAGCCTGGAGTGCGAAACCTTCCTTGAGCAAAAAATGACCGCCAATCTCCTGGAACTCCTCCAGCTGCGTGGTGCGCTTCTTCTGACGCTCTTCAGCCTTTGTGATGCATTGCTGCAAATCTTTCAATTCTGCTAATTTGGTAACCTAAGCCACTGGCGGCATCGTTTGCATCGCCGCTTTCAGTGTTGCCAATTGCCTCTCTGCTTCTTGCCTTAGCTTGGTCAGTTGTTCTATCTGGTCATCCTGAACAATTCTACCCCAAAACTATGCGATATTTGCCATGAGCTTTGTCGCTGTCTGTTCCAACTCTCCTAGCTGTGTTTCCGTCTCCTCAATGGCGCGTTTTCGGTCATCTACGCATTCTTGTGGTGTGCCCAGGTTCAATAGAGCTGTTAACTCTGCATTATCATGCTGTAATTGGGCGATGAAAGCCCCAATTCGTTGCACTCTTTGAACCTGATGCAACTGCGCGGTAGGATCGAGAACATGTTGATAGGCCTCTGAGACTGCCTCTTCCAACTGCACCTTGCTGTCTCAGATGGCAGCTCTTTCGACCTTCAACCGATCCTGATCCTTCTTGAGCTCCGTTACTAAACTATTCTTCTTGGCCATCAGTTGCTCAAGTATGTCCTCTAATTCATTGACCACCTTCGTCGCTTCAACTTCCTTACCCTTTAGCTCCGCAACCTCTTGCTGGGCCGTTGCTTCATTTTCCTATGATCGCAGGAACTGACCGTTGATGTCTTGTATTCTATCCGCCATGTCCCAGCTGGAAACTACCTTCATATTTGTCAACTCCTTCGTTGGCAGCTCATTGACGTTGATGGGAAAATTTTCCAACTGTGACAATAAGGCTTGGAGAGCCTCATTGTTAGTCACAATTGCAATCGAGAAATATTCGTGTTCGAACCCATGGCTCAGTACTGATTGCGCCAACGGCCTGCCCAGTCGCAACCTCCAGTCCCTTCTGCGAAACAACATCACATAAAGAATCAAGCCAAACATTTACCTCTTTGAAATCAGCTTCCACCTTCACTGTCATCGCTTGGGCTGCCACATTTGTCGCATTGGTGACAGTCTTTATGAGGTGTCCCAATCGTGTCTCCATCGCTGGAGAGGTCCCACTGATCGTTGCATACTCATGACGTGTCCTTGTTCTACCATCCTCGAGGTCACGATCGATATCCTCGTCCGTGGGTGTCTTTGCGGACGACACCTGATCCGAGTCATGGTGACTTTGCTGGTCCTGTGTGGACAATGCATCTTCTGGGCCCGTCGCTGGAGTTCCCACCTCAATCTCTGCCAGACTAACTGGTTCCCGCCATTCAACCGGCCAATCACTGACGATGCCCTCCATCACTTCTTTGGACAACTTATAGTGTGTCAAAATCCATTTCTTCGTAGGGTCGCGCCTTGCATGCATGTGAATAGCGTGAGGCCGAATTGTGAATAGCGCAATCGGCTTGTACTTCGTCGCGGTTTCTTCAGTTAAGCGAGGCACCTTCGTCATTGCATCTTGGAGAATCTCCCAATATAGCCAAAACTGCATTGCACTTTCCCTTAGACGCTTGGGTTCCTGCACCCACCACAAGTTCTGATAGCGTGCACCGTTACAAGTTTTCGCAGCCTCAACTTCCATGCCCTGGTAAGTGTCAGGTTCCTTCCAGGCGACCAACGCCATTAAGATTAAGAGCCAGCTGTATGTGAAGGGGCATTTCCCATCTTGGATGGCTACTGTATCCTCCGCTAACTGGTTCAACAAAAATAGTGACCAGTTCATCTGCATGCCTTCTGTGCACTATGTTGCACATGCCACGACCCCTGAGTTGAATTGGTTGGGTCGATTCTTCCGGACCACTTTGCAACTCATATATTCGCGCCAGTGAGGACCACTTTATCATTGATACTACTGGTGCGGTAAGTGCGGCTGTCATGTTCCAAGGTGTATCACCGGACCAAATGTGCTTCCCTCTTTTTGTCGTTCTCCTTCCTGCGGAAGTATTGCAAAGGATCTACCCCATCCTTCGGAAACCCAGTGATCTCAGCAATCAAGTAAATAGTGAATGGAACCGGCTTGTCTAGCCACAATGTGCCACTGCAGAAGCAGGACAACAGCTGCTTCACACAAGCGTTAACCTCTTGCAGTCACCCTAAGTGTGGCATGTTAATGAGTCCCAACAATCCTGCTTGGGCCAACCCGTGTGCCCAATCTGGCGGAATTGACGTACCGCTAAGCTGCATCCTTAGCACATACGGGTCCAACATAATTTCCTTATAGGCCACCATGTCGTGGTCATCATACTTCAGGTGCATCAATGTCGGTACAATATTGACAGAGCACTCCATACTTTCTGGGAGTGCTGGAATTCGCACAGGGTATTTTTGATTCTTCGTGACCTTCCAGAGCGGTATAGTAGGCCGACGGGGGGGGGGACATACCTAGGGATATCCACAACAGATAGCCCTTACCAAGCAGCTGAATCGTCAACTCCATGGTTGGACTATCCTACCTCCACTTGGACCTCCTCCATGACCGCTGCGGATGAGCGCAACTACCGTTTGCTTTGCGGGGACTAAGAAAGCTGACCCCCCTGCCGCTTCTTTGGGATTCCTATAAATGCTAACCCACCTGGCATGCTGACGACCTCTTCTTCGATGCTTACTAGTCTAGTTGGTGACTCTACCCCACTGGAAATGTCAACCACGGGTGTGCTCGGTATGCCGCAGCAGGGCTCCTTGTGTCTCAACAATTCCTCACTTGCCAACCCAACTTGCTGCTAGCAAATACGCAACACTTAACTCAAAAATTCAACTGAATAGTGCAACAATGAACTCTCCTTTTCACTTGGAAAAATGGTGCCTTTCGACCAAATCCATCCCCCTTCTTATAGTGCCAAAGTGTGTCCTTAACCATCATTACCAAATTAAATTATGCATCATGACCAAATCACACCTTAATTACCCGAATCCACCCTCGATTTGGTCAATCCAACGGCCGAATCCACCATAAATGCCAATCATTCCATCACGTGGCGCTAATTAACTGTTTTTAACTTTCTGCATTTATTGGCGATTTGACCAGGTCGCGACCTTGCCGCTGTCGCGAACCTGCTCCCAAACTGCGACACAAGCACTTTTGCTTGCGCATTCTGTTCCTGCCAACCTTCCATTGAGCATCCTACCATTTTTTGTTTTGCCGATGTGACTCAGGCATCGCGCTGCTCCAAGCCTGACCTATAGGGATTCAACTTGGTACCATTGACCAACTTTGGGAGCATCGCTCCATCTAACTGCTGCAACTATACTTCTCCTCCTGAAGTTATGCTACTGATGCGATATGGACCAAGCTAATGCATCTGCAGTTTCCCTGGGTGCTTCATAAACTTGCTATCGTACAATAGCACCAAGTCACCCTGCTGAAACTATTTGTTCTTGATATGGTGATCATGCCAAGCCTTCTGCCGATCCTTCTCCACACTCTGGTGGAAGCTTGCGATAAAGTGGTCTTCTTCAAGCAGCACTAGTTGTGTCAGACGTTCTCCTAATTCCGTTTCATCATCCATACCTGTCGCTGCCGCTATGCATAGACTCAGAACGATGTACTCCATAGGATTAATCTCCTCTTTTCCATACACCAGTTTGAATGGTGTCTGTCCTGTCAACCTTTTACAAGTGGTGCAATATGCCCACAAAACTGCTAGAATCTTCAAATCCTAGTCATCGTGATTCGCATTGCAAACCTCTGTCAGCACATTCTCTAAGATCTTGTTGAAAGCCTCTACTATCCCATTCACCTGCGGATGATATGGCGTTCTCTTCTTATGCTGTATCTGCAGTTCCGCTGTCAATGCACTGACGGTGCCATTGATAAAGTGACTGCCCTGATCACTCATCAATACCTTTGGGCAGCCAAACCGAGTGAGGATGTTATCGAATAAGAAACGCGCTTTTGTTGTCACAGTGCAATCTATGACTGGTGCAGCCTCCACCCATCGTGTCAAATAATCTGTCACTGTGACGATGTATCTTGCACCAGTGCGCTTCCCAGGTGGGTTGATAGGGCCCACGAAATCCACTGCCCATTTATCAAATGGTTGCAGTGTAACTTGAGGTTTCAATGGCATCTCATCCCTCCTAGAGGGTTTCCCAATTCGTTCACAGACATCGCAGGTCCACGCATAATCTGTCGCATCATTTTGAAGTGTCTACCACCAAATCCCTATGCGAAGCACCTTTCTAGCAGTCGCACGACCGCCATAGTGTCTGCCAGCTACTCCTGCAAGTGCTTTCGACAATATCTGCCCTTGCTCATGAGGCAAAACGCAACGCCTCAAGATATCGTTGGATCCCAGTTTTTACAATTGTGTCATGTCCCAAATTTGGCATTGGGTCACAATGGACTAATCACATTGGCCATATTCATTAGAGTTTGTCAAATTGATGTTAAGGTTCAAATAATTGCCAAGGAGGAAAATTACTAGTTTCCTAGGTTTGGGGTGGAAGCTTTGGGATTTGGAATAAGGGGGATAATAAATGATGTTTGAACATTAGAATGGCATAAATATTTAATAAAGGAGATAAATAAATATATACAATTGAAAATCAAAGTGGCATTTGATAATGAAGACACATGGAGGAAGTGGGACCCACATATGGCTAGATTTCCCCACTACACTTGGCATCATTCTCTCACTAATTCGAATTCAAGGTGAATGGTAACATACTTGGGGGAGTTCAAAAGGTATTATTCATGGTATGAATCATCCAAGGTTGAAATATAGAGGAAGAGTAAATCCCATGGAAGAGGAAGAGGCAATTTGGAGCTAGTGGGACACCTGGGCTAGATTCCCTAGCTCTATGACAAAAATGATGAAGATGCTCTAACACCTATGACACAAATCAGACCTGAAGGATAACATATGACATATAAGACATGTCAGGGCTAAAAATAGCCTCCAAGAGGGTTCTCAAGGGAGTTAGGTCATCTAAGATGCTTCCACATGTGATTTGGTGGAAGTGGGAAACTAGGAATTGTTGTACAAGTGGCATTCTTTGGAATCTCTTCCCAACTTGAGTTGGCACGAGTCTGTTGGAAGGAATTAGACCCATGGACGACATTAGAAGTTTATAAAATTCATGAACAAAGATTAATATCAGCTTTTGATCATTTGTAGAATTTGCAATTGCATTTGTGAAGAGGGAGAGCTAGTGGATGACTAGTTTCTTGCCTTAGCCAATTTCGAGGGTGAAAGATTCCCATCCAAATTGGTAATTGGAAAGGCCATTCAGACCTTTCATTTGGAGATTTAATGGAGTATTTATTTGCAGGTGTAAGATACAGGGCAGCTCATGGTTTCTTCTATTGCATCTCACTCCTTCAACCATTTCCAGTTTTGATGGCATATTCTTGATCCTTGAGGGAGGGCATTTTTGGTGAGATATTGTACTCTTTGGGGGATCTTATAATGCCCCATTTATTATTTAATATGAATTAAATACTATGTTCTTTATCTCCAGAAATTTTCAAGTCTAAATTCCAAGTAGAAATGTATAAATCTCATTTTTAATGAAAGAACAGTGCCATTTCCCCACTACCTTGTTGTGAACCAATGTAATGTTGATCGATTCGAATGGATAAGTAAAATAATGATGGTTTATTGAATAATGGAATTTAATTTATGTATTATACAAGTTTCATGTTCAGTTCTCAAGCATTTGAAGTCATTTTACTCAGTTTATTTACATTTGGAGAAGATTTGGTGCCATTTCCCCAAGGGTCGAACTAGTGATTTTTGATGTTGTTTGGGAGAGGTTTGGAACAGAATTAATAACTAATGAATGGTTCATTTTGTACCTTAATAACATACTTGAGACATAACCTACCTCTTTTTTGAAATTTGAGTGGGTTTGGAGGCATTTGGGAAGCCATTTTCAGTACTTACCCCAGGGGGATTTGAACCCCAAATTACTAGTAAAATTGCATACTTGGTCCAGAATATTAAGAGAGTTTGAAGAGGTATTTTGGTGGAAATATATCATCCTTGAACATCATATTCAAGTCCTAAGATCATTCATACACCCTCCTTGAATATTTGAAGGCATTTGGAGTCAATTTGAGACATAGACACCAATACTAGTCAAAGGGAAATTACTAGTAAAGTTCCCTACATTGGCCAGAATTGAAAGAGGATTTGCAGAAAAAGCATCCTTGAAACAAATATTTATGTTCCAACATCATCCATATACCTTCTCAGAATATTTGGGAGCAACTGGAGCAATTTGGGGACCTAGAGCTCAAAACTAGTCAACGATCGAACTAGGGAAAAAAGTGAAAAATTGCCATTTTAATAAAATTCCTAACAAGGGACATTACAGTGGTATCAGAGCATGGTCTTGGCACCTGATGTGGTAGAACATTAATGAATAACAGGAGTCAAATAAATAATCCACCACCCTTAGAAACTCAAACTGGATGTACTTTGGTGAAAGGGAGGAAGTAGGAGAAGAAGTGCATTCCTTGGTCACCATGAGTAAGGATGAGAAAGGAAACTTAGAGGAGAATGAGGAGTTTAGAAAATTACTGAAAACATCCTATGAAGACAAGTGGAGGCAATTCATGCAAGAGTTCGAATTGTTGGTTAGTAGACTTGGAAGCAACTTGGAAAAAAGAATGAGCAATGGTTCTTTTTTCAAGGAAAGAAGGAAATGGATGAAATAATTTATTCCACAAAGGAGGAAACTCATGTAATGGTGGAACATGAGGTACATGATGATATGCAGGTGCTTGAATATGCTACACTCAAACAAGAAGAAGGACAAGCACTTGAGTCTTTGTTCAGAGGGATTATGAGTTGCCTGATGGAGAGAATTGCAAAGCCTTGGAGGAGGCACATGATCTCACAATAGTTGGACCATCCAATTATGAAGAAGATGAATTAAAGATTTCAATGGGTAAGGGTTGTAAATATTTAAGGTTGGTTCATAATTCCTCACCCCCTACTTCTTTTTCATCCACATCAATTGGGGATGAAAATTGGGTGAAAGGTTTTTTTCTAATGGTGCCACATGAGGGGTATGAAACTCCTACCTCTCCTTTTGATAATGAAATGAATACAACACCTCATTATTTACATTTGCAGCAATATCCTTTTTTACCTTATGATGATACATATCTTCATGGATGCCCTTATGATGTTCACTTGAGTCACTTGAAGACTCATGATTTTCCTTGCTCCTTGCTTAGTTCAATTGATGTTGGAGAAACTTCATTAACTACTTGGATGAAAGAATACAAGGCTGATTGTTTTGATGCATCATACATATTTTTGGAGCAGCATTATAGGACATGGGATACTTACCTATGTCATTGGCGCAGATTTGATTGTTCACTTGATGCTTGTATGTACTTGGAAAATGGTGGTCTACTTACTTGGAGGTATAAGCACTTTCATGATTATTTGATGAAGCACCTCCTTGATATACATTTTCATTATGTTGTTATGTACTTTGATGATATAGATTTTGTACTCATGATGTTTGGAAGAATGCATACAAGAAAATGGGATCCAGGAATCCTGTTATCTATTGGTGTGGGTTGGAGAGCACTCTTAATTGTTGGGGTGCAATACAAGCAATGGGACCCTGGAATAATTTTTATCTCATTGGTTTCAAATTTTTTGGGGAAACAAGCAGTATGGGAGATGGATTTCCCACTTAATAAAGTGATTTTTATCAGAGTAGTGCAACAGCAAGCATGGTGGTTCCTCTCTAAAATCTTCATGGAAACTCAAAGACTCAAGGTTGGGCAATTCAATGGCAACTTCAAAGAATTATACAACAACTTCAAAGAATTATATAGAAAGCAGGTTCTTCAACACCCATGTTTGAAATTGCTTGAGGACAAGCAATATTGGGAAGGGAGGATTTGTCATGTCCCAAATTTGGAATTGGGTCACAATGGCCTAATCACATTGGCCATATTCATTAGAGTTTGTCAAGTTGATGTTAAGGGTCAAATAATTGCCAAGGAGGAAAGTTACTAGTTTCCTAGGTTTGGGGTGGAAGCTTTGGGATTTGGAATAAGGGGGATAATAAATGATGCTTGAACATTAGAATGGAATAAATATTTAATAAATGATATAAATAAATATATACAAGTGAAAATCAAAGTGGAATTTGATCATGAAGACACATGGAGGAAGTGGGACCCACATATGGCTAGATTTCCCCACTACACTCGGCATCATTCTCTCACCAATTCGAATTCAAGGTGAATGGTAACATACTTGGGGGAGTTAAAAAGGTATTATTCATGGCATGACTCATTCAAGGTATAAATATAGAGGAAGAGTAACTCCCATGGAAGAGGAAGAGGCAATTTGGAGCTAGTGGGACACTTGGGCTAGATTCCCTAGCTCTATGACAACAATGATGGAGATTTTATGACACCTATGACACAAATCAGACCTGAAGGCTGACATATGACATATATGACATGTCAGAGCTAAAAATAGTCTCCAATAGGGCGATCAAGGGAGTTAGGGAAGCTAAGATGCTTCCACATGTGATTTGGTGGAAGTGGGAAACTAGGAATTGTTGTACATGTGGTATTCTTTGGAATCTCTTCCCAACTTGAGTTGGCATGAGTCTCTTGGAAGGAATTCAAACCATGGAGGAAATTAGAAGTTTATAAAATTCATGAACAAAGAATAATATTAGCTTTTGATCATTTGTAGAATTTGCAATTGCATTTGTGAAGAGGGAGAGCTAGTGGATGACTAGTTTCTTGCCTTAGCCAATTTCGAGGGTGAAAGATTCCCATCCAAGTTGGTAATTGGAAAGGCCATTCAGACCTTTCATTTGGATATTTAATGGAGTATTTATTTGTAGGTGTAAGATATAGGGAAGCTCATGGTTTCTTCTATTGCAGCTCACTCCTTCAACCATTTCCAGTTTTGATGGCATATTCTTGATCCTTGAGGGAGGGCATTTTTGGTGAGCTATTGTACTCTTTGGGGGAGATTATAATGCCCCATTTATTTTGTAATATGAATTAAATACTCTGTTCTTCATCTACAGAAATTTTCAAGTCAAAATTCCAATTAGAAATGTATGAATCTCATTTTTAATGAAAGAACAGTGCCATTTCCCCACTACGCTGTTGTGAACCAATGTAATGTTGATGGATTCAAATGGATAAGTAAAATACTGATGGTTTATTGATGAATGGAATGTTATTGATGTATTAATAAGACAGGCAATGTCAAAAGCAGTTCTAAGCATTTTGAAATCTTCTTCAAAATCTTCCAAGCATAAATGGAGCCTTTCGACTCGGTTCAACAGGCAGGTTCAATGCTTTTAGAATATAGAGGTATTGGAAGGGATGTATTTATGCTGCGCAATCGCGTACACATCTACTAAGAATTACCTATATAATCTACTAAGAATTACCTATATATTTGAGTATGATGGAGTGTCATGCATATGGGAATCTTCCATTTGTGAACTAGGATATTCCCTTGGGTTTTGTGAAAGGGAATGCATAGTTGAAACCTGTTACAAAGGCAAGTGCAGATTGGATTAGCTTCATCACATGATAAAAAAGATGGGATTAGTGTGGAATTATGGAAACAATGGAGTTATTAAAATTCCATCTCTTCCCCAGAACCATGGTCCTTCCTGCAATACTTTCAATTTCCATGTTTAGTGCTCAAGCATTTGAAGTCATTTTACTCAGTTTATTTACATTTGGAAAAGATTTGGTGCCATTTCCCCAAGGGTCGAACTAGTGATTTTTGTTGTTGTTTGGGAGAGGTTTGGAGCAGAATTAATAAATAATGAATGGTGAATTTGGGACTTTAATAAAATACTTGAGACATACCCTACCTATTTTCAGAAATTTGAGTGGGTTTGGAGGAATTTGGGAAGCCATTTTCAGTACTTACCCTAGGGGGATTTGAACCCCAAATTACTAGTAAAATTGCATACTTGGTCAAGAATATTAAGAGAGTTTGAAGAGGTCTTTTGGTGGCCATATCTCATCCCTGAACATCATATAGTAGTCCTAATATCATTCATACACCCTTTTTGAATATTTGAAGGAATTTGGAGTCAATTTGAGACCTAGAGACCAATACTAGTCAAAGGGAAATTACTAGTAAAGTTCCCTACATTGGCTAGAATTGAAAGAGGATTTGAAAAAGTATTTTAAAGGATAAAAAGCATCCCTAAAACACATATTTATGTTCTAAAATCATCCATATACCTTCTCAGAATATTTGGGAGCAATTGGAGCAATTTGGGGACCTAGAGCTCAAAACTAGTCAAAGGTCGAACTAGGGAAAAAAGTGAAAAATTACCATTTTAATAAAATTCCTAACAAGGGACATTACAAACTATCCCACAATTAGCTAGAAATCTGTAGCCTTGACCACCATATTCTTCTTCTGACTTGTGGTGAACCCTTATGGTGCGGTTTCTGTTGCCAGAAACTGAATGATTTCTCCATAGTAGTCATCAGCTACTTCAACCTTAAATAGTTGCGCATCGGGAAACCCATACTCAATGTTCGTTGGTTGATCTCCTATCTCAATCCACAACAGATGATATGTCCCTACATTCAAGCATCACCTCAAAATCAAACTCCTGAAAAAGAAGTAGCCAGCGACATATCTTAGCCCCCAACAAAGGCTTATTGACTAGATATTTCAATGCAGAGTGGTCTGTGAACATCTTAAAGTGACCGCCTATTAGGTAATATCGAAACTTCTGCAGTGCATATACCATCTCCAGACCTTCCCTCTTTATCGTTGTGTAGTTTCTCTCGGCAGACGATAACTTTCGATTCGCGAAAGCAATGGGGTGATCCAGATCCCCTTCCCTTGGTTGCGCGAGCACTACTCCCAGCGTAATGGATGATACATCGACGTGGACTTGGAATTCTTTGCTCCAGTACGGAAAGACCAGTATCGGCGCTGAGGCCATCTTAGCCTTCAACGTTTAAAAACTAACTTGACATTCATGACTCCACTGAAATACCACATCTTTCTTTAGCATCTTCTCCATAGGGGTTGTGATCGCTACATACCCCCGGATGAACTTGCGATAATACCCAGTGTGTCCCAAATTTTCCAGATGATCGCTGATCAATCCGTAGAATGTCCAGTCATCCATGTACACCTACAAAAATTTCTGAATGAAATCCCTGAAAGCAACAACTACGACCCAAGAGAATATCGCTGGGGCATTCTTCAACCCAAACAACATCACTGTGTATTGAAAACAGCCCCATTCTGTCACAAAGGTTGTCTTGTGGCAGTATTCTTTTGCGATTATTATTTGATGATATCTAGAGAACCCATCCATGAAAGGATACATCTCTTGTCCACCCACGTCCTCTAGTAACTCATGAGTGAACGGGGTCGGAAATGGATCATGTAGACATGCGTCGTTCATCTTCCGCAAGTCGACACAAATGCGCACTTCAACTGTCTTCTTATCCTGCACCACCATAGGACTAATCCAGTCGGATTCCTCAATTGGTTCAATAATGACAGCATCCAACATGCGGTCAAGTTCTACTTTGACCCTCTCCTTATGGCGCAGATTCAAGCGATATGGTCTCTGCCTGATCGGTTTTGCATCCTGTTTCAACGAGATCTTCATTTCCCCTAAATCCCCCAAGATTCCCTTCATCTCAGAGAACTTCATAGGGAACAAGTCTTAGAATTCATGCAGCAAGTCGGTAACTTTCCCCATCATCTTATCATCTCAATAGTCCCCAACATTCGCAAACTTTGGACTTTCCTCTGTTCCAATGTTGAATTTTCAGAGCTTCAATGGCTGATTGATCGGATTAGTTGGTGCATCTGGTGCTACCACATCGTGACTTCCTTCTGATTCTGGAATATTGACATTTCACGGATCATCACCATCCTCTGGTCCACCAGTAATATTAAAACATTCCATCAAGGACTGCATCTTGCAGTGTGTATGTGGGTCCGCAGGATATGCCACCGGAAAAACCTTCAGAACTACGTCACGGATGAGATGCAAAGAATTATGGACATCCGGGTTGGAATCTACAAAGCTGAACGCATGAGTAAAATAAACTGTCAACTCTAACCAAGTGGTAATTTCCCCTCGCAGTTTGGCTGCAGTATACCATGATCGCAGCATCTCATCCAGCGTATGTACAAAGGCATGGACCCACTCATCCTTTGGTTGCGATTCCCACAACATCTGACATTCCATCAAATGACTGCTAGGGTCATTCTGTCCATCATATTTCCCTGTGTGAAAAACTTCGGTGTCACCAAAGCGAACCATCAGTAATCTCCAGCACTGCGGCCACCTAGCAATCGATTTATTATGTGTCTCCCACCAACGTGCTAGAGAAGTTTTTAGTGCTTCCTCCAATGCCAACAATCGCTGTGGTTATGATACCTTTTCCTTGAATTCCATGAGAAAATCAGACAAACTGGGAAACCCTTCATATATTGGCAGTGTGACAGTTTCAGTTGCAACGCGGCATAATGACTGCGTGACTAACCCACACTTGCGGAGTGACATCTCATGCAGACGGTTCTGCCAATTCTCTAAAGCGTCATCAGAGTCAGAAGACACAGAGCTAAAGCTGCGCCACCCAAGCTCACCATCGGCAGTTGGATGAATATAATCTTCTGAAATATTGTATGCATGGTCCCATCCGCTGGGAACTTCATCCTTTACTAGTTCAATATACTTGCGTCCATCATTCGGATCCAACAGGGCTATGACTATGAGGTCGCGGTTTTCAAAAGTCATCATCCACTTCTTAAATTTGATTATTGCTGCACTGTCGTTAGCCCATCCAATCCCCATCATTGCGGGATAGGAGCTTCCCCCTTCAACTAATTTAATGACATTGAAGTTGGCATATGTTTTCATTCGCTCAATGTCCACAACCAGGCGTTGAAATATCCCAATCGGTGTCACCTTGTCCTGATTAGCTAGACGGAGCTGTACGGGAGACCAACTCAGCATGGGACTCCCCATTTTCTTCCAGGCCTGCTTGGTTAAGATGTTGACATCGAAACCAAGATCTAGAATAACTAAATCAACTTCATAGTCTCCAATCTAAATGTTCATGCGCATTTCCTTACCTGTCTTTCACCTTTGTAAGGAATTTACCGCCGATTCTCGCCAACTCCTGGCTGGTCATTGCAAAATCCCTTCAATCTCGACAAGAGAATCTAGATCCCTTGCCAGCGATAAAAAAATTTCAATTTTTTTTTGTAACATACCATATTTTCGCGATGGACCTGCCTCGAACGTGAAATCGAAAGTAGGAGGCATGTCAGAAATAATTGCCTTACCGTGATCTTGTTCCATAGCACGATGCGCTTGAAAGAATGCATCATGCTCGAAATATATGTCAAACTATACCTTCTTCTGCATGGCTAACCAAATGAGAAACTATGGACCGTCTTCGCTTGTTGTCGCACCTCCACGAGTGATCACTACAATAGCCACGTCTTGCATCCTTGGTTCCGTAGAAATTATCGAAATAGTTGCACCCTGAGTCTGATTCAATGGCGGACTCCCAGGTTGGTTCACGTTCTGGTTAGCATTCTGATTAGGACGTTGGTTCTGGTTCTACGGTGATTGTTGTACTTGATTATGGGCTGGTTGCTGCACCTGATTCTGATTTTGTAATTGTGGAATGTTCCCTTCTTTGCATTGCGCAATCAACTGTGGGAAATTTTCAACAGTGTGATCAGTAACAAAACAAAACGTACACTGTGTCTACAATTGTGGGAAATCTTGCTGGTAGTGTCCCCACACTCCGTAGTTATAACATTGGATAGGTTCTCGACCTCCTCATCCTGGTCCTCGTCCGCGACCAAATCCTCCACCGCGTCCTCCAAGAAATCCCCCTTGCTGCTGGTATTGCGGTTGTTGTTGTGGTTACACATACTTCCCGAGCTGCACATACTATGGCCGCTGAACGTACTGTGGCTATTGTGGGTGCATTTGCATCAGAGCATATTGGAGCATAAACTGTTGTGGTTGCTGCTGTGGCACAAACTGCACCTGCGGTTGAGGTAGAGGCTGGGATACCCGTGGCTGCGGTTGCGGTTGTTGTATGACACGCTGGTCGTCCTTCACATAGAATGCATCATACGTTCGTTCATGAAGTAACCCATACGCCTGGCAGTCCTTGTCTTCATGTCCCACAGACTTGCAGAAGGTACAATACAAATTCATCGATTTTGTGACCATCTTCTGCATGTATTGACACTCCTCATGGCGGTGCCCATATACCTGACAGATGCGACACCACGGCATACCACTGCCGCTTACTGGATTTGGTGTTCCTGAAACCAGATAATTGCGAAGTTTGGGAAATTATCCTTAGTATGCCCCTCTCCGTGACATCGCGTACACCATACTTCCTCACACTGTTCCTTTCCTTTCTTAAGGTCTTGTAGCTGTATTGTCAAGTTAGCCAGCTGTGCTTAACCTGTGACATCCCTGCAGCGTTCTCACCAAGCGGTGAAGCTTCCAACCGCATCGCAATCTCTAGAGCTTCACTCGGTGTTTGTTACAGCATAATTTTCCACCTTGTGAGCATCAACATTGATTGGCCTTCAGGATCCATTTTAGTGACTCAGATTCACTTTATGTCCTCCAAAACATATTTTTCTCTATTTTTCTTCCTGTACTCTTGCTGTCCCATGATAGCCAATGTACATGCAGGTTGTTCCACTATAGCCCGCGGGTACCAAGTAAAATGGTAAAAATCATTAGAAAATTACTTTTTACTCCCAAAAAGCGGTCTTAGGGTGACCTTTGGCCCTCCATATGCCCCGAAGAGACTCGATGTGTCCTTTCACTTACCTTTGGAAGGCTATATATTGAGCTATTATGGTGTATGGAAGGGAGGAGAACGAGATAGCAAGATAACTCTAGTGGATTTTTGCCATGACTTGAGTCTACACTCATTGATCCTTGTTGTTGTGAATTCCTTATATTCACCTTCCAAACTCCTTTCATAGTTTGAGTTTTCCATTACATGGAGGATTGAATTGGTGGAGGCACAAGTGGAGAGACCCAGTTCTTGGTTCATATTGGTTGCCAGCAAGAGTTCGTATATTGTACTTCTTGTTATTCATTAATGGAAATACTCATTTTCTCGTCCAATTGATATTGTGAATATTGTTTAATTACAGTGGGTTATATTTGCTTATGATATCATGGATCATGCTATTGATTATGCTAATGTCTTTCACATATTATATGCACTTGCTTGTACTTGTTGTTAAGACTAATCTGCAAGTTCAAGTGTAGAGGTTGAAAGCTCAATGGGGATCTACTTTGAACATCCGGTTGAAGGTTGGTCTTTTCTTCATTATCCTAGCATTGTCATTTATATAGCATTGCATTGGGAATTGAGTCATTTTCTGGTAGTCAACTGTCTGTTGTGGTCTGCCCCAAGCCATAGGAAGTTTTCTCCGTAACAGAAATGGCAACTCCACTAGGGAGAACATCCATTTTTGGGGATTTTTAGGCATTTGTCCTTATTTAGAGTTGCTATGTGTCGAGCTTCTATGTCATTGATTGGCCGTCGGGATATACTATAGAAAACAAGCTTTTTCTAGGTTATTGGACTCTTTGTTTGCTCATTTTCCTTTCCCTATATGTGGGTCAACTTAGTTTTGCCCGCATCTACCTGCCTCTGTCTGCACTGTAACCCGCGTCTACCTGCAGTTTTCCCTTTGACAGTAGCGCACAACTCCCGTATTGATTGATTTATGGTCTTGGATTGTTGCTGGGTTGGTTTTGAGTGTTCCCGAGTCTTAATTGGCCTTATTCCTGATTGTTCCATGCCCTGTTTGTGACCAGAAACTCCTTTTTCTATTTGTTTTGAGCCTTGTTGGTTTTACACCATTTTTTTTTATTTTCTAGCTCATTACATTGGCCGAGTCTCATTGTTTGGGATGTGCTGGTTGTCTTAGTGATCTGCTCTGCATTTCTTTAACCGAATAGATAGATTTTGCTTGCATTTTTTCATTTCATTATATTGAAAAAATACAAAAACATAGTTTTGCATTTTCCTTTCCATTATAAGAGAAAATACAAAAATATTTGTTTTCCGTACTGGATTTTGCATCTGAGTGCTTGTGCTTTCATCTAGGATCTACTTGTGCATTGGAAATTTAAAAGAATTGCATTTTATTTTGAACCGTTGGATTGATTATCATTTTAGTGGCATTGTTTTTATTGATAGATGAGTCTAGAGTTTTTCGATTGTGCATACTATTGAGTCCTATACATCATCAGTTTCACGACCATATCCTTTGAGTAATTACAACCATTTAAAATCAATGCTTAATCTTAAAATTGATTAGAATGATTTTTATTTTTATTTTTATTTTATAGGGTGCACCAACTAGTATATGTTTAGAGTCTTGGAATAGATCATTGTGAGTTAACAATCCAAGACTACTAGACGAAACATTATGTGTCTGACCAGGGAGTGGTGAATTCCATAATATACATCAGTGTTCTCAGGAAGCTCTACTCAGACGAGAGTTAAGCACGAGGTCACAAGAGGTTGGTTGTGGAGATAGCCCTCCAATACTGGCCAAACGTGGGAGATATTTCCAGGATTTGTTCGTGTATGGGGACTCTTGAGGGATCTGTACCTCTTGAGTTTTGGGCTTAGCTACCTTTCCCATATGACGAATCCCACCTGCAACTTTCCTCCCGAGCATTGGTTATATTGTGGTGACCTTAGTTTCCTTACCTAGGTATCTCATAGGGAACTCGTAGTGGTTATACTACGGTTGTCCTGAGTCAGATAGGGGTTGGAAAGCACAGTTTCCTGTTGTATAGGGACTTGACTGTGCACGCAGTGAAGTCTGGGAACCCTTATAACTGATTATGTTACCTCCGGTTATAGTTTGGGAGTCTCAAGCCTCTCCTAGGCGAGAGATACTGGCTGTAGTGTCAGGAGGTCCCTAGATCTAGTCTTGTTTGTGTGCATTTGGCTATAGTTTCTTTAGCTATGTGCTCTTTGATCGTTAGTTTGGCTATTAGGGGACGCTTTGATTTATTGACCTTTCAGATATATCGTGGTGCGAGGTCCAACTCTCCACCGGTCTCGTCGGTTGGCTGGTTTATCGACCACCGAAGTTACACGTCGTGTTCAGAGGGGATGCCGGAAGGCCCTCTCCGATTCTTTTGATTCTTTTGAAGCGCTTCACGTTGACATTATCACTGGTTTTGGCATGGGAGAAATCCCTATGACTCCGTCGGGTAGAGTCGAAGACGCTTTTTCTCCTCCTACTCCTAGAGAGGCATGGGGGGGCGATCCATTAATACCAGATACTCAACCTCTTCTGTTTGGATATACTCCACCCAAGGACGACCCATTCGATCCTTCGAATCCACGAAATTTCCTACATGGGATGCCAAATTTACATGTTAACAAAAGCCCTGCGACCACTACGAACGCTACCCCATTCTATTTTGGTATGCCTAATTACAGCACAGTTAATCCCTCCACGATGTCTAGTAGTCATGCTAACACTAGTCATGGTGTTCACAACACTGCACCCACTAGGGGCACTACATTTTCTACTCACAGACATACTATGGGGATTGGCGATATCCCTTCAAACACTGCAAATTTTGGAGGAAGGCCGCCTCCTAGGACTAGCCATCCTGGTGGGAACATTGTTCGCAATACAAATCACAATCTACAGTACAATACACATGCCCATATACATCAACCTAGGACCACGTTCGTTAATGTTAACAATCCTCCTAATAACGAGAGTGGACACATACCATATACTTTTACGTCTGCTACCGCTACTAGTAATGGTAATGTAGGGGGTGGAAATATCCCTTATACTTATGGTCACACCACGACTGCTCCTGCTACTAGAAATGCTTATGAAGGGGGTGGGAACATACCTCACAATTATGGTCATTACAATACGGTTCCTGCTATGAGTAATACTTATATGCCCCATAATTATGGTGGTAACTCTTACTATAATACAGTCGGTGCTGGCTCTCATTACAACCCACCTCATTACGGTGCTCATAATACGCATATACCTGCCTACTCTCACACGGGTCAGGTTGGGGGAAGTTATCAACCTTATGGCCATGGTCAAGCTTATGGTCCATCTTATCCTTGAGGTCCGTATAATCAACATTTTAATGGTTATGGTCAGGGTTATGGTCCATCTTATCCTTCAGGTCCGTATAATCAACCTTTTATGGGGGCTTATAATCAAGCTTTACATCTGCAGCTTCCTTTCCTTGCTCGATTGAATCTTCTGAATCTTTTGAAGCTCACGAATGATTAGCTGTGTCATGATCCTTCTTGGCCTCCGATCCCTACCAAGCTCCCTTCGGACATTACCAAGTTTGAGGGGGAGGGTGGGGAGGATCTAGGTGATCATGTCAAGACTTTTCACCTTTGGTGCTCATCAAACTCATTAAATCACGATTCCATTCAATTGAGACTATTTCAATGCACCCTCACGGGGGCAGCCGCGAAGTGGTATGTTGAGTTTCTTGGGGGCACGTACAGGGGTTTCAATGAGATAGCCTTGGTTTTCCTGGATCATTTCCAGCTGTCGATTCTCTACGATACTGGCATTGAACTCTTTTCTACCTTCTGCCAGAATAAGGCCACACACATATCTGACCACGTTCAACAGTGGCGTCGACGAAAGAGGTTAGTGAAAGCCAACATTCCTCCATATTTTCTATTGGAATGGTTTCTCAAGCATTTGCTTCCATACATTTCTAAGGATGTTTCGATGTACGGTATTACGATTGAGGAATAAGCTATACTAAAAGTACAGCCGCTAGATTTACTCTATGCTCAATCTGGCATCCTGTATGACATTATTCCTGATGCACCGCGATCATGACATGAGCCCAAGCTAGTTCCTGGACCACATGTCGATGGCATTGTTGGATCTGCAAGTACTCGACCCGTAGATTTGGTTGCTAATCAAATGAAAAATTTGTCACTTAAACAATCTACTCCCAGATAGGTTCACACCTTGTCCACTTCCGCCCCATCGTCCGATGTACATGCTATGCAATTGACGAACCCATCGGGTAACCAGCAGCCTGGTGGTAAGAAGAAGGGGAAAAATAATTGTAAGGGTGGAAATAATGGGAACAATGGTATTAATCGTAATAATCCTCGGAAAGAGAATGCCAACCCTCCTCGGGATGGCAGAAATGCTGGTGGGGACCGTAAACCTAGGCGTAAAGTGAAATTCCCTTGCAAGCTTTGTGGGGAAGACCATCTTACTCACTTGTGTCCTCGGATTGAAGAAGCATCGAAGCATCTGGCATAGAGCCCATCTGTGTTGAACGACCCCCTTTCACATCATCAGAATATGCATTAGAGAAAATTTGAGGTCTAAAATGGGCCTCCTAAGGAAAATAATAAAATAATAGTTAAAATAATAAAATAATAGTTAAAATAATCAAATAATATTTATGAATTTTGGAGGAAAAATGAAAAAAACTACCCTTTATCTTCGTATTTTCAACATATCTCCCTGTCATTTTACTCAAATTTGGAGCAGGAGAACTCGTTGGATGCGTAATTAAATTACGCATCCAACGCGTACCATCACTACATACTTTCGGGGGACCCCACCCCAATAAAAATGAGAAATACTTAAAAAAATGTGTTATTTTTAAAGTAACACATTTTTTGAAGTATTTCTCATTTTTCGTGGGGTGGGGTCCCTCAAAAGTATGCATTGTGGGTACTCGTTTGATGTGGAATTTAATTCTGCATCCAAGGAGTTCTCCCGCTTGAAATTTGAGTAAAATGACAGGGATATATGTTGAAAATACGAATTAGAAAAGTTGTTTTTTAATATCAAATATGCCAACTCAACCATTATGGTTGACTCTTTTCTTGAAATTCAATTGGTTCTTGAATTCAATGACTTGTTTTATTATGAGGTGGCTCGTTCTCTTATAAGGCCTATTTTAGACCCCAAATTTTCTCTAATGGCTTTGAATGCTCCCGCTACTGGTTATGGGACTCATGAAACTACAACGTCTTCTTCCTATACCGGTGGCTTTGGTTGCATGAATATGGTTAAATCAGAGGTTAGTGTTGCTACTCGTCAATGTGATTATGATACACCACAACTGAATATGGGGAATGAGCCTCCTCCTCCTCCTCCTAATACCTCTTTTCATACCGAGAATCCCACTGCTATGCCGCGGATACCGAAAGGTGTTCTCAAGCGCTCTATGCATAATCCCAATGCTCAAGCCCCCCAGAACTATTCTATTGTAGAAGATTTGGGTCAAAATCCGTGTGCCATGTCAGCTCTTGAGGTTTTACAGGCGTGTCCTTCTCAAAGGCATGCCATTTTGTGTGCTTTAGGAGTTCAGGATGGGGGAAGTCCCAACATTATCAAGTTTGATACTATTGATGTTCAACCTCGCTTACCTTACCATGTGGCTTTTCAAGTCCATGTGGAGTGCCTGCAGAATATCGTCAAAAGAATGGTGGTTGACGAAGGTGCTTCTACATCAGTGATGTATTTAGCTTGTTGGAAAGCTCTTGGCTCTCCTCCCTTATCCAAGTCTATGACCATCCTCACTACATTTGACGGTCGGTCATTTAAGCCGCATGGTATTCTCTCTTCCCTTGTTGTCCACTTGGGTGGGAAACCCATGCCTATTGAAGTCGGGTGGTTGATGCACCCATCAACTACAAACTTCTCCTGGGTAGGAATTGGATTTACGCTATGAGAGTGGTTGTGTCCTTTGTATTCAGAATTATTTTCTTTCCACACGAAGGCAAGATTGTGACAATCGACCAGCTAGATTTTGTTAGTCCCTATTCCACAACATCCACGGGACCTGTTGTCCGCCTAGTTAAAGATTCGCAGCCGGCAACTGGGAACATGGGTGTCAGATTGTACCCATCATTGTTGAGATATTTTGATTTACCTACACCCATTGCTTTTATTGGAACCATTTCCGATAATGCACCTCCTCCATTGAATAATGTACCGTTCCGGACTTCGTATTTTGAGGATCCATGGACATTACCATCCACGAATTCCATGTCTGGAGACATTGCGCATGTTGGAATGGCTATGCCACTGTCTACTACTAAGCTTACATATCAAGATATTCAACAAGCCACTGCAGAGTCGAATCTCTCTTCTTCATGGACAGAGGAGGAAGATCCCGTTATGCTGCCGGAATGGGAAGTCAACTCGTCTTGTTCGCACGATTGTCTTGACGGTACTTTACCTTTGGATGAAGATATTGTTGAGGCTATGTGTGGTAGTGAAGGATCTTGGGAAGACATGCATCATCGCTCTCATTTTCTTCCCAACCTGGATCTCATTGAACAAGAAGAGTTTAGGATGACTCTTGCTAAAATGATTGGTCACCCTGTGGTTCCTTGGGATTCGCATGGGATTTACGTAGAGGGGAACATGGATAATGTTTCCCCTACCATACCGATCAACATTTCTTATACTCCTAGAAAGGTTGAGAACATTTACATCGGTGCTGATTTCTCTCCTGAAGAGGTCCGCATTTACATGGAATTGTTTAGGGAACTCTGAGAAGTTTTCTCCTGGTCATATGAGGAGATGCCAGGAATAGACCCCAGCATTGTCGAACATGAGATTAGAACATAACCTAATGCTAAGCCGGTTTGAAAACACCTTCGTGCTATGAACCCTAGAAAGGTAGCTGCGATCAAGGCAGAGGTGGAGAAACTGCTTAAGGCTGGTTTTATCTACCCAGTTTCCCTTACCGAATGGGTGTCAAATCCTGTTCCTGTGGATAAGAAGCAGGGAACTATCCGCGTATGCACTGATTTTAAAGACCTGAACCATGCATGTTCGAAAGACAATTTCCCCACTACATTCATAGATTAGATCTTGGATGCTTGTGCGAGAAGCAAAGTTTTTTCGTTTATGGACGGCTTTTCAGGATATAACCAGATACAGATAAAACCTGAGGACCAACATAAGATTGCTTTCATTTGTCCTTGGGGTACATTCGCATACTGGAAAATGCCCTCCGGCCTTAAAAATGTCGGAGCCACTTTTCAGTGTGCTATGACCTACACCTTTCATGACCTTAAACACATAGTGGAGGCATACTTGGATGATCTTGCTGGCCATTCTCATAAGAGAGTGGACCACCCCAAGCACCTCCATTTAATTCTCGAAAGATGCATACACTACAAGATTCAGTTAAATCCCAATAAATGCATCTTTGTTGTGAGAATGGTTTGCCTTCTAGGTTTCATAGTTTCGAAAGAGGGTATCAGAGTTGATCCTCTTAAAGTTGAGGCAATACTTCAGTTTCCTCCTTCTCACAATTTACTTCAACTTCAGAGCCTCCAAGGGAGAGCCACTTTTCTACGTCGCTTTGTAGTAAATTATGCTAGTCTTACTAAAGGTTTCGCGAGCTTGTTGAAGAAAGACACACCGTTTATCTGGGATGAGAGAGCCCAACAGTCTTTCGATGCTCTTAAGAAAGATTTGGTATTGGCCCCTCTGCTTAGTCCACCCGACTTTGTAAGAGATCTTATACTTTATGTGGCCGCGTATCAAGAGACGATTGGAATGGTCTTAGTTCAGGTTGGTAATGTGCTCGTGGAGCATGTGATCTATTACCTTAGTCGAAATTTAGTAGACGTTGAGCTGAGATACACTCACGTGGAAAAGTTGGCACTTGCGACTGTTCATGCATACCAACGGTTACGCCACTACATCATGCTTAGGAAAACCACAATTACAATGCATCAATCCATTTCAGTTCGTGCTATCACAACGTCTTATAGGGGGGAATTACAATAAATGGATAATCATTCTTTAGGAGTTTGATCTTGATTTTGCTTTGGCAAAGTCGGTGAAATCCTTGGTTTTTTCCAAGCTCATGTCTGACCTTCCGCGACTTGATGAGGAAATTTTCCATGAAGATTCCTTTGTGGATGAATGCTTATTTCTTATCTCGTCTGAGGACCCTTGGTATGGGGATATTATTGTATATCTTCAAACTTTGAAGTTTCCTTTGCACTATTCATGAGATGAATGGCGACGTGTGAAACACCACGCTAAAGATTATACCATCATCAATGACACTTTGTATCGTCGAGGAAAGGATTTTATCCTCCGTCGTTGTTTGACTCACGAAGAAGCGGAGCGGGTTCTTAATGATTGCCACGCTAGGGCATGTGGTGGTCACTTATCCGGGATTGCAACAACCCAACACATTATGCAAGACGGTTACTTTTGGCCTTCGATCTTCAAAGATTGTATGAATGCCGTAAAGAGATGTCACCCTTGCCAGGTGTTTTCTTGGAATGTACACTCGCATCCAGCGCCCCTTCATCCGGTCATCACCGTCGGTCCCTTCACCAAGTGGGGGTGGATTTCATGGATTTCAAACCAGCTTCGGTTGGGGGGCATCACCATATCGTTGTGGCCGTGGATTATTTCTCCAAATGGGATTAGGCCATGCCTACCGTAAAAGCCAATGGTTCCACAGCAGCCCATTTCGTATTCAATTAGATTATTACTCGGTTCAGTATTCCGAAGGAGATTGTCACTGACCATGGCAGTCACTTTCAGAACAAGATGATGGCGGATTTGTCACTCAAGCTTGGGTTTCGTCAAGAACATTCTTCTTCTTACTACCCCCAAGCGAATGGTCAGGTTGAAGCAGTCAATAAGTATTTAAAAACCATTCTCCAACGTACCATCCAACAGAGCAAGAACAAATGGCATATTATGTTATATCCTGCGTTGTGGGCATATCGAACCGCAGTTACGACTGCCACCAGGTTCTCACCGTTTCAGCTAGTACACACTGTGGAGTCTATTTTACCGATTGAATGTGAAATCCCTTCGTTAAAACTAGCCATAGAGATCCTCCCTGATACGTCGGGTATTGAGCAACGTTTGATCCACCTCGAGCAGCTTGACGAGCAGTGTCGAGATGCCACTGTGGCTATAGATGCCAATAAGCATCGTGTCAAGGTCCAGTATGATAGGTCTGTCCATCCTAGGTAGTATGCTGAAGGTGACTTGGTCCTTCTATATGACCAGGATAAATAACCCCTGGGGGTAGGCAAGTTTAATCCCATGTGGTACGACACTTACATCGTGAGGCGTGTCCTTGAGAAAGGAGCCTACTAATTGGAAGATTATGAAGGGAATGCCTTGAAGGAGCCTATAAATGGGCTCTACCTCAAGCGGTATTACGCTTGAGCTTCTAGCTCGAGCTAGTACTTTTGTATACTATTGTATAGTTGCTTCTGTACATAGTTTAGATTTCTTTTGGTTTTTTGGGTCTGCTGATTTGCTTCCGTTTGATTAACAGATGTCAGAGGAATATCCTGTGTTCTTGGGATTCGCGGATGGTGCTATCCATCATATGAAACATCTCGCTTCTGCTGCTTGGGTTATTTATTCGCCTGACCACCTAGTTGTGTCTTCGGGAGGTGATTGTATCGGTCCTACATCCAACAATGTGGCTGAGTACAGTGCCGTTTTCGAGCTACTTCGTGATGCCATTTCACATGGTATCTAATGTTTAGAAGTCCACCTGGATTCACAACTGGTTGTGTCTCAATTGAATGGTCAGTACCATGTGAGGGATCGTACTTTACTATGGAGATTCTTAAATGTGAGACTCTTGGAACGTCATTTTGTTTCAATTACATACATTCATGTTCCAAGATGTTTAATCACGTATTTGATGCATATGCTAACTATGTCCTAGATTGGCATTTGTCACATTCATAATGAAGCACACAAATAAACATACATTCATACATTTGTACATACACATATAGTACAACTGGAGAATGATAGTTTTTTATAAATAACATGTCCAAAATGGTAGTGTCACAATACAAAACTGGAGCCCGTAGCTCTCAAAAGTATTCATATCGATACAAAATATGGGACTCTGAGATGTCTAAGCCCCATGTGGAGGCCTAGCTACCTCGACAGGATGTTTCTGATAGTAATAGTGTACTGTGTTGGCTATACGATGTAGTAATCGCACCCAAGGGCTCGGTACCCCCACAACATGGCACTGCATATCTTCTGGAAGCCGTGCTACCTCGATCATGGATACCTTGTTGGTCATGCGAGACAGGTTGACCCGCATTGTCTCTAATGTGCACTTTTCTGTAGCGCCGACCACCTCTCCATCCCTGTCCCAGGGACGATGTCTTGGGAAACCCTCTGGTCTTCGCAGACCAGTATCTGTGAGCAAACAGTAGAATGTCAATATGTGATACTACCCCCAAAAATATTTTTGCATTTTCATATATAATAAAAAATCCCCAAAAATTTAATACACAAAACATAAAAAGAGTAACATACCGATGTCTCCGAATGCTGCCCCTGGAGGAAGTGGCATGTCGCGATCACCACGGAAGTCTATCCCTGCATAGGGGCAGTTGTCAATGGCTATGACCTATCGGTCCCACCAATGGAAGAAATCATCTGTGTATGGTGATGCCTGTCGGCCACCACCCTGTCGAGTCAAGACCTCTTCCCACCGGGTCAGGGCTGGGTCGTGGAGATTATGAGGAGGGACTTCAACCTTAGGACTGAGCCCAGGAACCCTCTCGAAGAAAAATCTACATAGTATACTGCCGTATCTAATTTTTTTTTCCTCCCCACGCTTGCACTCCATTAACTGAGTCTTCATAGACCCTAGTAATGTTTTGCACCAATCATCTATCATGGGCCACATACACTGTGAGGCGTCGAACATCACCGATCTCGAAGCCTGGTGTAGAGCTGCCGAACCTGTAATCCTGATGAGAGTGGATACTATAATCTTCATACTCAGATTGACTATGGCTCCAATGGGTACCTGAATCCCCACCTTTCAGGTGTTGGGAAGACAGTATAACTCTATGTAATCGAGAATGGTGATCCCGCCACCCACAGTATGAGATCGAAGACTTGCCACTTCCCCTCGACGGGACAATCCTGTAATGAAATATATGTCATCTACCTCCAAGGAGAGTATTTGACCATGTAGGTTGAAATTTTGTGCGTCTACGTCCCAGTAGTTTATCAAGCGACGAAGCAATTGGTTTTGGTCCCTCAAACCCCTAATGCTCCAAAATTTGAAAATCCCACATGCTTGTAATGCTTGTTGCGCAGGCAAATCATGGAAAACAACCTCATCCACAAGGTCATGTTCCCTTTCCCTCCATTCTAGAACCATTCTAGAGGAAGAAGCAAAAAGAGTTTAGCCTTTTAAATTTAAAAAACCAACTTCACGGCCGTACCCACGGGCTATTTAGAAAATAGAGGTCGGCACCCGCGGTCATCGCATGCGTTGACTGCGGGTAGCAGGCCCTGCCCGTGACCTGTATACTTTTAGCCCACGTACAGTGCCATGACCGAATAGGGCTTGCCCAATAAAATTTTTTGACCAATGAAAATTAAAATAAAAAATACTAAATGAAAGATAAGGATGAGATAGCTAACCTGCTCCAGACGACTCGACGAACGGATGCCCGTAGCTCCCAGAATCAACAACTGAAGTTTTAGGTGAAAACTAACAAAAAAATCCAAATTGGGTAAAAAGTAAAAATGAATTGTAAATTGTAGATTTTTATTACTATTTATAGTTTTGGAAACCCACTTGTCTATAGTTTTTGCCGTTTTAAGTTTTTTTGGACTAATGTAATGTCTTGGAGTAGTATTTTGAACAGATTTCTTCGACAATAGTTGCTTTTTGACCATTTCGCGCCTACGGCAGGTATATTTCACACCTGGCATATAGGTTATATGTCATTTTCACATGCATTATGCATTTGACCTTTTGACCATTTTCATTAACCCTAGGTGCGACCCCACTTCTTAACCGACACAAAACCTTCACATTGTTATAGAAGTGTGGTTATGTGGCGGTAGGGACTTTCTGAACATGGGTTCCCTAGTTAGAACCCCACTTTTCCTTATGGTGCCCATGCCATTGTTTTTCCTTAAGATCGGGAGTCCTTTGTAGTTACGCCATGACTTTGCGATAAAGACTCATACTCTACTTTATCTTATGATGTCCATCTCCCATAAGGACTCCCCCCATTTTGTATCAAGTTGTGATTGCATTGCATCATCCTACTTGCCGCATGAGCCTTGTGTCGGCTCCTGCTTACTCAATTGTTAGCCTGGTCCCTAAGCACTTTCCTTGTCGAGACTTGTAGAGCTTCCATTTTCCCTTCACAATTTGATGACCTTTTGACCGTGAGGGAACACCCCCCCGAGTGTCCACATCCTGCACATGCTTCCTTGCATTGATCATAGGTATGTTCCACTGCTTGGGACTAGTCTGCTCGCTATTTGACACTCATTCCCTCAATTGTTGTACTATAAGAAATTTTATTCTTTTTTAAGCTTTCCAAATATGAAAAAGACCAAAAAAATCAAATATTCCAAAAAACTGGACGGGAGAATATTTACTTCTTTTTGTTGATAGCTGTTGTGTCACCTTTGGACAGAGCATTCATTCCACTCCATACATTATGAGTCGGGACTATAGTCGGACCTTAGGAGATGTACTCGTTTCTCAGTTTACTTCACCGATTGGTTAAGCTTCCAGTCATTATGGAGCCCTATGTTGATGCCTCCTGCATCGCACAGTGTCATGTCGAGTCTATGCTGCCTGAATCTATCCATCTCCTCATGCTCTTGTTCAAAGGAAGTCCTGAAACCAGAGTTGGCCACTCCTCAGATCTCTCGACTATTGCATGTCGACCATCCTTATTGAGTCAGTCCATTTTATCTGAGTTCTTCCAAAATCCTTCAGTGTAGCTGCTACCTCGTGCTGGTTGATGGGGGATACCTTAATGCCCTCCTTCTAGCGAGTTTCGTTCTGTTGACTTCAACCCATTTATTCCGGAATTGAGACTTAGAGTCGGTTGAGTACCTTGAGGCTTGCAGTCATTAGTGGTAGGTTCTCTCGCCATTGACAGTTTTGGGAATCCATCAATGTCCCCTGATCGATGGATTCATCTTAGTGTTCGAATTCAACACATCTATTTGCACTTTGATGATTGTACTTTGTGCCTTGATTCCCATTTTCATTATTGGTGGGTTATCTCGCGTCTGTTAATGGTATACATAATTGACTGGTAATCAGACGATGTCACATCAGGTCTGGCCTCAACACCTTTATTCACTTGATGGGACTTGCACCGTAGATGATTTGTGTAGAAGACCCCAGACATTAGTAGCATTCAGTATGCTACTCTTGATCGTGATTGTACATCTGAGATATCACCTCTCAGAAATTAGTAGTTTGTACCTCCAGTTTGCACCAGTTGTTTCCTTTCAGCAGGAGACCGTCTCTTACTGTAGATGGTTATGGCTATGATCACCTATGACATGTATTCATTATGTACTTCCTATTCATGGCCATTGTATCAGATTTTTTTACTATACCGACATGTATGCATAGATATTGTATTATGACGAGTGAGCTATTCCTTCTAGTTGTGTCTCCATCACTCCACTTCTAAGATTTATAATGTATTTCGACCATCGTAGCACCATTCTCCGAACTCACACATTAGGGGGCATCTGTTACAGCGTAATTTTCCACCTTGTGAGCATCAACATTGATTGGCCTTCATGATCCATTTTACTGACTTAGATTCACTTTATGTCCTCCAAAACATATTTTTCCCTATTTTTCTTCCTGTACGCTTGCTATCCCATGATAGCCAGCGTACACGCAAGCTGTTCCACTATAGCTCGCGTGTACCAATTAAAATGGTAAAAATCATTAGAAAATTAATTTTTACTCCCAAAACACGGTCTTAGGGTGACCTTTGGCCCTCCATATTCCCCGAAATGCCTCGATGTGTCATTTCACTTACCTTTGGAAGGCTATATATTGAGCTCTTATGGTGTATGGAAGGGAGGAGAAAGAGATAGCAAGATAACTCTAGTGGATTTTTTCCGTGAATTGAGTCTACACTCATTGATCCTTGTTGTTGTGAATTCCTTATATTCACCTTCCAAACTCCTTTCATAGTTTGAGTTTGCCATTACATGGAGGATTGAAGTGGTGGAGGCACAAGTGGAGATACCCAGTTCTTGGTTCAAATTGGTTTCCGGCAAGAGGTCGTACATTGTACTTCTTGTTATTCATTAATGAAAATACTCATTTTCTTGTCCAATTGATATTGTGAATATTGTTTAATTACATTGGGTTATATTTGATTATGATATCATGGATCGTGCTATTGATTATGCTAATGTCTTTCACATATTATATGCACTTGTTTGTACTTGTTGTTGAGACTAATCTGGAGGTTCAAGTGTAGAGGTTGAAAGCTCAACAGGGATCTACTTCAAACATTCGGTTGAATTGGTATTTTCTCCATTATCTTAGCATTTATATAGCATTGCATTGGGAATTGAGTCATTTTATGGTAGTCAGCTGTTTGTTGTGGTCTGCCCCAAGCCATAGGAATTTTTCTCCGTAACAGTGTTGTAATATTTTGTTGCATCAGCAGTAGTCGAATGTGAGGGAGCAATGCTGCGATGAACCATTTTTTGTGCTAGATAGTGGTCATGTCTAAACTGACCCTTTCCATCAATGTTTTGAATCGCTGGTCAAAATCCCACACAGTCTCATTGGGGTACTACTTAATTTCTTTTAGTTTTGTAATATACTGCGCTTCAGATTTGGGTTTTCTGAACTCTGCAATCAATCCAACTCGAACTTCATCTAGCGTCTTTTTTGGAGTGCCTACAGGAACCTGCACAAACTTCATGAACTATTCTAATGCGCGACCTCGAAGGGTTGCCGCAAACTGTCCTTTCTTGGCTTTATCATCAGTAATTTGCTTTACAGTCCATACTGCTTCACATAAGAACCCGTACTTCTCAGTATTATCTGTTCCATTGCCGTGGAACAACGGTAAATTTGCATCTTCATCCACCATCCTGGGATTCCTTCCTATAGTCGCTGAGCTACTAGCAATTAAAGTCTGTTGATTTGATGAACACGGTGGTGTCAAAGTTGTATTTCTTACTGGTTGAGAGATAGTGAGTAGAGGTGTGGGTACGTTGCTACTGGGGTTTGGTCCCGTCTCTATCCTGGGAATAGCCTGGTGTTCCTTGTCGGCACTGTGAGGTCACTTCATCCCGTGTGGTCTTCCTTCACAGCCTTGCGTTTCGATCGCAGCAGCACCTTCTCCTGTCCTCTGCCTCTTTTCCTGTTGAAACCTTGCTCCTCCCCTTGTAAGACCACTCTCTTCCTCGGCTTCCTTCACAGTATCGTCATGACCCGCACCCATCTACCCCTTATCATTCCATGTACTGCACCCTTGCCGTCACGGTATCCACAGCCTCCGCCCATTACGGTTCTTACTGATCTAGGTGCATCTTCAGTATGCCATTCTCACAAATGAGAATTTTAATGGACAACTGTAGTGACAACATAAACCTACCCCTTAGCCCATTGAACAATTCTCTTTTTGCCTCACTGTAAGAATTTATGGTGTCAACCGCAAATTTAGTGATGTAGCCTTCCAGTATGCTGTCGACCCAAACCTCAACAGCCCATGACGCTTTGTTGTCAACTTCTTGCAGCTCCTGGATCAGTTCTAGGCTCTAGGATGTCGGTTCACCACCTTGGGAGTTCCTCTTATGGAATGTCAATTTTTCTAACCATTCATACAGGATGATTGGGAACTTGCATAAAAAATATTCGTGTGGACCATCATGAATGTACTTCACCAACCACTAATATTTCGACAACCTAGGGTTCTTATTTTATTTTTCAGCGAACTCTGGCAACTTCAGGTCGAACGAATCTTGGATCTTCGGTCTTGTCGGATGCCACAACATATCCTCCTTTTGCTTCGCACTACGGTCTCGGCAACGGAACCATTTGTTGACACAAACCCAGTCGACAGGGGTTCTGCATGTTGTCGACACCCAAGCCACCGCGATCTCCTTGAGCACCGGCCCAAACAGGTTTTACCCTGTCTAGCAACACCTGCAGAGTAGATGAGGTCTCACCCGAGATGTTCAAGGGAGAGTTGACGAAACCATGTTTCCGCCGAATGAAGGAGGATGTTGTGCATCAATTGACTAACTCATTGCAACATTCAGAAATAGATCTAAGCATTCAACTCATACATTAATCATAATCGCGACATCATTCAACAGGAACATAACCATTATTGCAACAGATAAAACAGTAAAGCATTAATTGCAGCAAGGAAATATCGCATCATTCATATATTCATATTGCAAAATGCATTTACCACAGAAAGATGGAAACGCCACAAAGGTTTTGCTCAAAAGCTCTGTCACATCATATTATCTCCACAAAATCCCAGATACAACAAGATACTCAGTCTTCCACTTCGGATCAAGATCTAAATATTTACAATCATGCACTCTAAAAAGATATCTCAACACTTACAAACCTACATCTATTTATAGGCTTGCGCCTTTACATTTGTGGTCCACTTAGGCAACCGCCTAACTATTTCTTTACAAAATTCTACAAAAACTAACCCAAAATCCCACAAAATGCAGTCAAACGACCCAAAAACCCCCATAGTGCTGTCTAAATGACCCAAAATATACATGACGCGGTCCAAATGACCCAAAAACTACAAAAATACTTGTTTCCTTGCTCGCTGTTTTCGTCCTTTCGCAGTACCTTTGGCCTTGCGCAGCATCCACGATGCTGCGATGCTGACTCATCAAACTTCCTGCCAACAGTGTATATTTATACTTCCAACTAATTGTAGGTTACTAAAAAATAAGGTCCTTTTGAGAGTGATATTGTCTTTTTTGTCAACTACTAAGAGGAAAATAAATGTTGAAAATGTTGGGTGTTGAGTGTATATCATATCATCTGTGTCCAAATGATTGTATTCTATATAGAGGTGAATATTCATACAAAGAGATATGTCTAGAATATGGGCATGATAGGGACCAAAAATAAAAAAATAGGGGCAAAGCACATGGTCCTCCTCATAAGATATTGAGGCACATTATTATAATCCCAAGGATTCAAAGGCTCTTCCATTGCAAAGAATTAGTTGTGTTGCAAGGGTGGTATACCTCACACATAAGTGAGGCAAGAGTTATATGAATCCCATTGGATTTAATAACCATGAAGCATATAGAGGGTACATGTACCGATAAATTCAGGGATGAAGTACATAGCCTTTTGATTGAGCATATCCATGGATGTATTTAAATTGTATACCATCCAAAACTTCATCTATTCTATTTGACCAGTAGTTGTGATCAATAAATATACTCCCCCATGGTTGTGCATGAAGACATCTTATGTTGGATATTATAGTCCATCATAGAGGACTAAGAATATGAATGTCTACCTTCAACCATTGATCGATAAATTTTAGTAATTATGGGAAGGAATAGTTGTATATGATGTAACAAGACCCATACCAAAAAAGAGGTCATTTACAGTGTATGGCATATGTCCATACACCATGCATGATTTTATGAGATTAGGAGTTTTATTTGGTAATAATGTTGATTGATTTGTTTATATTCATACTTTTATCCTCCATAGTTAATTTGGTGCAACTGTCTTCTTTAATGTGAACATGTTCTATATATAATAACATCATAGTTCTTGTAACAAGAGAGTGTCATGGATATAAATATTGTGGAGCTTCTATAAAGGCTAGGTGGTTCGAACACCTTTGAAATCCATTGTATGACTACTTGAGGGTATTCCTCCACAAAGACCACTCTTATGAAAGAACAACATCTGCTTTCAATGGTAAACTAGAGAGAACCAATTAACCAAAAATAATGATGCTAACTGACTAGCTTAGGGAATATAACACAAAGAAAGAGAAGGATTTTGTAGAATTGTTTGATACAAATGGGGAACCTATATTTGACAATCCTAAATTTTTTGACACTTATTTTTTCCCCCCTTGTTTTGAAGACCTAGTCAAGGAATATAGACAGACATTCAATGCGAAAAATATCGTGGAAGGGGATGTAGAGGAAGATAAGATGGACAATTAGTGTGTCCACATAAGCAACTCATATTTGTAAATTGAGTTGACATGGCTATAACTAACCATATGAGCTGTACAAAAAGAGGAATAAGAGACAAGATAAGGGGTTTGAATTATAGTTGGTTGTAACGATTGAGTTTTGTAACCACTAGTGATAGAAGATTGAGAACAATCTGGGACAAGTTCTGTGATGTAATGGGTGGGATCTAGGAACCAAGGAGATGGTTGTGAGACACATATGTACTTGGATTGTAACCTCTAGAATATACTCTATTTTGATCAATGATAAATGAGAAGTGTTGGTGCCCCTTTAAAATTTCATGTTTGATATTTGCATGTGATGAATATGTTTGTATTTGCTTTCTACTTGCAATGCTTGATCAATAGAGGATGTCAATTTAGTTTCTCTTTTTGTTGCATAACTTAATAACTAGTTCAAATGAACCTTGGGAACCCTCCCTCATCTTTTCATTAGTACTTCCCTCCTCTTCCACTAGTCCTGACAACACTTCAAGTGAGGCGTTCTTCTCCTTGGAGAGGAATGAAAATGTTGACGAATCTAGACTACAACTGTACTTTGTTGGCCCTTCCACATAACCCTAGTCTCTAAAATTTTTGGCCAAACAAATGGTTCCATTGATGAGACCTATTTCTAAATAGGGAGGTATAGTTGGATGGACATAGGGGGGTTTAAGTATTAGATTCAAGACTAGTGGGATAAGAGTTTTGAGTAATTTTTACTACAAGAATCCCTATTAATAAAAGGTAATCCTGCAAGATATATGGAGTTTATATTGTATGACATACCATCACGTGATCAATACAAAATATTTTAGTTTTTGTTCTTGGTGAAACTATACAAGTGGATAAAATGACTTGCGGAATCCCTTGAGTACAAATTTCAACACTAGAAATATATCCAGTGGACCTCTCGAGACTTGAATGCATTACATAGGTTAGATAATCAACTGATGAAAGCCATGGATTTCTAGTTATACAATACCATTAATGGATACACAGTAGAGTTATATGTAGGAAGCCACCAATCCTTCTCAAAAGGGGAAGCCAACTTCAAGTCAAACTCTCATGGGATATTGATCAAGGAAATATCATTGTGGATCAAGGTTTGGATGGTAGAAGAGGTGTTTTTTCCATTTAATTATACCATAATGGAGGAGTAAGAAACTACGCCATGGGGGGAGTCCATGAATGATGTTGATGAGCTACAAAATTTGAAGAGGATTTGATGATGATGGAGGAGAAATATGAAGACCAAACATGGAATGAGTGAGTAGAAAGGAGGTCAATGATCCAGAAGGATATCGGTGGCTAGCCACTTATTCCACTATCTCAAAATATTTTTCCATTTTGGAAACGTTTTAGTAGTTTTTCTATGGGTTTTTGGGTATTGAACTTCCAAGGCCATTTTGAGGCCCCAAATAATGGGTTTTGGGCTAGAAGCTTCCCAAACAATAGTCACAAGCTTTTGTTTGGGCTCGATCCTCTATTGTACTCCTTAGCTAGATCTTTCCAATGGTCTATCGAGCGCCCCAAATGGATATCATATGCAAATGTTATGACCCTAGGAAGTTGATTGCACAACTAACCACCTTGGGGCGTGCAAACTTTATGACAGTTCATCTCCTAGGGTTAGGTTTTTGTATTTTTAGGGTTCTTTCCCTTATGCTTATGATAAATAGGCCCTTTTGGCCTCTTTTTTATTCATATTGTCATGAATGAGCATAGTCATCACATCTCTTCTTAAAGATAATCTACCACCATTCTAACTACTTTATTTTACAGTCTGTTCTATTGCTGACGTTAAATAGAATTTGTGTTTACTATATCACTTTGTTCCTTGCAATATATCTATGTATGTGGTTCTATATCTATTCTTTCATTTCATTCCCACATAAATCCATATCAGTGGTATTAGAGCCATATTCTCTTTCGTTATTTCTCCTTGCATGTCCCTTAAAAGGTCGGGATATAAATAGTTGGGTCCTGAACTAGCTCAAATTGAGAAAGACTTCCCTTGGTGGCCCAAACCATCCCCCATGGATGAGGAAAAAGGAGATGAAGGAGTATGATATCCTATAAATATGTTGCTCAAGGAATCCCTCACGCAACAAATGAATGAGATGATGGATCATTTCTCCCAACTCCTTCAACAGATGCCAACAACATCATATGGATCATCAAGAAAAAGTAGTCAACTTGGAGGAGCGACACCCTTCAAGGTACAATTTAACTTTGATATTCCTTTGTTTGAAGGTCAGATAGATGTTGATGCCCTAGATAAATGGGTAAGTTTTCTAGAAGGCTGTTTCTCTGTCCACAATTTCTCTAGTATGGAAAAAGATCATTTTTGCGCTCCTTAAGGTGGTGCCCTATTGGTTGTGGAGCCTGATCTTCCAGTCTCATAGATGATGATTCAACCATGTTTGAACCCCAGGTTTTTTTATGATCCCGACACGATCCCTAGGGGTAACCCGTGGTATTTTCCCATTGTATTTCCATTATAAAAGAAGGACATTGTAATACGGCTAGGGTTGATGGATTAGGTTTTATGCATTGTAAAGATCTCTAAGATTGGAAAAGAGAGACTGTGAGAGAGTGTGAAGAGGAAGTGTAGCGGCTATGCTATAGGTTGTATCTTTTCACTTTGCTGGATGGTATAATAATAAGGACTGCAAATTGTAGTGTGGACGTAGCCCATCTTGGGTGAACCACGATATATTGGTGTCTCTCTTGTAATGTGTATGTGTGATTATATTTTCATTTCTGTTTATTGTTATTGTTCTGCGATCCTGTTTTTCTAAAAATTGGTATCTGAACCAAAGGTCTATTTGGCAGATAAACCCGCAGGAAGCTAGGGTTTCTGGTTCGAGTCGGAGCAATGGCGGAAGAATGAATGTTTAAGGTCGAGAAGTTTAATGGCCAAAACTACCAGTTATGGAAGATGCAAATGGAGGACTATCTATACCAGAAGGATCTATCCCTACCGTTGGGAGGAAGAGCAAAGAAGCCGACGACTATCAAGGACGAAGAATGGGAGGTTCTTGATAGAAAGGCTCTGGGAACAATACAACTGAGCCTGGCTTTGTCGGTGACTTTCAATATCTCAAAAGAAAATACAACGAAGGTTTTGATGAGCACATTGGATAAACTATATGAAAAACCCTCGGCCTCCAACAAGGTATTTCTAATGAAGCGTTTATTTAATATGAAGATGTCTAAAGGTGGATCTGTTGCTGATCATTTAAATGAATTTAATACGGTTACAAATCAACTAAGTTCTGTAAGTGTGAAATTTGATGATGAGGTTAGGGCTCTTCTAATCTTGTGTTCATTGCTAGAAAACTGGATAGCTTGGTCATGGTTGTAAGTAATTCTGTCTCTGGTTCAAATAACTTGATATTTGATGATGTTGTTAGTGTTATTCTTAGTGAGGAAATGCGAAGAAAGAGAACATGTGAGACATCAGGTAATGCGTTGACCATGGAGAGTAGGGGAAGACAAAAGGATAGAGGAAAGAGCCAAGGTAATCATGGCAAGTCTAAGATTCAAGTCCAGACTGGGAAAAATAGAGTGCTGGAACTGTGGAAAGAAAGGACATCTGAAGAAAGACTGCAGATCTCTAAAGAAGAAAGGAGATGGACAGCAGGAAACAACCCAGGAAGAAAATGTAGCAGGTGATGTGTTACAAGATGCTTTGATTTTTGCATTAGATAATACTAGTGATTATTGGGTAGTAGATTCAGGGGCTTCATGTTATGCTACACCCCATAGGAAATATTTTCATGATTATGTAACAGGCGATTTTGGACATGTTTTATTGGGTGATGATGAGCCATGTAAAATTGTTGGAATGGGTAAGGTATGGATAAAATTTAAGAATGGAACTGATTGGCTGCTGAAATATGTAAGGCATATTCCTTCTATGAAAAGAAATCTAATCTCAATAGGGTAGTTGGGAGATGGCATCTGTCTATCTACGTTTGGAGAAATGTGGTGGAATATCACTAAAGGATCAATGGTGATAGCAAAAGGAGACAGAGTAGGTACATTGTATTTATGTCGTCATAATACTGACCATTCTATCTCTTTAGCTTCCACAGGAACATATACAACATTGTGGCATCATAAGATTGGCCACATGAGTGAGAAGGGGATGCAGATTCTCCACTCAAGGAAGTTGCTACCAGATTTGAATCAGGTAAGTTTGGAATTCTGTGAGAACTATGTTTATGGAAAACAAAAGAGAGTCATATTTCTCAGGGTTGGGAAACAAAAGAAGAATGAAAAGTTAGAGCTTGTGCATAAATATGTATGGGGACTGGCTCAGGTACAATCTCTTGGTGTCTCTCATTATTATGTTACATTTATTGATGATGCAACTAGAAAAACTTGGGTTTATTGCATTAGACATAAATCTAATGTGTTTGCTACTTTTGAGAAGTGAAAATATTTGGTTGAGAATGAGATAGGAAAAAGGTTGAAGTGTCTCAGATCTGACAATGGAGGTGAGTACCGCGACAAGGAGTTTCATAGTTACTGTTCATACCATGGGATTTGAGAGAGAAGATAGTCCTAGGAGCACCATAAGAAAATGGTGTGTCTAAAAGGATGAACAAAAAGATCATGGAGCGTGCAAGGTGTATGAGATTGCATGTAGGGTTGCTCTTACAGTTTTGGGAATATGTTGTAAATACTGCTATTTATTTAATAAACAGAGGGATTTCAAGTGCTTTGGATGGTGGTATTCCATAGGAGGCATGGATAGGTAAAAAGGTAAACTACTCATTTCTAAGAACGTTTGGTTGTGAAGCATTTGTACATATTGATAAAGAAAATAGAACAAATATTGAAGCTAAATCCAAGAAATGTACCTTTATTGGATACCGGGTTGATGATTTTGGTTATAATTTATGGGATTGTGAAAATAACAAAATCATTAGGAGTAGAGATGTGATATTCAATGAAAAGGTCATGTATAAAGATCAGTTGCAGGGAAATAAACAGGAAAAGAAAAGCACAAAGTACATAGTACTTGATGAAATTGAAGAAAATGAAGTTCCAAAGGTGCCAGAAAATCAAGAACAGCAGCAAGTACTTGAAACTCCTACAAGTGCAAGAAGATCTACCAGGTTAAGTAGACTCCCTGAATGATACTCTCCTTAAATGTATTATTTATTGATGACTGATGCTGGAGACCCAGAATGTTATGAAGACGCAATGCAGGTGGAAACTATAAAGAAGTGGGAGCAAGGCATGAATGAGGAGATGGACTCATTGGTAGGAAACCTGACTTGGGATTTGGTTCAGTTGCCTGCTAATAAAAGAGCTTTGCAGAAAAAATGGATTTACAGGTTGAAGGAGGAAGAAGGAGGTAAGAAGCAGTACAAATCCACACTTGTTGTAAAGGGGTTTGCACAGAAGAAAGGTATAGATTTTGATGAAATATTTTCTCCTGTTGTTAAGATGACTTCAATTAGGACTATTTTAAGTCTAGTGGCGGTAGAAGATTTGCATCTTGAACAATTAGGTGTAAAAAAAACTTTTCTCCATGGGGATTTGGAGAAGAGATATATATGCAGCAGCCACAAGGGTATGAGGTCAAAGGGAAGGAGAATTTGGTGTGCAGGTTGAAAAAGAGCTTGTATGGCTTGAAGCAAGCTCCAAGGCAGTGGTCTCTAAAATTTGACAGGTTTATGACAGAACAAGGTTATAGTAGAAGTCATTCTGACCACTGTGTTTATTTCAAGAGGCTAGATAATGGAAGTTATATTGTCTTGTTATTGTATGTGGATGACATGCTTGTTGCAGGGTCTAGCATGCAGGATATAAATGTGCTCAAAAGGAAGTTAGCTAATTCATTTGAGATGAAGGATTTGGGTGCTGCAAAGAAAATCCTTGGTATGAGAATAACAAGAGATAGGAAAAATTGCAAATTGACATTGTCTTAGGGTGAGTACATATAAAAGCTGTTGGAGAGGTTCAAAATAGAGAATGCAAAACCAATAAGTACACCTTTGGCTAGCCATTTCAATCTAAGTAAGGAAAAGTGTCCCAAGACACAGGAAGAGATAGATTACATGTCCAAGATTCCCTATCAATCAACCGTTGGAAGATTGATGTATGCCATGGTGTGCACAAGACCAGATATTGCACAAGCAGTGGGAGTTTTGAGAAGATATATGAACAATCCAGGTAAAGAACATTGGAAGGAAGTACAGTGGATTCTCAGGTATTTGAGAGGTACTACCACTCATGCATTATGTTTTGGAGGTTCAGACACTGTTCTACAAGGATATGTTGATGCAGATATGGTAGATGATAAGGATAGCAGGAGGAGCACCACAGGGTATGTGTTTACTGTACGTGGAACAACAGTAAGTTGGATTTCAAAACTGCAAAAGGTTGTTTCACTTTCAACAACAAAAGCAAAGTATGTTGATGTTACAGAGGCTAGTAAAGAGATGATTTAGTTGCATAGGTTTATGGATGAATTGGGTAAGAAGCAGAATGATAGAAGGTTGTATAGTGACAGCCAGAGTGCCATTCATCTTGCAAAGAACTCAACATTCCATTCCAGGACTAAACATATACAGCTCAAGTACCATTTCATACACTTTGTTCTGGAAGATGAACTATTGATGCTAGAAAAGATACATACTAGCCAGAATCCTACATACATGTTTACAAAGGTAGTGACTAGAGAGAAACTGAGTTCTTGCTTGGTTTCAGTTGGCCTTCTAGCATGAAGGTGAAGACGAGAAATTTTCCAAGTCCAAGTCCAACAAGTATAGCAGCGGTGGAGTTGCTGTGATCAGTCTCCAAGTGGGAGATTGTTGGTTGTGGAGATTGATCTTCCAGTCTCATAGATGATGATTCAACTGTGTTTGAACCCCGGGTTTGGTTATGATCCCAACACAATCCCTAGGGGCTATTTTCGCCAATAGTTTACGGGCCCATGGTTTTGGGTAACCCGTGGTATTTTTCCATTGTATTTCCATTATAAAAGAAAGACATTGTAATACGGATAGGGTTGATGTATTAGGTTTTATGCATTGTAAATATCTCTGAGATCGGAAAGAGAGACTATGAGAGAGTGTGAAGAGGAAGTGCAGCGGTTGTGCTGCAGGTTGTATCCCTTCACTTTGTTGGATGGTATAATAATAAGGACTGGAAATTTCAGTGTGAACGTAGCCCATCTTGGGTGAACCACGATGTATTGGTGTCTCTCTTGTAATGTGTATGTGTGATTATATTTGCATTTCTGTTTATTTTTATAACATGCCCCATGTGAAATATTGGTGGGACACTTATTGTGAGAAAAACACCATAGACAAGACTGATATTTTTGGGGGAGATCCCACATGGGCATCTTTTGTGAAATCCATCAAGAAGAAATACTATCCTGTTGGTATCTATGATGACCAATACACAAAATGGATCACTTTGTAGAAGGAGAGGGACCAAATGGTGCTGAAGTACACTAACAACTTCCATACCTTGCGCATAAAGCTCGGTATTAGGGAATCCGAGTGACACTTCATTCTAAAATATTGAAACTACCTATATAGGTATATCTAATTTGAAATGGAGTTCCTAGACATCTAATCAATAGGCGTTGCTTATTGATATGTTGTTAAAATCTAGCAAAAATTTAGGAAGAAGAATAAGTGGGAGTTTGGGTCTGCAAATCCGCTGTAGAAGAAAGGCAAGAAAAACCCTGGGTTGTAGAAAAAAAGACAGAGTAAGTACAACCAGCCCTAGGACAACCAGTCCAAATCACAACGAAATAAGGGTAATGGTAAGATAAAGAAGGACACCAGAAAATGGTGCAAGTTCCATAAGAGCCCTTGGAACAACACTAATGAATGTCGCTCAAAGTAATAATTGGAGGTTGAGATCAAGGATTCAGAGTAAGATCACGATTCCAACTTTGATGCCAAACCCAACATCCTAATCATAGATAGCGAAAAGTGGATCATTGGTGCATAACCCAATGTTACCATCTATACCACAAAGGTCCAGCCTGACGATCCAAAGGATCCGAAGGAAGGAGAACGATTTTTCCATTCACATATGTGGATCAAGGGTGTTGATGTATTTGTAACTTCGGAAGATATTCTTCTATGTATTACATTTGTACTTTATTGTATCCCCAACGGAGATGTATTATTCCTCCGATTGGAAGTGTCGTCATGTGTACTTGCATGTGTCGCAAGTTATATTGTAAGTGTTGTAACTTATACTTGATGTGTTATTAGACCACCTTGATGGGGTCGGCCCTGTATGAGTCATGTGGGTCAAAGGGTTATTAGACCACCCAAGTAGGGGTTAGCCGAGTTAACATTATGTTAAGTGGTTAAGTTGAGGCCGACCTAGTTGAGTAAAGGTAAAGTCAAGTTAGTGTATAAATATAGAGTGTGTCTCTCTCATTTTACACATTCTATTGTTCATTCACTTCGCATTAGTGAGAGAGAGGAGGAGTGCACACAAGTGGAGGAGGAGCATGCTACTGAAGATATCTATCTCTTGGGTTTGATCATGGTGATCCTTGTATTGATGCTTATTCTATCTCTGAGGAAGTTGCAGGGTTTTTCACCTTCTTGCTTTTCCCCGATGAAATGTTTTGTGTCTCTTGTCTCTTGTCTCTTATGCTTGATATATTGTACATGTTGTTCTTTCAGTTAAGATCTTGGATCAGAGTGTATTAAATTCAGAAAAAAAAAAAACATGGTATCAGAGCTAGCCTGAAGGAAGGCATGCTATGGCATTTATGAGACTTGTTGCACTTGCGACAAATCGGAAGCTAGGGCTTGATATAGAAAAAACCAGTCATCGTGGCACCTTCGCTATAAATCAATTTTGGGGAAGGGTCAGGTTCTGAAACTTATACAAGTCATAGATAACATCCTCCTGTACCTTGTATCCAAAGAAACACTTCTAATTCACTGTACTTTGTGATTTATGATCAGTACAATCTAGGGTTTCTGCCTCTTCCATATCTCTGTCATAAATAGGTGACCTAGGAAAAAAGGTCACAAATTGGGATAGGAAGCTCCAAATGAAATTTCGTAAAAAGTGACAAGTAGGGAACAGATTGTACCTTCACAGGTAAGTTTTTTAGAGGCCTAAATTGAACCAGTGACATGTGGAACATCGTACAAGTTCGCTCACCTGTTTTATCCCATAAATAGGTCACGTTGCGACACTTGGAATAACTCTCTCTCAGAGAATCCAATTGAGGTCAGACCTATGGGGTTGGAAAGATGACAGGTCAGGATACAACAGGCCAAATTTTCAGACACTGTAGATTCATAATTTCAGATATGCACCAAAAAAAATCAGGTACATATTTCTATCCAAACATAATTGATTTCTAAGCACCTTCATTCTTGGATCGTCACTGCTGTGGGAAATTAGGGTTTCAAAGAAAGTTGAAATTCTTGGAATCAGAGACCACGAATGGATGATCCTCATCAAAATTGAAATTTAGAGACCAAGATCGAATTTTTTGGTTGGGCAGAAGGCTGGGCTTGATCAAACCCTAGTTCAGGATTTTGATCGGAAAGGTGGAAAATTAGGGCTTCTGCAAAAGTTGCAATTTTTGAAATTTGTGACCATGGCTGGAAGCTTCTCAGAAAATTCAAATTTTAGACATAAGATCAAATCTTTTGGATGGGCAGAAGACCGGGATTTATCAAACCCTAGTTCAGGTTCCTGTTTAGGAAATCCAGAAGTTTCAAAGGCAATTTTGAGGGGTCAAATTTTGGAGTTTTCAAAATTGAAGTATACCATCTTGATCAGCTCAGCAAGGAACATCTTTCCATCCATTCAGAAGTTTGGAATTCAAAGTTTCAATTTTTAGGGTTTCTCTGACAAACCCTAATCCATCTCCAAATCCAATTTCAACAAATCAAAGTGGATTGGGTTAATCCTAGAAAATAATGAATTGGACACCTGCATAAGTGAAGAAGTTCCAGTTTCAGAGGGAGATGAGGCTGAGGCTTTACATGAGAAGGCTACAAGCAATCTTGACAGGTATGACTTGAGGAGATATAGGTATGTGTTGAAATCTTTCATGATTAATTTTATGATATGATTGTCTTCATATTATTGAGGTTAGTACAATCTTGATTATTTTTAGAATTTTCTTATCACCCTAGTAAAAGAATGAATTCATGTGAATGATAGAAGACATTCATTGATTAGGGTTATATGATTGTACTAATGCACCGTGGTATTGTATGAGGATGATGTTGTCCGCTAACATGAAAGGTACAAATCAAGTTCTAGATCAAGAACATATGACCATGGTGACATGAAGACAAACACTCATGGATCACATAGAAGCTCTACTTACGAGGTATGTATAATATGGTTCTACAATGGTTAACATATGAGTTATGCAGGTTACTAAGCAGAAGTCATTAAAGAGAACAAGAAGACATTATTTGGGTATGTTAGTCATAACTAGAAAACATGATAACCATATATGTTTTTCCTATATCAAGTTAGAATCCTACCTTGTGTTAGGATATTTTACTTTTGTATGAATGATAATGTTTATTCTTGAAGTTAGAAGTTTAGGTAATCAAGGGTTTATGCATATTATGTTTCTTACTTTGATTGATAATATGAATAACTAGAAGAGTCCTATGGTCTAATAGGATTATGCATGAGTAAAAGAAGTTTTCCCTGAAAATGCTAATGCTTATTACCTATGTATGAAATGATCATGACCATACATGTTAAGTAGTTTAATTAGGATCATAATGTTTTGATATCAATGAGATTATACTAATGGATGTATGAGATCTTGAGGATGAAACTAGTGCACACTTAAGAATGCATAGTGGTCCATGATGAATATAAGTTCAAGGAAAAATAATCCAGGAAGCAAAGATCAAGAGGGAGAACACTCCAGTAGTTCCCCCAAGGAAGCAAAGATTGAGAGGGAGTCCACCCTACAACTAAACAAAGATAACTATTTGAATTGTCCTTTATGATTACTTAAATGATGTTGTTCATTCATGTACATACATATGTTCCTAGATTTATGATGTATATTATGCATATTAGAAAAGTTGCATTAATGAGCAAGACACTACTAATATGCAAGTAATGGGTAAGTGGCCTATGGTACTGTACAACATTCCATTGCTACTTATCTAGAATGAAACCTATTTACTGACATGTTGGGAGTTGTGCACACTCTCAACAATGTTTTGGTAGAGATGGAAGGCATCTAGAAAGTTACGGGATATGGATAAATGTTGTATTAGAGCATTGGCTAAGATAATTGCATGACTGTATGACATATATTCTTATGTGTAAGATTTTGTTCTGAAACTATGAGAAGTTTCTAATCATGCAATTGAATTTGACTTGAAGGAAAGATAATGTACAATCACCTACAAAAGAAGGACTACAACATTTGTTCAAGCAACGGAGTTTAAAGAAATCTATCTATTGAAGATATTGAAGAATCTGAAGTTCCCAGGATCTGGGATGTAGTAATGGAAGAATGCCATGATCGAGGAATATCAGTCGATCATGAAGAATGATGTTAATTGGGATTTAGTCTCAAGACCAGGAGGGAAGTATGTTGTGACTTCCAAGTGGATCTATAAGATCAAGCATGCCACAGATCATAGCATAGAAAAATACAAGGCAAGGTTTGTGGGTCATGGCTTCTCCCAGAAAGAGGGATATATTATGAAGAGACTTTTGCACCTGTATCTAAATACACTTCCATTAGATCAGTACTTGCTCTGGATGTAGTGATGAAGTGGAAGATACACCAGATAGATGTCAAGACAGCTTTCTTGAATTGTGTAGTCGAAGAGGAAGTGTATGTGGAGCAGCCACTCGGTTTTAAGACACATGACAAGGAGTCATATGTGTGCATATTGAAGAAATCCTTGTACGGTTTTGGTACGACAGGATAGACAGCTTCCTGTCCAGTTTGGGCTTTACCAAGAGTAAAGTGGATTCCAACCTTTTCTACAAGGTCGAGGAAGGAAATCCAGTGATACTGCTATTGTATGTGGATGACCTATTTATTATCGGTGAGGATAGATTGATTGTCGACACGAAGAGGAAGCTTGCTACCGAGTTCGAGATGAAGGACTTGGGTATGATGCACTACTTTCTAGGCATGGAGGTGTGGAAAAGTGTGGATGGAATGTTACTTGGACAAGGGAAGTATGCAGTAGAGATCCTGAAGAGGTTCGGGATGATGGACTGCAAGGCCATGGCCACACCTATGGCATCGAACCTGAAGCTTATATGTGATGCTTCATCTGAGCCGGTTGATACCACGATGTATCGCCAGATGATTGGGTCCTTGAAGTACCTGACAAATACGAGACCATACATCTGCTTTGTGGTGAACACCTTGAGCCAATATTTGACAGATCCGAGACATGTTCACCTGATAGCTGCAAAGCATATTCTGAGGTACCTGAAGGGTACAGTTGACTATGGGCTCAAGTATGAGGTGAATCAAAAGTTTAACGTGGAGAGTTATGTTGATTCGGATTGGGCAGGCAGTGCCATTGATCAGAAGAGCACTTCGGGGTGCTACTTCAGTATGGGATCCGGTATGATCTCTTGGTTTAGTAGGAAGTAGTCCTGTGCGGCACTAAGTATAGACAAAGCAGAGTATGTCGTAGCTTGTTCGGATAGTTGTGAGGCAGTATGGCTTAGGAAGCTACTGTATGAGTTATTTGATCTCCCGTTGGGTGTTACTGGTATCTTTTGTGACAACTAGAGTTGTGTGAAGCTGTCTGAGAACTTGGTGTTCCATGATAGGTCGAAGCACATCGAGATCAAATATCACTATATCAAGGATATGGCGTAGAGAGGAGAAGTGAAGCTCATGTATGTTGCGACAGACGAGTAGATAACTGATGTATTGACCAAGCTGCTGGCTAGAGTGAAGTTTGAGTACTTCAGAGAGAGGCTTGGTGTACTTCAGATCGAGGTTCCCTCTAAAGGGAAGTGATGAGTCTGGAGACACAAATGCACATGAGCCATTCTCACATGGTGGTAGGTGTGTCCTCCCATGGTGCAGATATAAGGGCTGGGGCCATTCCAACATGGTTGAAGTGTGTCTTCCCATGGTCGTTGATGTAAGAGTTGTGCCATTCGAGCATGGTTGAAGTGTGTCTTCCCGTAGCTATGGATATAAGTGCGATTCCATTCTCACATGTTGAAGTGTGTCTTCCCATGGCGTAGACATAAGTACTGAGCCTTTCACGGATGGTTGAAGTGTGTCTTCCCATGCCGATGAATGTAAGTGCTGTGTGATGTGCATATGGGTTGTGCTCCGTGGACTATGAGGTGATCTGAAGATGATGATGTGACTGTAGGGTACATAGGTTTTGCAGAGGCATATAATCAGTCCTGAGATGCTCTTGTAGGTTTTATAGTGGTAGTGTAATCAGTCCTGGGAGATCTTGCAGGTTTTGTAGAGGCAGTATAATTAGTCCTGAGGTGTACCTACTTGATGGTTTGCTTGTAGAGATGATGAAGACCTACATGAAGGCTAGGCCTACATCCAACATGAAAAAGGGCTGGATATGTATAACTTCCTATGACGAGTAGATTAAAGATTGATTGAGATAGCAGCAGCAGTGACGATGATCCAGTTCCAGAATTGAAGACTTGTGCCTATGTGTATTGATGACTTGTGTCTAGAGAATACCTTCCTAGTTAAGAGGGAGTGTTGATGTATTTGTAACTTCGAAATATATTCTTCTATGTATTACATTTATACTTTATTGTATCGTCAACGAAGATGTATTATTCCTCTGATTGGAAGTGTTGTCATGTGTACTTGCATGTGTCACAAGTTATATTGTAAGTGTTGTAACTTATACTTGATGGGTTATTAGACCACCTTGATGGGGTCGGCCTTGTATGAGTCATGTGGGTCAAAGGGTTATTAGACCACCCTAGTAGGGGTTGACCCAGTCAGCATTATGTTAAGTGGTTAAGTTGAGGTTGACCTAGTTGAGTAAAGGTCAAGTCAAGTTAGTGTATAAATATAGAATGTGTCTCTCTCATTTTACACATTCTATTGTTCACTCACTTCGCATTAGTGAGAGAGAGGAGGAGTGTGCACAAGTGGAGGAGCATGTTGCTGAAGATATCTATCTCTTGGGTTTGATCATGGTGATCCTTGTATTGATGCTTATTCTATCTCTGAGGAAGTTGCGGGGTTTTTCACCTTCTTGGTTTTCCTCGGTGAAACGTTTTGTGTCTCTTGTCTCTTGTCTCTTATGCTTGATATGTTGTAAATGTTGTTCTTTCAGTTAAGATCCTAGATCAGAATTATTAAATTTTGAAAAACTAACAAAGGGAATTGCACTACATTTCATTATTTATAGTGGAAGCCAAAATAACCCGATTTCTACAAAGGTTTTCAAACGGTTGAAGTTGCCAATGACACCACATGTGCAACATTACAACATTGGGTGACTTAGCCAGGGATGAGACATCTGCATCATTCATTAATTCCGCCTACCCTATGACATCAATCCCTCCAAATACGAGGTAATGTGTGATGTTTCCCCACTTAAAGTTTGCGATGTTATTTTAGGACAACCTTATATGTGGAAACATCATACTATGTATGATTATAGGCCTCATAGTATCATTTTTACTTTGGGAAAGAAACTCTATAGGATACCATAGATGATTCCCACCATTGTAGTGTCTCTCATTACAACTAAGCAGTGTAGGAAGGTAATCTCCCATACTGGGACATTCATCCTCTTCATGATTCGTTCTGAGGGTGAATGAAAGATCATAACAACTTCCACTGCCTCTACATGGGATCCCTCTACATAGAAAAAACAAGTGGACAAGATCATGGAAGCATACAGAGACATCTTCACCACACCTTCCAGGGTTCCATTACATTTCCAGGTCAAGCATTCTATTGATTTGATACCCAAGGTGCCTTTACCTAAAGGGACGGTATACAAGAATTCCCTCATGGAAAATGAAGAAATCAAACATCAAATTCAATATTTAATCCAAAAAGGGCATATTTGACCTAGCTCCTCACCCCGTGGGAGTCCAATTGTGTTGGTACAAAAGAAACATGGGACATGGCAACTATGTATTGATTACAGAGCTCTAAATAAAATCACAGTCGAGAAGTGGTATCCCATTCCCTGGATTGATGACCTTCTTGACCAGCTCAAGGGTGCCAAATATTTTAGTAAGATTGATCTGAAGTCTGGCTATCATCAGGTGCCAATTGAGTAGACATATGTCTAGAAGACTAGCTTCAAATATTGTTGTGTGTGTGAGCTATCTCAAAGAAAACACCTAATATTTAATTATCGACCGGGGTTGGTAATCTTAGAGTTGAGGCAAATTATATTCTAAGGTAGAATGGAACCTAAGATTTCGGCTTGTCAGACCTTAAAAATATTTAATAAAGAATAGATCGAAAGATCTTTCAAAATGAAAAACTGAGTCAAACTTCAGAAAAACAATAAAAAGAATTAAATCAACTTAGTTAAACAAATGAACTAGAATAGTATCAAATCATACTACTCTAACTTATAAATTAATAAGGGAAACTGATTAAAAAACAAATTACTGAAAATGGAAACTATACAATTTCAGATTCTATCTAAGAATTAGAAAACAAATGTAAATAAATTAGAGACCTATCTATGAAATGTATTAATTTGATGATAAATTACATAAGCAAAATGCTATATTGAGCAAAGCAAATTACAAACTGTTAAATAATTTCAACAACTAATTCAAGAGAAACATCTATTCCCATGTAACAGGAAATTGAGTGAATGTATCGTAATGGCTTTCAAATGTAATAGCAAAACTAAACGGAAGTAAATATAGTCTAACTTCAACAAAGAGGTGTAAACTACAAAGAGAGAAATTACAGTTAACTTTAAACATTCTGATCTATCTACTATCCATTAACATAATACTATGATACTAATAAAAACTAGAAACAAGTAGAAAAATTAATAAAGATATTTACTTTTGAACTTGATTTGGAAGCAAGTAGAAAACTTGATAAAGATATTAATATAAAAGCAAGTAGAAAACTTGATAAAGATATTAATATAGAAGCAAGTAGAAAACTTGATAAAGATATTAATTTAGAAACATGTAGAAAACTTGATAAAGAGATTAATTTCCAAATCCAAATGCTATTCCATGAACATCTTAATTATTTATCTAAAGAAGGAACTGATCCTTATCTTAATGAAGGAAATTATCAGAACTAGAGTACTTGAAGAATGAAATTATTAACTTTATTCTAACTAAGCCCTAAAACTAGACTAGGAATAAGACTGATAAATTCTGAAACAACAACATGTTAGCAAAATAAATATGAAAGACATAATTGAAAGACAATTAAAGCAAACTAAGAATGATAACAAGATTTGAATTAAAACATTATGAAATGTAAAACAAAGGCCTAAATACGGTTAAGAATACTAATTAAGAGAAGGAAAGATTACAGTAAAGAAAACTAAGGAACTGAATTCAAACTAGCATAAAACAGTGCAGAAAGAGTAAAAGTCTGAAGGACGATCCGAATGCCAGTCTGAACGACAATTCGAATGGAGGAAAAACGAATTAAACTAAGGAAAATGAGAGTTTTGATGATCTTGATGTCAGTTGGCGAATGCAGATGAACCTACAATGCAAAGAAATCAGTGAGAAGACTTGTTGAGAAGTTAAGATAATAGAAAGCAACCTATTCTAATCATGGTTGGAGAGATAAACTATTCCTATTCTATACTAAATCAAGATTGAGATGAGAGGAGAGAATTAACCTACAGCTACAGAGAAGAAGCTAATTAATTCTAACTATTAATAGAGCTTGAAATAATAACTAACTAAGTTCTATCTAATTGCAGAGGATTAGAAAAACAAACTATTTAGTTATAAAAGATTGAAATGAAGCTAGCAAAACTATACTTCTAGTCGACCATTTGCTAATTTTGTAAACACAAATTATGTTAGCAGCACAATATAAATTACAGAAAAGAAGAAAGATCAGATACAGGAAAATGAATTAATTACATGTACATGAAAATAAACTAACTATTTGCAGAAGAGGAAATACAGAAAACAAAGACAAAACCTTTGGTTGATTAGGGGCCCTTCCCAACAATCAGAAATGGAAAAAACTGAACTGATTAGCTACTCAGAACATCAACAAACTGGAACTTCCATTAACTTGGGAAGATTACAAAATGTCTTCTATCTGCTACAACTTCTACGAACTATCCACAAATCTGATGATCTTCTTCAATTACAAACTAACTAGACTAACTCTATTTCTGTATACAAGCATCTATTTATACATTTTACAATGGATGAGAAGGTCGATAGATTCGACCTCTCTAATAACAAAGCATTTATGAATAACCAGCTGCTTTGAATGGTGCTTGACAGCATAGGGAGAATCTTCTAGGATTCATGGGGTCGATTCATTCATGAGGGAGCTGCAGCGTCGATTTCCTTTGACATGGGCAGAGAGGTAGCACGCTGGTGATATGAACGAACGGAGGAGAGGGCTGCTGGAGCACTGCCGTGGCAAGGCGTTGTGCTGGCAGGATGAACGTGTGTGACCTAGACTTCTTCTAGAACACCTGCGTGAACATGCAGCGTGATTCTAGGCTGAATGCGCAGGAGAATCGATGCATTGGAGTGTTGACGTGGACGTGGGATGCACTATCGAGCTTGGCGAGCATAGGGACGAATCTTCCATAACAACAGCTCATTAACCATCACCACCGTGTGGCTAACAGAACCCATCTACCCATTTTTTACTTTAATAGCCCGAAGCATGCTAACTGTGGATTTTGTGAGCTGAATGTAAGGCTGAACGACGAGCTGAACGTGGCTGAGCTTAAGCAATATAAACACGCAGTCTGAATGAAGGATTGTTTGAGAAATCAAAGCCTATAGATCAAAACTAAATTCCATGTATGGCTAGAATTGTTAATGTAACCACTAATAAGTCGTAAGATAACAAGATTTGACCAAAATTCATATGATAACGAATACATGCATACCTGGTCTACTTGATGGGATGAATGGCTAAAAGAATAACTTAATATATCAAAAATAGTGAAATTAATGCCATTCAGAGCAGATTTGATGATAAAAATAGTAACAAAATGGACACCAACACTGCCCCAAACCAAAGATATGCCAGGTCCCACTGAGAAAAAAAGAAAGAAATTAGGAAGAAGGCTGAGCTGCAATAGCAGCTGTCTTCGACTGGGATGATGAAGATATAGATTTGGCCTCGAGCTCCCTGAATTGGTCCTTTAAGTAATTATATCTCATCCTTAGGGCAATATGGGACGCTGTTTTGGCGTTAACCAAACATTCAATGTCTTTTACTTGTGCACACAATGCCTTATTTTCTTCATGGAGCTCGGAAATTGTTTCCACATAGCTTTGATTTTGGTCTGTCAACCGGTGCTATTACTTGGATCAACTTATCCATCTCCTGCTGAGCCAGAATGAGCTGCTCTTTATAATGTTCAGGGCTCTTTGGGGGACTCAACTCTTTTGAAAATGTTTCACACTCAATAGTATGACCTTCAAGATTTTTATCTTTGTTGTGTGCAGGAGGAATTTCAGCAGCAGAGGCTTCACTCATTCGAGCGGATGCATTGGCCAATGTGAGGAGGGGTGATTCAAAGGTATGATCCTCCGACTGGATATTTGAACATGATGGATAAACGATAGTCTGAATGACAGACTAGTTGATGGACTGGTCACAATTTGATCTCGTAGATTTGGTGGGTTATGAAAAGAGTGGAGGTTCCAAAGTAGGGTCACCAAGAGTAAGTTTAGGAGAAGGTGATGACTGGGAAAGGTACACATCACCTAAGGGACTTTCATCAAACCGTACACGTTTAGCATTTGGTTATGCTTGGGTATGATGAAGTTCTTGAGAAGAAGAAGATTTGACAATAGATAAATGAGGGTTCAGTATCTCAAAAACAAAATGATCCCAGGTTTGTCCTTTCTTTTCTTACTAGTGAATGATTAGAAGCTTAATAAGAAAATGGTGATACAAGGTTTGTCCTTTATTTTCTAACTGTATTTTTCCTGACTTGGCTAGACATCTTCTCCAAACTCTTCAGGAAATAAAATGGGAAGTTAAGGGTCTGATTGTTGACAAAATGAGCTAACAATTTGAAATGGCAAGATTTAAAGACAATGAACTTACCCTCGCAAGTTATTAAGTGGATGATAATAGTTAGAAGATCCAAGTACTCCGGCTTGATCCATTCTCTGTGAAAACCTTTGGTACCACCAACGTGTTGAAAATCAGTCTTCAGGGAAAATTCATGATCCTTCCATGGAAGGAAAAGATGCTTATGCCATCGGGCACCTTCCCTCAGGAGCTGGGTAGCTAATGCTATTGACTCTTCTGTCATGAAGAAAACAAGATGGCCAACCCTGGCCATCTTGCCATCAAAACCTTTGGCGAACAGTAATGAAATATTGTCATCGTGGCCTTGGATAAGGTAGAGAAATGGTTCCCAACCTGCTCGCAAAAACACTTCACAGCAGGCTTTAAACTCAGAAATGCGAAGGAGGTCCTAGTAGCTACCAGGCTCATAACAAATAGGCATTGTTGATAGAGGAAGGGGGATGTAAAAACAGATATGAGAGGTGCAAGAATTTGCAGAGGATGCGTCTTAGATGGAGAGCAAACAGACTGAGGATAAATTCACGTGATCACCAATTTAAACTAAGGTCCGTTTGATTGTTTAAATGACAATGGACAAGGGCTTGGCATGCTTGAACAGATCGCATCTGTCATTCAAATATCTTGAGTTAAGTGCTGGCGTAAATCCAGTGAATACGTGTGGTTTAGAGAATATTCAACCATGTCCAAAGCCGAGCTTTGGATAGGTTGAATGTAATTCACGTAATGAGAATAGATTACACGTGAGAGATCATGATTCAGTTGATATGGTGGCAGGTCGTACAATAGGATAATATCGAATGGCAGTCATGTAATGATTCACAATGATGCATAATCCATTCGTTTAATGGAGGCGATATGGATAAGAGAGTGAAGACATCTGTAAGATCGATATTTGATTGATCCCTGTCATGATTAGCCAATAAAACTTATCAAAAATATTCAAATTTGAATATATTAGCATATTAAATAAAGCTGTTATGGGCTATGGTTTCATTCTGCACTCCATTCAGAACGTCATTTATTTGCCTCATTCGGATCGGCATTCAACCCGTCATTCAGTCCTTCGTACATACTTTTGTTTGTACAAGATCTTATTTTTGATGCAGACCGAAGCTAATTTTACAGAGAATTTCTGAAGCTGTTAGTGCACAAAAGATGCTGTAAACTTTGCTTTTCTGGATCTTTAGTTGCATTCCTCTTTTTGTTCTTGATTAGATCAATTTTTCTTTTGCTTTTTCATTAACCTGAAAACACCTGTCATTGTATCGGTGATAAATAAAATTTTCATAAAATTCAGAGAGTAAGAACAGTTCTAATCTCCCCCCCCAAACAAAAAATATGGTGTGTCCTCAAGCCATCAGATAGAAAATGATTATAAATTAAAAATTTTCAATTGAAAGTCTTACATATAGCTTTTAAAAAAAAAATATTGTGATAATTTTCATAAGGAAATGAAATATTAACTAACAAATGTAGATGATTCAGATATCTACCTTTATAAAAAAGAATACAACAGTGCTTAAAAGACCATATGAAGAATAATAGTGTAAGAGATGTGAAAAATGCCATAGGAAAACTAGTCGTCCATGACTCATTGTAATGATCTCTTGTCATCCAAAGAATATAGATAAGGTTCACCATAAAATTGGTGAGATCTACTATAATTATGGGTCCCATTTCTAGGATAGTCATATCCTAGATATTGTTTGAATTAGATGACAAGGTCAAAGTCCATTTTACAGCTATTATCTGATTACAGTATACATAATTAGCCTAAACATGTGTTTGTATACTCGAGGGTTTTTATGAGTTATGTGAATAGCAATGCATTAACCAAACCTCTTTTACCCGATATTGACCTGCTGCTAGCAGGCCTTTTCAGTACCCCGACGGGTTTATCTTGGTACCATGCAAGCATAGCCCCGCTGCTAGCGAGCCTGTTCAGTACCCCGATGGGTTTACTTGCATTTACCGAGCTTCCTTGTTTAAGATTTTACTTAGCATGGACCCTCTGCCAGCGAGCCTGTTTAGTACCCCGACGGGTTTGCTTTGTATAATGATATACATATAATTTTTTGTAAGGAAGCTGGTTGGCACTAGAGTGTGCTAAGCCTGTTAAACACATAATTCAAAATTTAGCACAAACCTTATGAGTAACTTTATTTATAATGGCCTAAATTATAGATCATGCCAAAAGATAATAACCTAAAGCTGTTCTTTGACTTCACAATCTATCTTCTTCATAAAAAGGTCAGTAATGTTCTCCACAAAATAGAAAATATCACCCATTTTTAGGCTACCTTTTAAAGGTGCTTTAGAGACAAGTTTTGATAATGAGTCAAGGATGAACTAGCAATCCATAGGTGTAAGATAGAGTTTTGTGGAGATCATAATAATTAAGGTCTTTTAAACAACTCTTCTAATGATAAATTAGGAGTGTGCATGTCTAAATCAAATACCATACACAAAATCATAAAGAAAAGTGGTTATAAATGATATCAAGAATGCTTTTACTAAATTTTTTCAAAATTAACAGTAACCGAAAGAAAATGAGAGTTATAAATATTTCTTTCTAGAGCACTTCCATTTTTGCGTAATATCACATAAGCTAATTAAAAAGATAGGGTTCTTGTGACTAAGCTGCAAAACCACTTGTCAGATGATTCAAATTTTATTTTAAACAAAAACATATGTACAAAACAAATTATGTAAAATTTTCAAAATTTACGAAAGGAAAGAGAGTCTTCTTGTTTTATTGACAATATTTTACAAACTGATCATAATAGATTTCCTATAAAAAGACAATAAGTTGTTAGAAATGACTCATTATTATTGAAAATCAAAAACATATTTACATATATACAAAAGAAGATAACCCAAAATAATTCAAGGACTGGGAGGAGGAGGAATGACTTCCTCTTCTACCAGTTCCATTTCCTCTTGCTGTAAGGCATTCCGCACAAAATCTTGTTTAGATATTGGTTGATGATAAAGTCTAAGTCTATGTCCATTTACAACAAAAGAAATTTGCGAATCATCAATTGTCTTAATTTTAACGGATCCATTATCAAAAGCTGTAACAATTTCATATGGACCCATCCAACGAGTAGTTAACTTACCTTTAAAATTTTTGTATCTTGAATAAAAAAGTAGTGCCTAGTCTCCAATTTTGAATTTTTTTTGTTTAATGTATCTATCATGCCACTTTTTTGCGTTGGTTTTGTATTAAGATTGTACATTGAATAAAATCTTTCCTAATCTCGTCTAATTCATTTATTTGCAGGATTTGTTGATTCTGTGCTTCTTCTAAGTTCATCCCTAATTGTGCAGCCATACAAAAGGTTTTAACTTGAAATTCAATGGGTAGAAGGACTTGTTTACCATAAATGAGTTCATAAGGTGTGTGACCAGTAGTGTTTCTCCAAGTTATTCTATAATCCCCTAGAGCTTCAAGAAGCCTATCTGCCCAGTCTTTGTGGTGTAACTGGATAGTTTTAGTTATGATGGATTCTAATACTTTATTGGTGGATTCTACCTGACCATTGGCTTGCAGGTGATATGGTGAATATTTACAATGTCTAAACCATATTTTTCAGTAAGCTCTTTCATTAATTTGGAGGTAAACTGAGACCCTTGGTCAGTTACAATTTCCCTAGGTACACCGAATTGGGTAAATATTTCTTCATAAATGAATTCCACCACAGATTTCTCCGTGGCTCGAAATAAAGCTTTGGATTCTACCCATTTGGTGACATAATTTGTACAGAATAGGATGTACTTCTTCTTGCGAGACATAGGGGAAATTGGTCCAACGAAATATAGAGCCCATTTTTCAAATGGCTCAATCATAACTTGGGGTTGTAAAGGAATCTCATCGGATGGTGTAGGTCTACCCATTCTTTGAAAACTGTCACATCCCTTGACATACTTGGCAGCATCTTTGAAGATGCTTGGCCAATAGTACCCAGAGTGCAATACTTTGTATGCTGTTCTCTTATCAGAAAAATGCCCACCGCAAGGTCCACCATGACATGCATGTAGGATCTCTGCCATCTCGTCCTCCCGTACGCATTGTCTAATAATAAGTTCAGGGCCAGTACGAAAGAGATCATTATCTACCCAATAATAATTGGAACTTTGAACTATGATCCTAGGTTTCTCTGGTGGGGAGAGATGGTTAGGTAGCTTTCCAGCTGCTAAATAATTGGCTATGTCTGCAAACCATGGGGTCCGAACAGATACAACGAACAAATGTTCATATAGGAAGCTATCATTATCGTCAACTTGAATTCGAGAGAGAAAATCAACTACTACATTCTCTTTATTGGAACGATCAACAATGGTGATCTTGAATTCTCGTAACAAAAGAAGCCACCGAGTTACTCTGCCATTGGTGATAGGTTTTTTCATTAAAAACTTGATGGCGGAGTGGTCATTGTGTATAAAAATTTCATATCCTGTGATACAATGACGAAACTTGTTCATGGAGTAGACTACTTCTAGAAACTCTTTTTCAGTAACAATGTATTTTGATTATGCAAGAGTCAAAGTTTTACTAGCAAAGTAGATGGCATGTGATGTTTTTCCCTCCTTTTGACCTAAAATTGCCCCTATGGCTATGTTGGAAGCATCAGTGGATATATGGAAAGGAAGGGACCAATTTGGGCCTCTAAGTATTGGTGCCACTGATAGCTTGGCCTTAAGAGTTTCGAAGGCTTGTTGACACGGTTTAGCCCATTGAAATTCCATGTCTTTCATGAGTAGTTTGAACATAGGTGTGGCTATCTTAGTGAAATTTTCAATGAAACGTCTATAATAGACGACATGGCCAAGAAAACTTCTTACTTTCTTCGGAGTCTTTGGAGGAGGAATATTAACAATTATTTCGATCTTGGTGGGATCCAACTTGATACCTTGAAGAGAGACATGATGTCCCAAAAATATGCCCTCAGTTAGTAGCATTTTACATTTTTCATGACTAAGAGCTAAGTTTGTTTCTTGGCACTGAATAAGAACTATTTCGAGGTTATCAAGGGCTTCCTGGAAGGTATTACCATAAATTGTAAAATTATCCATATAAACTTCTACACAGTCGTGGATGAGATCAACAAAGATTCCTTGAACTACAAGTTGGAAGGTAGCAGGTGCATTGCAAAGGCCAAAAGGTAACACTCGATAGGCATAAGTGCCCCAAGAACAGGTAAAGGTTGTCTTATCCTGATCCTCAGGTGCTATCAGTATTTGATTGTAACCACTATACCCATCAAGAAATGAAAAATATTGTTTCCCCGATAAGGTGTCTAACACCTGATCGATGAAAGGAAAGGGAAAGTAGTCCTTAAGAGTGGCCTTGTTCAGTTCTCGAAAGTCCACACAGATACGTCATTTTCCTGTGACTTTCTTTGGAACTATCACCAGAGGAGAAACCCATTTACTGTTGGAAATTTGGTAAATGAATCCAGCGTTAAGGAGTTTTTGTAATTCATCCTTTACTATATCCTTTAATGTTGGGTTCATTCTTCTCTGGGGATGCCTAAAAGGAGGGATGTTCAATTCTGTGTAAATGTGATGGATACAAGTGTTTGGGTGTATACCTTTCATATCGGTATACTCCCATGCAAATTCTCCAGTTTGACTCTTGAGAACTTTTAGTAATTGTTTTTGCTGACTCTCAGCTAAACCTGCATTTATATGCAGAAATTTGTCGGTACTAACCTCACACGGTATGGTATAGTATCATAGGTGTTCTTCGATTGTGAAGACACAGGGTGTACTTGTAAATGTTGAGAGGATCATGTTTTCTTGGAATTCGTCTCCAAAGATCTGGTCAAATTGGGAAAAAGATTGAGGAAAATCTACACATGTTGTGGAAGAGATAAATTGGTTCAACACGTTCTTGGTATTTTGCTCTTGAAGTGCCCGAGAGAAATCACTAACCAGGGAAAGTTCTTCCAAGTTCTCATCTCCAAAAGGACAATCTAACCAAAACAAGTTTTCAGTTATTGGCTGAGATGGTGGGTATAAAGCTAGTTTTCTTGTAGAGAACCCATCAAAGATAACCATCTCTCCATCCCTACATCCTATAAATGCATTGGGAGTATCTAACCAAGGTCTTCCCAAAATATTGGGGTGACCTTTGGAAGGGTCTTTTGATTCAATGACCATGAAGTCCACGGGGATATTCCCATGAGGCTACTGATACAGTGATGTCATTTAATATCGTAGTAGGTTGAACCATAGTGTGATCTGCTAATTCTAGCATTGTTGGGGTAGGGTGAAGGAATCTTCCTAAATTGAGAGTTTCTAAAACTGTGGTAGTCATCAAATTGATAGAAGCTCCTATATCAATACATGTGTTCCCTATGGTGGTGTTATTGATGATAACAGTCACCACAGGGTTTCTTGGGTTTGAATATTTTGGTATTCTAGGTTGGTTTTCTATGCAATCTGAAATTTCTCATATTACATGAATCGTTGGAGGATCTTTTTGTTTTCTCCCTGGTCTCTTAATACAGTGTTCCTTTATTACCTTACTATAGATTGGAATATCCTTAATGGCTTGTAATAAAGGGATCTTAATGCAAATATTTTTAAATTCGTTAATGATATCATACTCTGGAAAAGTTACAGGTGTTTCTATTACTAGATGCTCTGGATATGGAGGTGACTTTTCCCTTGGAATTACTTCTTTGTGTGGATGGTTGTGTGCTAACGATTTAGAAACAACCACATCTTCAAGAATGGCATCATTCAAAACTTCACTAGGTATGTCTTCTTCATTCTCTTCTTTAATAACAATTGATGACTTGGGATTATCTTGCAAAACTCTTCCAGACCGCAATTGTATCTCATGTATTGGCGCGGTCGAAATGACATATGATGGAAGAGGTAACAACCCAATGTTGTTAAGAGATTGGGTTGGTTTGTTGTTAGGATTCGGTATTGGTTGTGCAGGTAATATTGTGGGTCTTGGATGATTCATGTTTTGGAAATGGTGAGGTTGATTCGGGATAGGGGGTAGTGAAAGAGGCACAAATCCAGGAGGAAGTTGCTGAATATTAGGTGAGTAAGGATATTCAGGCATAGGAGGAGGTGTTTGAGCATAAGCTTTCCCTCTCCATCCATGTGGCCATTAATGCTATTGAGCATTCTGAGGAGGGTACTGCAATGGCCAATTTTTCCAACCTGAAGTATTCCATTGTTGAGGAGGTTGATAAGGATAGTAATAAGGTGGAATTTGTGATGAATCTTGATATGATGGTTGATCTCTAGGTTGCCAAAATTTACAATCTTGTATACAGCTTGTAATCCAGGCAACGATGGGCAATCATTGGTTGGATGTTCTTCTGTACATAGGTGACAGAGTGAAACATTATTTAATGGACATTCTCGTTGAGGATGTTTAGTTCTACACCTAGGACAAAAAACACTCATTGTTGCACACTCTTCATCTTGCATCTTTTTATCTTGTAGTGCATCTAATTGAGAACCCATGGCTCCTAGAATATCTATTTTAAAATTTTGCAATAGGTTTCCCAACTCTACCCTTGTAACTCCACCAGGGAAGGATGTGTTTCCTTTGGAATTCCTAGCATAAGTTTCTTGAAAGTGTCTTCCACCTTTCCCTCTGCTTCTAGAGTAATTCCTAAATAGTTCACAAATCTCTGCAAAAGATTTATGAGAAATATCTCCTACTTCCATGAGATTAAGGTTATCTAAGAATTCTTCTGAGATTCCCTTGAGGAAGAGTGTTCTTACTGCATCTTCTCGAAGATCACTATACTTGGACTTGTGTAACACATAGTTAAATCTCTCAAGATAGTATTCTAAGCTCTCGTCTTTGAGTTGTTGAATCTTAAAAATATAATTGCGAGAGTCCTTAGGTCTACATTAATCCTGATATTTTCGAAGAAATGCATTCTTCATGTCTTCCCAAGTTCTAATACTTGATTCTCCTAATCCCATGAACCATCGAAGAGAAGAATCTTCTAATGTGGCAAGAAAGAGTTTTAGCTTTTGGCCATATTGTAGGTAATGATAACTCCTACACAAAATGTCAAACTCGAATAAAAATGTGTCTGGATCCTCACTACTCTTCCCATAAAAGGTTGGTAGTGAGGAGGGAGGGATGTTTTTCATAGTAACATCTTGTGTAGTGTCTAAGATAGGGAACTTAAAGGTACCTTCAGTTCTAACTTCTCCATCTTCTTCATCTTGTCGGACACGATCTTCATTTTCATCCCCCATGAAGATTCTATTACCAAAGAGAGAAAATCTAAGTGGATCCTTGCTTGGTGAATATGGGATGTCCCAACGTTCTGTTTCAGGACACGGATTCTTCTTTTTTGGAGGAGAATTACTAGCTACGTGGGAACCCAGATCTGGAGGTCCTACTGTTGTTGTATCAATCTGTGAAATAACTATGTTCATAGAACTCTCAAAAAGAGCATCTACTTGTGCAGGATCGATAAAATCTACTAAGTCTGGACCACCTACTATTGAAAAAGTAGTGTCTTTGGGTTTTTGGACTAATGGAGAGTTAAGAGGACTTGAATTTTTATCCTTTTGAGTCTCATCTTGTCTAAGTTCAGTCTCAAGATGAGCTTGAGGTTTTTCTAGTGGAATTTTTGTATGAACAGACTGTTATGATGTCCCTATGTTTTCCCCTAGTTGATTTCCAGAAATGATTTCCTTTGCTTTCCAAGTAGGACTATCCCCTTTAGGTGTCTTCCGATACCTTTCTATTGAGTTAGTAGTTGGGGTGGAACACCCCCCATATAGGTTAGTAGGAAATTTAGTAGGGTTTTTAGTAAGAGAAATAGTTTTAATAAATCTACCTTGTGAATCTCTAGACCTATTCATGAAACAAATTATGACTAAAATAAGTTCTAACTGCATAACTGCTACTGCTGGGTTTTGGAGATGCATGTTATAACAGATGCGCAGGTTCTTACCTCTCATCTTACCACTCACCCGTCACCAGCCTATTTTCAAAGGAAAGAATATAACTAAACTTCAAAAGAGAGTTCAACTTATCTATGGCTGAATTCTACCTATCTTCTACAATTCCTCGACAACGGCGCCAAAATGTTGGGTGTGTGAGCTATCTCAAAGAAAACACCTAATATTTAATTATCGACTGGGGTTGGTAATCTTAGAGTTGAGGCAAAGTATATGCTAAGGTAGAATGGAACCTAATATTTTGGCTTGTTAGACCTTAAAAATATTTAATAAATAACAGATCGAAATATCTTTCAAAATGAAAAACCGAGTCAAACTTCAGAAAAACAATAAAAAGAATTAAATCAACTTAGTTAAACAAATGAACTAGAACAGTATCTGTTAGAACATTATTACACCTAGGTACCTTAATCATTTATGAAATGATGGTTAATTAGTACCAAACAACTTAATAATTGCATCCCCAAGTTGGTTAGTGGGTAAATGGTCATTTAGCTTGAACCAATTGGCAATGTGGACAAAACTGAGCATTGTGCCAAGTCAAACTAGCTATTGGGTGCACCCTCCCAGTCATTTATTGCTTCCTGCATGTCTAGGGTGCTCTTATCCCTTGTTTTGTGGGATTCTCTTTGACTAAGGGGGCACATGCTCAGAATGTGGACAAACTTGCCTCTTTTGCCCATTTTTAGCCAATTCTAGCTGCCTAACCTCTAACCAACCAGATTCTCCACATGTGTGAGGTCACATGGGCTTGTCCAATCATTCCCAATGTTCACATAGCAATTTCAAACCAGTATGGGATGGTTTGGGATATTTTGGTCAACCTAGGGGGGTTTGAGCTATTTCTAGGCTAGATTAGTGTGAACACTCCATATGGATTCGAATTGTTCCTATTTGTATAAAAGGAGGTTCTTAACCTATTTTGAGGTTGGAATGTTAATAATATTTACATTATTCACCCATTTCATGTGTTCTTGTTCTTAATTTTACATATTTATGCCTATTCTTGTAAATGTGTTGCAATATTTTCACTAGTGAGGAATCCATAGTAGCTAGGTTCTGCTGTGAATTAGATTTTACATGGTATCAGAGTTCTTGGAGCTACCATTCGAACCAACAAGACTATTTTAGTGGGTTGCCAGAAGCAGTGGAGAAACCACAGAATTCTTGAGGCCATTGCATTGAGTCCATTGGATAAATCTAGTGGCTCTTCTCAGGTGTGATGCTCTCTCGAATGCACCCACTATCAAACAGGGTCCGAATCTGTTAGTGTAGATCCCTCCTGAGTGATTTGAGAGTTGTTTGCAGGTATTGAAGATCAACATTGTCAGCAAGTGTGTGAGCAGCAGAGAAGAATGGAGCCATCTCACCCAAATGTGCTTACTCCCTTCAACTATTTCGATTGGAAGGCAGAAATGGTGATTTTGCTGAGATCTAAGGGTCTCTACAGAATTATGATGGGCAGTGAGGTGGAGCCAAACTCAGCTGTGGATAAATCCAAGTTTTTTAACAGAATGGATGAGGCATTTGGCCTCCTTTGTCTCAGCATTTCAAGAGACCTCCTGTTTCATGTAGAAAGTCTAGCTACTCCAAATGAAGTTTGGCTCAAGCTTGAGTCTTTGTTTGGAAATACTGATGAGATGAGAGGCCACCAACTCGAAAATGGGCTTGTTTCACTAAGATTAGGGAATTTTGATTCCATCCAGGACTTCTTCACCAAGTTCAAGAGCTTGGTCTTGTAGATTCGACAATGTGGCCTAGAGAAGAAAGAAGAACAGTTGGTATTGTCCATTCTCTCCAAACTGGGTTCTGAATACTCAGTTTTTGTGTCTTCCTTCAACTCCACAAGGCTCACAGTTAGAGGTTGGAAGATGCCACCTTTGGCTGATTTCATGGAGATGCTAACTCAAGAGCAAGACAAGCTCATCTTGATGGGCACCATCAAGCAAAAAGACCAAGTTCTTGCAACTGGAGATTCAAAAAATGGAAGAGGCAAGCAAAAACCAAGGGGGCCGAAACCTCAAGAGAAGAAGAAGAAGGATGAGAGGCCCAAATACACTGATGGGGTTTTGAATCCTTCCAAGAACAAGGGAAAGAAGGCCGAGAAGACAAAATGTAGCTACTGTCAAAGGGGTTTTCACCCAGAGAGTTCATGCATGAAGAAAACCATAGACATGATGACCCATCTCCTACAGAAAAACAATATTCCTCTTCCTGAAAGTTCCAAGAAGAAGGAGAGCGTTTCTGAAGACAAGGAGAGATGCCATGCTTTGGTGACTTGTACATCTCATTCATCCTTGTTCATCATTGATTTAGGTGCCTCAAGGAACATGGCTTCTTCAAGAGATTCGTTCTCTAATCTTGCACCTTACAGTGGTCCCTCCATTCGCATGGGAGATGAATCAGAAATCCCTACTCATGGCATTGGGAAAATATCTACGGAGAATGGGTTATTCTCCAATGTGCTATATGTACCAAATATTGCACCAAACTTGCTCTCTGTATATCAAATGACACATATTGGAGCAGCAAAGAAAGTTGTCTTCACTCAAAATGATGTGGAGATATCAGAAATTTCCACCGGAAAAATTGTTGCAATGGGTGTTGCAAACCATGATATGAAGATGTACAAGTTCTCACATTTTCTTGGGTTCTCTTACTCAAATGCCCTTCTGTCACATGGAAATGAAGTCAGCAAGCTATGGCATGAGAGATTTGGGCATCTCAACTATAGATATCTCCAAGCATTGAGCAAAGAGGAGATGGTTGAAGGGCTGCCACAAATCAGAATTTCCAATGGCACTTGCAAAAGGTGCATTGTTGGGAAACATGCTGAAAAGAAGTATGAGAAAGGGAAGGCAAGGAGAGCTACTGAACCTCTTGGTTTAGTACATTCTGATCTAATTGGTCCACTCCCCACTCCCTCCTATGGCTGCAACAAATATGTGCTCACCTTCATCGATGACTACTCAAGGTACTGCTGGTTATTTTTCCTTAAGCAAAAATTTGAAGTCTTTGAATGTTTCAAAATTTTCAGGAGTATGATTGAGAACTTTAGTGGGAAGTCCATGCAAGTTTTGAGAACTGATAATGACAAGGAGTATGTCAATAAGAATCTGTAGCAGCTCTGTTAAGAGCATGGCATTCAAATGCAACACTCAGTTCCCTACACACCACAACAAAATGGTGTTGCAGAGCGCAAAAATATAGCACTGAAAGAGATGGCAACTTGCATGATGCAAGCAAAGGATTTGTCTCCTAAACTGTGGGCTGAAGCTATGAACTGTGCTGCATATGTTCAGAACAAAGCACCACACAAAGCATTGCAAGGAATTACTCCATTTGAAGCATGAATGGGCCAAAAACCCAATGTTTCACATTTCAGAATTTTTGGCTCAAGGGCTTGGGCCATAATTCCACCAAAGAAGAGAAAGGCCTTGCAACCCCAAAGCAAGGAGTTAATCATGGTTGGGTATGTAGAGGATTCCAAGGGATACAAGCTCTTTGATCCATCCACTCTCAAAATCTTCATCGAAAGAAGTGTCCAATTTGAAGAAGAAGAGTTTTTACAAGCTAGTGAACAAGGTGATGGGGAATGCACATATCCTCTTCTTGATGAAGATGTAAGTAGTGGTTCTTATTTTGATATTTATGATTCTGATATTTCTGAAGATGATGTTGATATGGACTCTTATCACGACCCTCCCTCAAGGCCCAAGTGGGCAGAGAAAACAATACAAGTTGCTGGAGAGCTTGCGGGTGATCCCCAAGATGCTAGGAAAACTAGATCTCAGTTTCACAATTCCTTTGCATGTGATAATTATGATATGAGTAATGCATGTTATTTAATGGTTGGATATGATCCAAATTCATTTTCAGAAGCATCTACAGACCCAAGGTGGCAATTAGCCATGCAAGAAGAGATGAACTCACTCCATGAAAACAAAACTTGGGATTTGGTCCCTCTTCCTCCCAAGAGGAAACTAGTGCAATGCAAATGGGTTTATAGAACCAAATTTGGATTTGATGGCTCTGATCTGAAGTATAAGGACAGGTTGGTGGCTAAGGGTTACTATCAGGTCCAAGGAGTGGACTATACAGAGACATTTGCACCGGTGGCAAAGATGGACTCCATAAGACTAGTTTTGGCCATTGGGGCTTCCAAGCGATGGGAGGTTCATCACATGGATGTAAAGAGTGCCTTTATTCATGGGGATCTGAATGAGTAGATATATATGCAGCAGCCTGAAGGTTTTATTTCTGATCATACACTTGTTTGCAGGCTGAACAAATCACTCTATGGTCTCAAGCAAGCTTCTAGAGCATGGTATGCAAAAATGGACAATTTTCTGCTATCTTTGGGGTTTGAGAGGTGTAAGTCTGATCCAAATGTGTATATGCAGCAGAATGGTGATATGATATTGATGATAGTACTATTTGTAGATGATATTTTGATAACAGGTAGTAGCACCAAAGAATTGGGCTCATTAAAAGCTTCATTACACAATGCATTTGCAATGACTGATCTAGGCTTGTTGAGACAATTTCTAGGCTTGGAAATTGAGCAAACTGTGAATGGAATTTCTGTCACCCAAGCAAGGTATGCTTCAGATTTGTTGCAGAAATTTAAGATGGCTGAATGTAAACCAACAAATTTCCCATTCCTATCTGGAGTTAAGCTAAATGAGTGGGGTTCTTCTCTACTAGTTGACAGCTCGTTGTATAGATAGCTTGTTGGAAGCTTGCTATATCTTACTCATTCTAGACCAGATTTGTCATATGCTGTTGGGGCTATTTCTAGGCACATGCAGGAGGCTCATGAGTTTCATTGGAAGGCAGCCAAGAGGATCCTCCATTATGTTAAGGGTACCAAACACTTTGGTATCCATTATGCTGCTAGTTCATCTCTTGAACTAGTAGGATTTACTGATTCTGATTGGGCTGGTGATTGTATTGATCGAAAATCAACTTCCAGTTATGTTTTTATGATTGCACATGGAACTATTTGCTGGTCAAGCAAGAAACAACATACTATTTCCTTATCTTCAGTTGAGGCCGAGTACAGGGGAGCAGTAAATGCAGCCACACAATGTGTTTGGTTGCAAGGTATTCTTGCAGAATTCGGGATTGTTTTTTATTCAACCACTATTATTTGGTGTGATAATCAAAGTACAATCAAGATTTCTACTGATCCAGTTCAGAGTCAAAGGACCAAGCACATAGAGATACACATGCATTTCATTCAGGGTTTGGTGCATGACCGGACCATAGCATTGCAGTATTGCCCTTCAAGTGAGCAAACTGCTGATATTTTCACCAAGTGTTTTACCGAGAACACCTTCACTTACCTCAGATCTTTGCTTGGGGTGAGTGATGCATGGTGATGATTGGTGTATTATGATATATGCCACATGTCCATTTTAGAGGGGAGGTTTTATTTCCCATGTGGTTTTCCTCCTTACCTTGGTTACATGAACAAATAAATTTTTATGATGTAAAAGGTGACTTGAGCCTAGTTTTCAAGGCCTTATTTTGATATTTCACTAAGTCTAGCTTAAGGGGGGGTGTTAGAACATTATTACACCTAGGTACATTAATCATTTATGAAATGATGGATAATTAGTACCAAACAACTTAATAATTGCATCCCCAAGTTGGTTAGTGGGTAAATGGTCATTTAGATTGAACCAGTTGGCAATGTGGACAAAACTGAGCATTGTGCCAAGTCAAACTAGCTATTGGGTGTGCCCTCCCAGTCATTTATTGCTTCCTTCATGCCTAGGGTGCTCTTATCCCTTGTTTTGTGGGATTCTCTTTGACCAAGGGTGGACATGCTCAGAATGCAGACAAACTTGTCTTTTGCCCATTTTTAGCCAATTCTAGCTGCCTAACCTCTAACCAACTAGATTCTCCACATGTGTGAGGTCACATGGGCCTGTCCAATCATTCCCAACGTTTACATAGCAGTTTCGAACCAATTTGGGATGGTTTGGGATATTTTGGTCAACCTAAGGAGGTTTGAGCTATTTCTAAGCTAGATCAGTGTGAACACTCTAGATGGATTCGAATTGTTCCTATTTGTAGAAAAGGAGGTTCTTAACCTATTTTGAGGTTGGAATGTTAATAATATTTACATTATTCACCCATTTCATGTGTTCTTGTTCTTCATTTTACAAATTTATGCCTATTCTTGTAAATGTGTTGCAATCTTTTCACTAGTGAGGAATCCATAGTAGCTAGGTTCTGCTGTGAATTAGATTTTACAGTATAAAATCATACTACTCTACCTTATAAATTAATAAGGGAAACTGATTAAAAAGCAAACTACTGAAAATGGAAACTATACAATTTCAGATTCTATCTAAGAATTAGAAAACAACTGTAAATAAATTAGAGACCTATCTATGAAATGGATTAATTTGATGACAAATTACATAAGCAGAAAGCTATATTGATCAAAGCAAATTGCAAACTGTTAAATAATTTCAACAACTATTTCAAGAGAAACATCTATTCCCATGTAACAGGAACTGGAGTGAATGTATCGTAATGGCTTTCAAATGTAATAGCAAAACTAAACGGAAGTAAATATAGTCTAACTTAAACAAAGATATGTAAACTACAAAGAGAGAAATTACAGTTAACTTTAAACATTCTCATCTATCTACTATCCATGAACAAAATAATATGATACTAATAAAAACTAGAAACAAGTAGAAAACTTAATAAAGATATTTACTTCTAAACTTGATTTGTAAGCAAGTAGAAAACTTGATAAAGATATTAATATAGAAGCAAGTAGAAAACTTGATAAAGATATTAATTTAGAAACAAGTAGAAAACTTGATAAAGATATTAATTTCCAAATCCAAATGCTATTCCATGAACATCTTCATTATTTATCTAAAGAAGGAATTGATCCTAATCTTAATGAAGGAAATGATCAGAACTAGAATACTTGAAGAATGAAATTATTAACTTTATTATAACTAAGCCTTAAAACTAGACTAGGAATAAGACTGATAAATTCTGAAACAACAACATGTTAGCAAAATAAATATGAAAGACATAATTGAAAGACAGTTAAAGCAAACTAAGAATGATAACAGGATTTGAATTAAAACTTTATGAAATGTTAAACAAAGGCCAAAATACGGTTAAGAATACTAATTAAGAGCAGGAAAGATTACAGTAAAGAAAACTAAGGAACTAAATTCAAACTAGCATAAAACAGTGCAGAAAGAGTAAAAGTTCAAATGACGATCCGAATGACAGTCCGAATGGAGGAAAAACGAATTAAACTAAGGAAAATGAGAGTTTTGATGAGCTTGACGTCAGCTGGAGAATGTAGATGAACCTACAAGGCAAAGAAATTAGTGAGAAGACTTGTTGAGAAGCTAAGATAATAGAAAGCAACCTATTCTAATCATGGTTGGAGAGATAAACTATTCCTATTCTATACTAAAGCAAGATTGAGATGAGAGGAGAGAATTAACCTACAGCTACAGAGAAGAACTAATTAATTCTAACTATTAACAGAGCTTGAAACAATAACTAACTAAGTTCTATGTAATTGCAGAGGATTAGAAAAACAAACTATCTAGTTATAAAAGATTGAAATGAAGCTAGCAAAACTATACTTCTGGTCGACCATTTGATAATTCTGTAAACACAAATTATGTTAGCAGCACAATATAAATTACAGAAAAGAAGAAAGATCAGATATAGGAAAACGAATTAATTACATGTACATGAAAATAGACTAACTATTTGCAGAAGAGGAAATACAAAAAACAAAGACAAAACCTCTGGTTGATGAGGGGCCCTTCCCAACAATCAGAGATGGAAAAAACTGAACTGATTAGCTACTCAGAACATCAACAAACTAGAACTTCCATTAACTTGAGAAGATTACCAAATGTCTGCTATCTGCTGGAATTTCTACGAACTATCTGCTAATCTGATGATCTTCTTCAATTACGAACTAACTAGACTAACTCTGTTTCTGTCTACAAGCATCTATTTATACATTTTACAATGGATGAGAAGGTTGAAAGATTTGACCTCTCTAATAACAGAGGCATTTATGAATAACTGGCTGCTTTGAATGGTGCGTGACAGCATAGGGAGCATCTTCCAGGCTTCATGGGGTCGATTCCTTCACGAGGGAGATGCAACGTCGATATCCTTTGACATGGGAAGAGAGGTAGCACGCTGGCAAGCTGAACGAATGGAGGAGAGGGCTGCTGTAGCACTGTCGTGGCAAGGTGTTGTGCTAGCAAGATGAACGTGTGCGACCTGGACTTCTTCCAGAACACCGGCGTGAACATGCAGCGTGATTCTAGGATGAATGTGCAGGAGAATCAACATGTTGGAGTGTTGACGTGGATGTGGGACGCGATGTCGATATTGGTGAGCATAGGGATGAATATTCCAGAACACAAGCTCATTAACCATCACCATCGTGTGGCTAATAGAACCCACGTACCCGTTTTTGACTTTAATAGCTCGAAGCATGCTAACCGTGGATTTTGCAAGCTGAATGCAAGGATGAACGATGAGTTGAATGGGGCTGAGATTAAGAAATATAAACACGCAGACTGATTGAAGGATTGTTTGAGAAATCACAGCCTGTAGATCAAAACTAAATGCCATGCATGGCTAGAATTGTCAATTTAATCACTAATAAATCGTAATATAACAAAATTTGACCAAAATTCACATGATAACGAATACATGCATACCTAGTCTGTTTGATGGGTTGAATGGCTAAAAGAATAACTTAATATATCAAAAATAGTGAAATTAATGCCATTCAGAGCAGATTTGATGATAAAAAATAGTAACAAAATGGACACCAACAAATATCGAGAGGACCCTTTCGAGTGGTTGGTCATGCCTTTCAGCTTGACTATTGATCCAAAAAAATTCATGAGGATGATGGATGCTATTATCCAACCATTCAAAAATGATTTTTTGGTCGTATATCTAGACGATAACCTCATCTACAACATGACTTGGGAATAACATTTTCAACATATCCATCCGGTCCTCAACACCCCGCCATAGCACAAGTTATATTCCAATCTAGAGAAGTGCTCATTTGGCATGGAGAGGATTTATTATCTAGGATACATCATGGAAGAACATGGTGTGCATGTGGATATGACCAAGATCTAATCCATTCACAACTGGACAATCCTGATAACTCTCACAGAGCTTCGTAGCTTCCTAGGCCTTACCAACTTCTATTGCAAGTTTGTGTTGGGATTATCTAATATTGTTTGGACCCTTGGTTAGGCGACCAAAAATGGGTCTAAGGAAAATTTTATTTGGTCCAAGCCACGACAATAAGTATTTGAGGAACTTAAGCAACGCCTATGTTCAACTCCCTTACCTATCTTACTAGATCTGCAACAACCATTTGAAATGAGGACAAATGCTTCAGACTATGTTGTTGGCACAATCCTCACTCAACATGGCCATCTAGTGGTGTACCATAGTGATATTCTTTCAGATGCAGTCCGCAAGTACCCCACCTATGATAAGGAAATGTATTCCATTGTCCAAGCCTACTTCCAATGGAAACATTGCATCCTCGGAAAAGAGACGGTCATCCACATTGATCACAAGACCCTGTAGTTCCCGCAAACACAAGGAAAGTTATAGAAATATCACAACCAAAAGTGGTCCACATACTTGCATCAATTCCACTTGAACATTGGATATAAGAAGGGAAACACCAATCGAGTCGTTGATTGCATTAGTCAACCTCCAATAACAACATTGACCATGGTTCTCAACTCTTGTGGCAATGAGACCTCTTGGTGGAATCAACTATAGGACAGTGATCATGAATTCTCTCCCACCTATTAAGAACTAGGTGCAAGCACACTAGTGGAAGACATTCATCTTCAGGAAGGATTGATATGCCACTTGGTCCATCTCTATGTTCCTTCAAGTGAGTGTGCGAAGCTGATTTGGGAAGCACATTACAATTTGGTGGAAGGGAACTTTGGAACTGAAAAGACAGTGGCTGTATGGAAAAATTATTTTTATGTGCCCAAGATTCGACAAGATGTCAAAAATATATCAGATCATGCATTGCCTATGCCATCACGAAACATGCCATTAAGAAGAAGGGGTTGTACACCCCTCTTCCTACTCCTAATGGGCCATGGGAATCTATCTCCATGGTTTATATGTCAGGACTACCTTCAACCAAGCATGGTAATAACCTTGTGTTTGTCGTAATGGATCTCTCCTCTAAGATGGCCATTTTGATAGCTTGTAAGAAGAGCATCAACGCTGAAACCACTCCTAAGCTCTTCTTCGAGTGTGTTTGGGTTCACTTCGGGCTTCCAAAGACTATCATTTCAGATCGGTACAACAGGTTCCTAAGGACCTTCTGTTCCAACCTATGGTCATTGATGGATAACAAGCTCACCAAATCGACTTCTTTCCACCTCCAGAACGATGGATAGACAGAGCTAGTCAACTAGATGATTGTGCATATTCTAAGAATGTACAATTGTAAACATCCCTGCACATGGGATGAGAGTCTTCCATATTTTCAACATATCTATAACAAATACCTTCATAGCTCTACCGACCACAATCATTTTGAAGTGTACCTAAGGTTCCAATTGATGTAGCTCTTCCCATTGCATCCACACAGGAGGAACCTTCCCTTGCTCATACCGAGGATGGTAAGATCACCATATTTTTTGAATGAATCCAACACAGCTTCCCACAAGTCCATGAAATTTTGAAAAGAGCCAGTACCAAGTACAAGCAACAACATGACCAGCATCGGGTTTTACACAAGTTCCAAGTGGGTGATAGGGTTTGGTTGCATTTGTATAAAGAGAGGATCACAAGACCCCATTGCAATATTCATCCACTTCAACATGGTACGTACACCATCACCAAGGAAATCGATGAGAATGCGTTTTAATTAAGAATTTTTCCATTTCTTGGCCTGCACCTAGTATTTAATGTGGAGCTCCTTTGCCCACATTTTCCACCATTGCTGATTACATTGGAGATGGAAGAGTAGTTGAAACCTATAGATATTAACCATGAATGCATCGTATAGGAAACTAATGATATGATCATGGAAACATAGGTTAAGGGAACCCTCCATCAGAATATCCAACTCTATCGGGTTGTCAAAGAAGGGCAACTACTCTACCAAGGAAAGTGGCTCAGTAGGAATCAAGTTCAGTAGGATTTTCCCCATTTGACAGGGGTACTCAATGCAATGGATACCATTTATTCATAAGGGGGGAGGACTAATATATATGGATATTAGTGGCCACCCACCTATTCCACTGGCTCAAAACAATTTTCCTTTTTGGCAATTTTCTAGTAGTTTTTTATAGTTGTTTGGGTCTTGAACTTCTAGGGTTGTTTTGAGGCCCTAAAAAATGCTTTTTGGGTCCGCAATGGCCTAGAAAAAAACCATAGGATCTTGTTTGGGTTCAATCAACTATTGCACTCCTTGGATATATATTTCCAATGGTATACAGAGCACCCCAAACAAAGATCTTATGCAAAAGTTATGACCCCGAGAAGTTGACTACTCAAATAACCACCTTGGGGCCCGCAAACTTTGTGACGGTTCATATCCTAGGGTTATGTTTTTGGACGTTTAGGGTTCTTTCCATAATGATTATGATAAACAGAAACTTTTGGCCTCTTTTTTTATTCATATTTTTGGGAATGAGCGTATGTTGATGTATATGTAACTTCGGAATGTATTTCATATATATATTTATTGTACTCCTATAGAGATGTATTATTCCTCTACATGGAAGTGTCGTCATTTGTATTGACAAGTGTCGCAAGTGTGTTAACTTTCCAATGGGTTATTAGACCACCTTGTAACGGGTTGGCCCAGATTAATGTAACATGAGTTTATTGTGCTAAGCTAGACAAGTCGGCCCCTTAAGTTTATTGGGTAGTCAGGACAAGTATAAATAGAGATCTCCCGATCTCTATTTTGATCACTTCACAACTCACTCTTCCATCACTCGAAAAGTGGCACACATGTGAGGATGAGGATCAGCTACTAGGAGGAGTCTATCTCTGTGTATGTTGGTTGTACGTTGGTTGTACTATTGCTCTATCTATCTCTGAGGAAGTTGTGGGGTTTTTCACCTTAGGGTTTTCCCCACGGAAACTCTCTGTGTCTATTGTCTCTTTTGTTTTTCTTCTTGTGATGATTGACATGCTTGCTATGATTGATATGCATTGATATACTGTACATGTTATTCTCTCAGCAAAGATCCTACGGTATATTGAAATAATGCTAAAAAATTAACATGGTATCAGAGCTAACCTGAGAGGAAGACATTGTGCAGCGGTAGAAACTAGGGTTTCTTGTTTATTGGGTTTCTCTGCACATATTTTGGAAAAGTAATAGGATAGATTGACTCTCCTTAGCAAGGTGAATCTATCTGTCCAATCAAAATTCAGTTCTGAGCACTTTCAGTTTCGGCCTAAAAATTAGGGTTTCCTAAAAAATAGGAATTTCTGAAATTTGAAGACACAACTGGAAGCTCCTTGGACAAATCAAAGTTTAGAGCTTTGGATCAAGATTTTTGGCTCGGTAAATCTCCAGGAAACTCAAACCCTAATTTAGGGTCCTCCTAAGTGAATCCAGAAAGACTAAAAGGCATTTCTGAAGGGTGAAACTTTGCAGAACTCAAATTCTGAGTATACTAGGCTGATCAGCTCATCAAGGCACATCTTTCTATCCTTTCAAAAAGTTGAAATTCACATTTTGAATTTTTAGGGTTTCTTTAACAAACCCCAATCCAGGACCAGATCCAGTTTTCAGCAAATCAAGTGTTAAGACCTAAATATTTTCTATTTCCATTTGAAGTACTCTTTAAGATGTCTCACCACACCAAGCTTGAGGATAAGCGTGAAGGGGCTGATAACTTCCGAGCCTGGAAGTATAGGATTGGATTAATCCTGGAAGAGAATGAGTTGGAATCATATATAAAAGAAGAGATCCCTATCCCAGAGGATGAAGAGGCTAAGATAATGCATAAGAAGAACTTGGTCAAGGAAAAGAGAATCATTGCTGATTCTATCAAAGACCATCTCATACCACATGTGTCATCTCTGAAGACACCCAAGGAGATGTTTGACTCTTTAACCAAGCTATTTGAAGGGAAGAACATAAATCGAAAGATGACTCTGCGGAATCAATTGAAAGGGGTCAAGATGTTGAATGGAGAGACCATTAAATCTTATTTCTCCAAGGTCTCTCAGATCAAGGAACAACTTGAAGCTGTCGATGAAGTATTAGATAATGATGAAGTGGTTATGACTACTCTAAATAGCCTACCTAGGTCATGGGATTCTTTTATTCAAGGAATCTGTGCAAGAAAGAAATTGATCTCTTTTAGTAGACTGTGGGAGGAATGCTCTCAAGAAGAAGCAAGGCTTGTAGCACGAGAAGAAAAGATGGGAAGTGAAGACCAAGCTCTAGCAACTCACACTAAAAGGAGCAAGCCTAAGAGAGAGCCATCTTATACCAAGAAATATTCACACCACCATCAACATAAAGAGAAGAAATATTTCAGGTGCTTCACATGCAATGAGAAGGGACATTTTGCTGCAGATTGTCCCAAGAAGAAAAACAACAACTTCAACAAAAAGAAGAACAATAAGAAGAGATATCATGCTCATGCTGCTAAGGATGATGAACCTCCGAAGAAGAAGGCTAGAGCAGCAAGTGATGATGATGACTCATCAAGCAAAGAAGAGTATGTTCTAATCTATGCTCTCAATGGTACTATTTCTCATGGATGTAATGATTGGCTTATTGATAGAGGGGATTCCAAACACATGACTGGGTTTAAAGAATCTTTTGTAAATCTATCTAAACATGAATCACCCCTTAAAGTGAAACTTGGGGATGACTATCAATACCCTATCAAAGGAAGTGGTGAAGCCTCCTACAACCTAGATTTTGGAAAATCTTTGAAGATGAAAGAAGTTCTTTATGTACCTGGGCTCAAGAAAAACCTACTCTCCATATATGCATTGGATTCAAAAGGTACGAGGGTTGCATTTGTGGATGGCCAAGTTTTAATGTGGCCAAAGGGAAAGACCATAGATGATGCAGTGGTGATTGGAGAGCAAGAGGGAGGATTGTATAAATTGAAGGGACAACCTGAACATGCCATGGTGCATGATTCCATGGAGCCAAGTGAACTTTGACATAGAAGACTTGCACATATTCAGTACAGAGCATTACCAATTGCAAGTAAAGCTGTAGAAGGTATTCCTGAAATCAAGACCAAGCATGAAGGTGTTTGCAAAGGGTGTGCAAAAGGAAAGAACATAAAGAAGGCATTTCCAAGCAGTGAAAGCAAGGCAAAATGTATCTTGGAAGTTATCCACTCCGATATATGTGGTCCGATGTCATCCAGTTATCTGAGTGGGTATGTTTACTATGTCTCTTTCATTGATGACTTCTCCAGGAAGACTTGGGCTTACTTCTTGAAGAACAAAGATGAAGTGTTTGACAAGTTCAAGGAATTCAAAACCTTGATGGAGAACCAAACTGATAAGAAGATCAAAACATTCAGATCCGACAATGGTGGAGAATTCACTTCAGGTGACTTCAAGAAGTTATGCAGTGATTCAGGGATTAAGAGGGAGTTGACTGCTCCTTACAATCCACAAAAGAATGGAGTTGCAGAAAGAAAGAACTGAACAATCATGGAAGCAACAAGGGCAATGCTGCATGACCAGGATCTACCTATGCATCTATGGGAAGAAGCAGCTAGGATAGCTGTATATGTGCAGAACAGAACACCCCACAAGATATTGGACAACAAGACACCAGAAGAGGTCTTATTTAGTAAGAAACCTGAAGTCAGCCATCTCAAAATATTTGGTTGTCCAATATACACTCATGTCCCAAAGGAAAAGAGGACCAAGCTAGATCCTTCAGGAAAGAAGGGTATCTTTGTGGGTTACAGTGAAACTCGAAGGCTTACATAATATACTTTCCAGGGTTCAAGAAGATTGATGTCAGCAGGGATGTGACATTTGATGAAAACTCAACATTCATCAAATAAAGGAAGACAACTGTTGAAGATCATGAAGAACCTAAGGAAACTAGATTTCAAGACACTACTATGATTGAAGCAATTCCAGATGTTGATTGTGAAATTGAAGATCCGCAAGAACCTGTAGATCCACCTCGTGAGAATAACTCTCACAAGAGAAAACCTGCATGGGCTAGAGAGCTCATTCAAGATACAGAAAGGTATGGCATTCCAGAAGAAGAACACAGAGCAAAGAAGAGGACCAGATCATATACCAGCTATGTTGCTTTACTCTGTGATATCATGAACAAAGAACCTTCCAGTTATGAAGAAGCAGGGAAAAAAAAGAATGGAAGGATGCCATGGTCGAAGAATACCAATCAATAATGAAGAATGATGTTTGGGATGTTGTCCCAAGACCTGAAGGGAAGTCTGTTGTGACTTCCAAATGGATCTACAAGATCAAGCATGCTGCAGATGGCAACATAGAGAAATACAAGGCAAGATTCGTAGCTCGTGGCTTCTCTCAGAAAGAAGGAATAGATTATGAAGAAACTTTTGCTCCTGTAGCGAAGTACACTTCCATCAGAATAGTACTTGCTTTGGCTGCAGTGATAAAATGGAAGATACACCAGATGGATGCCAAGACTGCTTTCTTGAATGGTGTAGTTGAAGAGGAAGTGTATGTGGAATAGCCACTCGGTTTTGAAACACATGACAGGGAGTCATATGTGTGCAGATTGAAGAAATCCTTGTATGGCTTGAAGCAAGCCCTTAGAACTTGGTATTGTAGGATGGACAGTTTCCTATCTAGTTTGGGATATACCAAAAGTAAAGTGGATTCCAACCTTTACTACAAGGTTGAGGAAGGCAGTTTTGTGATAATACTCTTGTATGTAGATGACCTATTTGTTACAGGTGAAGATAGATTGATTGCCGATACAAAGAGGAAGCTTGCTGCCGAGTTTGAGATTAAGGACTTGGGGATGATGCACTATTTTCTAGGCATGTAGGTGTGGCAGAGTACAGATGGAATCTTCCCTGGACAAGGGAAGTATGCAGTAGAGATCTTGAAGAGGTTCAGGATGATGGACTGCAAGGCCATGGCAACACCTATGGCATCGAACCTAAAGCTTTTGTGTGATGCTTCATCTGAGCCGGTTGATGTCACTATGTATCGTCAGATGATTGGGTCCTTGGTGTACCTGACGAACACAAGACCAAATATTTGCTTTGCGGTGAACACATTGAGCTAGTTTATGACGGATCCAAGGAGTGTTCACTTGGTTGCTATAAAGCATATTCTGAGGTACCTGAAGGGTACATAATCGCTCCTACTTTTTAACTCAGAATGCATTCGATCCCAATAAATTGACAGAAAAATACTCTGTTGAAAGCAAGGATTTTATCCCTTTAGAGGACATGTTTACTGGTTTAATCATTTTCTTACTGCTTCTGATGCCTTTGAAGAGGGGAGTATCGCTAACATTTATCCCACCATCAATCAAGGTGGACATTTCTGTCACTCCAGGCATCACTGAAAACATACTTCTTGGAGCTTCCTGTTCTCCTGAAGAGGTTGAGGCCTATAAGGAATACTCTTTTCCAATAATTTTGTTATATCTTTGCTTGGTCATACTCAGAAATGCCTGGGATAGACCCCGCCATTGTCGAACATTGTATCGATACTTGGCCTGATGCGTCTCCAGTTCGATAGAAACAATGGCCTATTCATCCCACCGATTATGGGATCAAGTATGATGCGAATCAAAAGTTTAACCTGGAGGGTTATGTTGATTCAGATTGGGCAGGCAATGCTACAGATAGGAAGAGCACTTTTGGGTGCTGCTTCAATATGGGATTAGGTGTGATCTCTTGGTTTAGTAGGAAGCTGTCCTGCATAGCACTAAGTACAGCCGAAGCAGAGTATGTTGTAGCTTGTTCGGCTAGTTGTGAGGTAGTATGATTTAGGAAGCTACTGTCTGAGTTATTTGATCTCCCGCTAGAGGCTACTGGTATCTTTTGTGACAAACAGAGTTGTGTGAAGCTGTCTGAGAACCCGGTGTTCCATGACAGGTTGAAACACATAGAGATCAAATATCACTATATTAGGGATATGGTGGAGAGAGGAGTAGTGAAGCTTCTTTATGTTGCGACGGATGAGTAGATTGCAGATGTGCTGACAAAGCCACTAGCCAGAGTGAAGTTTGAGTACTTCAGAGAGAGGCTTGGTGTTCTTCAGATCGATGACACTTCAAGGAAGAAGTGATGGAGACATTTTCCGAAGCCATTCCAAGCATGTTGGAAGGAGGATCCTTCACATGGCTGTGGATGTAAGCACTGGATGATGAACATCAAGACAATGCTCCAGTTACTGCTCTGTATATGTATATGCATCATGTTGGATGCTTGATATGATCAGTTGGATCATTTATGTATGTATGCATAATGTTGTATGCTGGATATGATCAGTTGGATCATTTATGTATGTATGCATAATGTTGGATGCTGGATATGATCAGTTCGATCATTTATGTATGTATTTGTATATGTATCAGGTGGATACATTGTATGATCAGGTAGATCATGTATATTGATTTGTATTAGGTATGATCAGGTGGATCATGTATTTGTATATTTGTTAGGTGGATACATTGTATGACGTAGATCATGTATGATGATATGTATCAGGAAGATACTATGTATGCATCAGGTGGATGCATGTTAAATTTTCAGAATTTACTTCAATCTGATCTAGGATCTTAACTGAGAGAACAACATGTACAGCATATCTACAGCATATCAATCATGGAGACAATAATGCAAGCACACAAGAGACACAAAGATTTACTTGGGGAAAACCATAAAGGTGAAAAACCCCAATAACTTCCTCAGAGATAGATAGAGCAATGATACAACCAACCAAGAGAGATAGACATAACCTAGCAGCAGATCCTCCTCCTCCATAAGTGCGCCTCTCCTCCTTGAGAGCATGTGTGAGAAGTGAGTGAGTAAATAGAGTGCCTCCCGCACTCTATTTATACTTGACTTGACTTGCCTTTTTACCTAACTCATGTAGGCTCGAACTTTACCACATAATATAATGCTGACTGGGCCGACCCCCAATAGGGTGGTCTAATAACCCTTTGACCCACATGGCCGACCCCCAATAGGGTGGTCTAATAACCCTTCGACCCACATGACTTATACAGGGCCGACCTCAACAAGGTGGTCTAATAACCCATCAAGTATAAGTTACGACACTTACAATATAAATGACGACACCTCCGTATAGAGGAATAATACCATCTCTATAGGAATACAATATACATATATGTGAAATACATTCCGAAGTTACATATACATCAACACTCCCTCTTAACTAGGAAGGTATTTCTCAGCACAGTTCTTCTAGCACAAGTCATCTTCTCTGGATCATCGTCACTGGATAATCGTCATCGAGTCATCATCATCATCGTCACTGCTGCTGCTATCTCATCCAATCTCTGTCTCTACTCGTCATAGGAAGTTCTACAGAGCCAGTCCTTTTTCATACTGGATGTAGGCCCACCACCTGCAGGTCTTCGTCATCACTGGCCATACTGTGGAATCCTCAGGACTTTTACGTGCGTCACAAAACCTCGTAAGAGCATCCCAGGCTGTTACGAGCACACAGCTCTACCTATAGGATCTCCCAAGGCAACGAATTACATGTGACCTCACCACAAAACCTCGCAAGAGCATCCCAGGCTGTTATGAGCACACAGCTCTACCTATAGGATCTCCCAGGGCAACGAATTACATGTGGTCATGGCAAAACCTCGCAAGAGCATCCCAGGACTGATTACGGGAACACAGCCCAACCTATCGGATCTCCCAGGGAAACGAATTACATGCCATAGGACAAAACCTCGCAAGAGCATCTGTCAGATATCCCAGGGCAACGAATTACATGCCATAGGCAAAACCTCGCAAGACTATCTGCAGATCTCCCAGGGCAATGAATTACATGTCCTCCCAGAGCAAAACCTCGAAAGAGCATTTGCCAGATGTCCCAGGGCAACGAATTACATGCCATAGGCAAAACCTCGTAAGACCATCTGCAAATCTCCCAGGGCAACGAATTACATGCTCATCTGCACAACCTGATCCACGGCCATAGAGTATCAACCTGATACTCACCATACATCATCCTGATGTATCCATGATCATCCTGATCATCATCACTGCAACGTCCTGCTGCATGTCATCTAGAGCAACATCCTGAAGCTCGTCATCTATGATCATCCTGATCATCACTGCAACATCCTGCTGCATGTCATCTGGAGCAACATCCTGAAGCTCGTCATCTATGATCATCCTGATCATCACTGCAACATCCTGCTGCATGTCATCTGGAGCAACATCCTGAAGCTCATCATCTATGATCATCCTGATCATCACTGCAACATCCTGCTGCATGCCAAGTGTCATACATGATCCTCCTGATCATCAATGTATCTACCTGATACAAGTACATGATACATATCATCATACATGATCCTCCTGATCATCAATGCATCTACCTGATGCATACCAAGTATCTACCTGATACATATCATCATACATGATCCTCCTGATCATCAATGCATCTACCTGATGCATACCAAGTATCTACCTGATACATATCATCATACATGATCCTCCTGATCATCAATGCATCTACCTGATGCATACCAAGTATCTACCTGATACATATCATCATACATGATCCTCCTGATCATCAATGTATCCACCTGATACAAATACATGATACATATCATCATACATGATCCTCCTGATCATCAATGCATCTACCTGATGCATACCAAGTATCTACCTAATACATATCATCATACATGATCCTCCTGATCATCAATGTATCCACCTGATACAAATACAAATACATGATACATATCACCATACATGATCCACCTGATCATACAATGTATCCACCTGATACATATACAGATACATGGTCCAAGTATCCAACATGATGCATATACAAAATACGTACACATGATCCAACTGATCATATCTAGCATCCAACATGATGCATACATACATAAATGATCCAACTGATCATATCCAGCAGAAACCAGAACATCATCCTGATGCTCATCATCCAGCGCTTACATCCACAGCCATGTGAAGGATCCTCCTTCCAACATGCTTGGAATGGCTTCAGCAAATGTGTCCATCACTTCTTCCTCGAAGTGTCCTCGATCTGAAGAACGCCAAGCCTCTCTCTGAAGTACTCGAACTTCACCCTGGCTAGTGGCTTCGTCAGCACATCTACAATCTGCTCGTTCATCGCAACATACAGGAGCTTCACAGCTCCTCTCTGCACCATATCCCTGATATAGTGATATTTGATCTCTATGTGTTTTGACCTGTCATGAAACAATGGGATCTTGAACAGCTTCACACAACTCTGGTTATCACAGAAGATACCAGTAGCCTCCAACGGGAGATCAAATAACTCAGACAGTAGCTTCCGTAGCCATACTGCCTCACAACTAGTTGAACAGGCTGCAACATACTCTGCCTCAGCTGTACTCAGTGCTACGCAGGACTGCTTCCTGCTAAACCAGGAGATCACACCTGATCCCATACTGAAGCAACACCCAGATGTGCTCTTCCTATCTGCAGCACTGCCAGCCCAATCTGAATCAACATAACCCTGCAGGTTAAACTTTTGATTCGCCTCATACCTGAGCCCATAATCCACTGTACCCTTCAGGTACCTCAGAACATGTTTTACAGCAACCAGGTGAACACTTCTCGGATCCGTCAGGAACTGGCTTAATGTGTTCACAGCAAAGCAAATGTCTGGTCTCATGTTCGTCAGGTACATTAAGGACCCAATCATCTGACGATACATAGAGACATCAACTGGCTCAGATGAAGCATCACATAGAAGCTTCAGATTCGATGCCATCGGTGTGGCCGTGGCCTTGCAATCCATCATCCTGAACCTCTTCAGGATCTCTACTGCATACTTCCCTTGTCCAAGGAAGATTCCATCTGCACTTTTCCACACCTCCATGCCAAAAACAAATAGTGCATCATCCCCAAGTTCTTCATCTCGAACTCGGTAGTAAGCTTCCGCTGCGTGTCGGAAATCAATCTATTTTCACCTGTAACAACCAGGTTATCTGCATACAAAAGTAGTATCACTAGATTTCCTTCCTCAACCTTGTAGTAAGGGTTGGAATCTGCTTTACTCTTGGTAAATCCCAAACTGGATAGAAAGCTATCTATCCTACCATATCAAGTTCTGCACACATATATGACTACACCATGCTGTCTTGAAATCCATCTGGTGCATCTTCTATTTCATCACTTTTGTATTTCTCAATGCTGCCATCTGCAACATGCTTGATTTGATAGTTCCATTTGGAAGTCATAGCAAACTTCCCTTCATGTCTTGGGATTACATCCCAAACATCATTCTTCATGATCGACGGATCATGGCATTTCATTTCTTCATCCCAGATCCTGGGAACTTCAATATCTTTAATATCTTCAATATCTTCAATAGATATCTTTGTTGCTGGAAAAAAAATGTTGTAGTTCTTCTTTTGTAGGAGATGGCATACGATCTTTCCTACACAACAAGTTAAATTGCATGATTAGAAAACATCTCATAGTTTTCAGAGCAAATTCTTACACATAAAGAAATATGCCATACAGTCATGCAATTATCTTAGCCAATGCTTCAATACAACATTTATCCATATTTCGTAACTTTCTAGATGCCTTCCAATCTCTACCAGAACATTGTTAAGAGTGTGCACAACTCCCAACATGTCAGCAAAGAGGTTTCATTCTAGATAAGTAGCAATGGAATGTTGTACAGTGCCATAGGCCACTTACCCATGCATATTAGGAGTATACTGTTCATCAATGCAATTATTCTAATATGCATAATACACAACCTAATTCTAGGAACATCAGTATATACATTATTGAACAATTTTATTTAAACAAACAAATATGCAAGAAATGATGATTAAAATACTTATCTTTCTTTGTTCGTTGGGTGGACTCCCTCTGAGTCTTTGCTTCCTTGCAGGAGCTGCTGGAGTCCTAATCTGAGGTAGCTTCTTCTACACCTTTCTGTTGTGAAATGTAGAGAGATGATCAACTCCCTCTGAATATCTGCATCCTTGCAGAAACTACTGAAGTGTGCTCCTTTGCTTTCTTGCAGGAACAACTAGAGTGTGCTCCCTCTTGATCTTTGCTTCCTGAATTACCTGTTCTTGAACTCATATTCATCCTTGGTCCCTATGCATGCTTATTAGTATCATGAATGTGTTATCCTTGTGATCTCATATAAAATCATACATTCATTAGTATACTATTAAAACACAATAATCTCAAGCATGTATAGTCATGATCATTTCAAACAGAAATAATAAGCATTAGCATTCAAGGATTCTTATGGTTAGTCAAATCATAAGAAACATAACATGTCTAAACCTGTAATTACTCAAGCCTATGACTCTTCAGGTTAGTTGAATCATCAATCAAGATAAGAGATATAAAATGCATAAAACCTGTGATTATTCAAACCTATACCATCATGATTCTTCTGGTTAGTCATATCATCAATTATGGTAAGAAACATAATATGCATACAATCATGATTATTCAAACCTATGACTTCATGAATAATCATTATCAACAACGCGATAGTATAAGATCCTAACCCAAGGTAGGAATCTAGCTTGATATAGGGAAAACATACCTGGATTATCATGTTAGCTAGTTATGTCTAACATACCCGTATAATGTCTTTTGGTTCTCTTTAGTGACTTGTGCTAGTAACCTGCATGTCTCATAAGTTAACCATTATAAAACCAAGTTATACATACCTCGTGAATGGATCTTGTATGAGATCCATGACAATGGATGAATCTTTGTCCTCATGTTATCATGATCATATGTTCTTGGACCAGAACATGATCTGTCTTTCTTGGTGTACCTTTCATGTTAGTAGACAACATAAACCTCATACAACACCATAATGCATTAGTACAATCATAAGTGTCAACACCCTAACCAATGAATATCTTCTATCATGCATTCATAATTTTGTTAAGGTGATACAACAAATCTAAAATCAAAATTGTACTAACCGTAATAACATGAAGACAAACATAAAATAAACTTAATCATGGACAAATATCGAAACATACCTCGATGAGTCATACCTGTCGAGATCGCTTGTAATCTTCTTATGTAAGGCCTTAGCCTCATCTCCCTCTGAAACAGGAACTTCTTCACTCATGCAGATGATCAATCCATCTTCTTCTGGGATTAACCCAATCCACTTGATTTGCAAGAACTAGACCTGGAGATGGATATGGGTTTGCCAGAGAAACCCCAAAAGTTCAAACTTTGAATTTCAACCTTCTGACAGGATAGAAATATGTGTCTTGATGAGCTGATCAAGCTGGTATATTCAAAATTTGAAGACTGCAAAGTTTCACTCCTCAATTTTGCCTTTGAAACTTCCGGATTCACTGGACATGACACTGAACTGGGGTTTGATGAATCCCACTCTTTTTCCCCATCAAAATGTTTGATCCAAATCTCTAAGCTTCTATTTTTCTGAGGAGCTTCCAGCCGTGTTCACAGATTTCAAAAATTCCCATTTTTACAGAAGCCCTAATTTTCCACTTTTCTGATCAAAGTCCCGAACTAGGGTCTAATCAAGCCCGGCCTTCTGCCCAACCAAAAATTCTGATCTTGGTCTCTAAATTTCTATTTTGATGAGTAGCATCCAGCCGTGGTCTCCGATTACAAAAATTCCAACTTTCTTCAAAGCCCTAAATTCCGGAAGCCATGAATGAAGGTACCAAAAAATAATTCTGTTTTGACAGAAATATGTACCTGATTGTTTCTGGTGTAACTCCAAATTTTTTGATCCACAGGGTCTGAAAAAGTTTCTTGAGATAGCCTGACCTGTTATCTTTCCATCCTGATAGGTCTGACCTCAATTGGATTCTCTGAGAGAGAGTTATGCCAAATGTCGCAACGTGACCTGTTTTGGGATAAAACAGTAGAGCGAACTTGTACGGCGTGCCACGTGTCACTGTTTTAACTTCGGCCTCTGAAAAAGATTTCTGAGTTAGCTCGGCCTGTTACCTTTCCATCCTGACAGGTCTGACCTCAATTGGAATCTCTGAGAGAGAGTTATGCCAAATGTCGCAACGTGACCTGTTTATGGGATAATACAGGAGAGCGAACTTGTACGGCGTGCCACGTGTCACTGGTTCAACTTCGGCCTCTGAAAACGTTTTCTGAGATAGTACAGACTGTGTAATACCTGTGACTTTTTACTAAATTTCATTTGGAGCTTCCTAGCCAAAGATATGACGTTTTTCCCAAGGTCACCTGATTTTGACTCAGATCTGGAAGAGGCAGAAACCCTATATTGTACAGATCATAAATCACAAAGTACAATGAATTAGAGGTTGTCCTTTGGACACAAGATACCTGGAGATCTTAGCTTCGGCCTGTAACAAATTCAGATCCGAAAAATTCTCCAAAACAGATTTATAGCGAAAGTGCTACGATGACTGGTTTTTGCTATATCAAGCCCTAGCATCGTAAGTGCAACAAGTGTCATACATGCCATATCATGCCTTCTTTCAGGCTAGCTCTGATACCATGTTAAATTTTCAGAATTTACTTCAATCTGATCTAGGATCTTAACTGAGAGAACAACATGTACAGCATATCTACAGCATATCAATCATGGAGACAATAATGCAAGAACACAAGAGACACAAAGATTTACTTGGGGAAAACCATAAAGGTGAAAAACCCCAATAACTTCCTCAGAGATAGATAGAGCAATGATACAACCAACCAAGAGAGATAGACATAACCTAGCAGCAGATCCTCCTCCTCCATAAGTGCGCCTCTCCTCCTTGAGAGCATGTGTGAGAAGTGAGTGAGTAAATAGAGTGCCTCCCGCACTCTATTTATACTTGACTTGACTTGCCTTTTTACCTAACTCATGTAGGCTCGAACTTTACCACATAATATAATGCTGACTGGGCCGACCCCCAATAGGGTGGTCTAATAACCCTTTGACCCACATGGCCGACCCCCAATAGGGTGGTCTAATAACCCTTCGACCCACATGACTTATACAGGGCCGACCTCAACAAGGTGGTCTAATAACCCATCAAGTATAAGTTACGACACTTACAATATAAATGACGACACCTCCGTATAGAGGAATAATACCATCTCTATAGGAATACAATATACATATATGTGAAATACATTCCGAAGTTACATATACATCAACAATGCATTGTATGATCAGGATGATCATGGATGATGAGGTTCAGGATATTTCTCCAGATGACATCCGTCAGGGCAATGCAGTGATGATGATCAGAATGATCATGTGTACATTAGGATGATGTATGGTGAGTATCAGGTTGATACTCTGTGGCTATGGACAGGTTGTGCAAATAAGCATATAATAGCGCCATGGGAGGTTTGCAGATTCTCTTCCTAGGTTTTGCCACTGGCATATAATAGCTCCCTGGGAGATCTGGAAAATGCTTTTTCGAGGTTTTGCTTTGGGAGGACATATAATAGCGCCCTGGGAGGTTTGCATATTATATTGCTAGGTTTTTCCGCTGGCATATAATAGCTCCCTGGGAGATCTGGAAATTGCTCTTTCGAGGTTTTGTCCTATGGCATGTAAGTAGACCTGGGAGATCTGGACACGATGAAAAAGGCCTCAGATTCTCTTTCGAGGCATTTCCATGACCACATGTAATAAGTCCTCGATATCTGGACATGATGAAAAAGGACTTAGATGCTCTTTAGGGTTCTTGCTTGACAAGACACTCTTTTAAGGTTTTGTGGTGGGGGTCACATGTAATAAGTCCTAGAGATCTGGACAGGATGAAAAAGGCCTCAGATGCTCTTTAGGGTTCTTTCTAGTCAAGAGACTCTTTTAAGGTTTTGTGACAGTCACATGTAATAAGTCATGGAGATCTGGACAGGATGAAAAAGGCCTCAGATGCTCTTTAGGGTTCTTGCTAGTCAAGAGACTCTTTTAAGGTTTTGTGATGCACGTAATAAGTCCTTAGGATTCCACAGTATGGCCAGTGATGATGAATACCTGTAGGTGGTGGGCCTACATCTAGTATGAAAAAGGACTGGCTCTGTAGAACTTCCTATGACAAGTAGGTTCAGATATTGATTGAGATAGCAGTAGTAGTGACGATGACGATGATTCGAGGATGATGCATTGATGACGATGATCCAGAGAAGAAGATTTGTGCTAGATGATCTGTGTCGAGAAACACCTTCCTAGTTAAGAGGGAGTGTTGATGTATATGTAACTTCAGAATGTATTTCATATATATATATTTATTGTACTCCTATAGAGATGTATTATTCGTCTATACGTAAGTGTCGTCATTTGTATTGACAAGTGTCTCAAGTGTGTTAAATTGTCGATGGGTTATTAGACCACCTTATAAGGGGTCGGTCCAGATTAATGTAACATAAGGTTATTGTGCTAAGCTAGAGAAGTCGGCCCCATAAGTTTATTGGGCAGTTAGGATAAGTATAAATAGAGATCTCTCGATCTCTATTTGGATCCCTTCACAACTCAGTCTTCCATCACTCGGAAAGTGGCGCACATGTGAGGAGGAGGATCAACTACTAGGAGGAGTCTATCTCTATGTACTTTGGTTGTACTATTGCTCTATCTATCTTTGAGGAAGTTGTGGGGTTTTTCACCTTAGGGTTTTCCCCACGAAAAATTTGTGTGTCTATTGTCTCTTATGTTTGCTTCTTGTGATTATTGACATGCTTGCTATGATTGATATGCATTGATATACTGTACATGTTATTCTCTCAGCAAAGATCCTAGATTATATTGAAATAACGCTAAAAAATTAACAGCGTAGTCATCACTCCTCTTCTCATAGATAAGCTTCCACCATTATAACTACTTTATTTTATAGTTTTTTCTATTCTGCAATTTAATAGAATTTGTGTTTGTTGTATGACTTTGTTCCTTGCAATATATTGTGTATGTGGTTCTATTATTGTTCTTTCATTTTTTTCTCACATAAATCCATATCAGTCAAGTATTCTAGAGTAATGGTGTAAGAAATAGATGTGGCAGGTGAAGAGGAAGAGTGATCAACAATTGCAGAAGGAGATGTATGATACAAGAAGGGATGAAGAGAGGTTGAACAAGTTGCGAAAGGAGATGTATGATACAAGAAGGGATGAAGAGAGGCTTAATGAGTTGTGGAAGGATATGTATGATACAAGAAGGGATTAAGAGAGGTTAAACGAGTTGTGGAAGCTAATGGGAGGTGAAGAGCTATCTAGCTGTTGGTTGAATGGAAAATGGATAATAGTAGAGGATGTCCCTAGTATGGGAAATTGGGGTGAATATGGATGCATAGGAATGGAATATAGAGATAATAATATGATGAAAAAATATTTTTGAATGAAGAGATAGTCTGGGTGCAGGCCATGGATCCATTTGAGTGGAATCAGGATGGAAGCAGCCAAGAAACTAAACCCCCCCATTGTCAAGGAAGAAATATTAGAGAACCGTAGAATCATAAAAGTGTCAACCAGTTCCCAGGAATTCATAAATCATATGGTACTCTATTTTATTCAAGGGTTTCTACCACTAAATTGGGTACCTCTATCCCATCAGTTCATTGTCACCCATTGAACTGCATTAGAGCAAGCTATGGAGATTGAATTCTTGGCTAAGTATCTAGGAATTAGTTAGTCTTTTGGATCTTTAGCCAGACTTGACTTATCAGGAGTACATAACCAAATAGTTTTCTTGACTAAGAAAATATAGGAATTTACAATTCCCAAGGTAGGTAGAGAGTAGGTGTGGTGTATTAGATGTATGATAGAAGGGCATCATGCTAATTGATTCCCAACATTGAGAAGGGGAATTACACCCAATCCCCTTATGGGACCAGGATCAACAAGACCTTCGGTAGGTGTTGTACAAGTTGGTGCTCATAACCATTGTCATGGGCCAAAAAAGTCTTTTACTTGTCCTCAAACGGGTTAATATTGTGAGATCTATAAAACATATAGGCACTCCCCCCACAAGTGCCCCATCCTATAAAAGTATTCCTCTGTTTCGAATAATATCCACTGTGAATTTTTTTGGGTCTACTACTCACAACCACTATAATTAAAAGTCCCTTTAGCGGAGGTTATAGTGGATTCTCCACTCAAAAGAGTCCAAATATTCCTTTATAGTGGAGTTCACTAGCGGCAATAAGTTTTAGCGTAAGTTTTTTTCTTTTGGTGCACTTAATTTAATGAGAATGCACTAGTGCATTACAGTTATTAGAGCACTGAGTTACCATATAACATGTTGCACCGCGTCCAAAAAAAATCATAAAGCGTAAAAAGACTAAAAAATCTAAACTGATGTGTTATGTAAACATAAACGCCATAGTGCGTTCCATTAAACATAAACGCCCCATACTTTATTTCAGTAAAAAATAAAAAAAAATTATTTTATTAAAATATTCCTAAGATTTTGTTTAGAATCCTATACACAGTGTGTTACTGAATACTAAATAGCCTGGTGCATGTCGTATAAACAAATGCACCATATTATCTTTTATTAATTTTTTTTTCTTAAAATTTATTAAAAAAACACATTAACTTTTATAAGTAAAGACTTCATCGCGGTGCATTCACTAAATTTAAATGACCCAGTGCATCTAATCATAACGAATGCACCAATATATATTTCATTAAAGATAATACAACTATTTTACTCAAAAAATATTGCAAAATTTTACTGAAACCTCATAACAGAGCGTTACAATATAATTGGCGTGGTGCATGTCATAGACTCTAATGTACCGCTTAATTTTTATTAAAAATAAAATCTATAATTTCATTCCTACACAAATTTTTAAAACCTCGTACCAGTCCGTTCAATGATACAAAATGCTCTGTGCATGCACAACAAATAAACACACCGACGACTATTTTATTAAAAGAAAGTATTATTTTATTATTTTATTTGAAAACCTCCTCGCACCGGTGTCCCTGACTATTAGGCTTACCGAAACAGGGTTTAATAAAAAACAATTACTGCATCGTCAAACTCATTTTTACCCTCTTCAGTGTGATTGATCCCACATGCATTGGTGTTTCACCTCACCCACTAGGATGCCCTCACATCTATGGTGCATGTGGACAAATTCCTCATTCCTATTGGCTACTGACTCTAGTTTGAATTTTTCCAAATGGTGGGCAAAAGTTCAAATTTTCCATTCATTGCCAAAATGCCTCCACATCGGGTTGTTCAATAGGTAAATCGATTCTTACTTCACAATTTAAATTTTTAGCGGATTATTTTTGAAAATTGACCTTCAAATTATCCTATTTAAAAAAAATAAAAAAAATTGCGCTGTGCATTCGAGCCTTTCGGCTCACACCTCCAGACGGTGCACCTTGTAAAATTTTACAAGGCACATTGTTAGTGGTACGAGCCGAACAGATCAAACAAACCGATGCATCGTGGAAATATATGTTAAAGCATTGAACTTATTATCAATGCCGTTGAAATTGAAGAGCATTGTCCATATGTTGCACTTATGTGTATTGAACACATCGGTTAACAAAAGCGTGTAGATGAAAACATTAAATTATATGGTGCTATTAGTGCACTGATGTTCGGTGCTTTGACGTGTAATTCAAGCATTAGTTTTGAACCCCCCAAAACATAATTTAACGGTGCTTCATTGGCACATCAGTGCACTGGTTCATGGTGCTCTGACATGCCCAAGGAGCACCATGAATTGATTTCCACGCAAACATTAATTTAATGAACGACGGTGCGTTCAAATCAATTAAGCGCACCACTTAATGTGCACTTACATGACAAATGAGAATTGTTAATAGAGCGTACGAAAATAGAATTTAATGGTGCTCCTAGTGTAGGTGAGTGCATCAGTGCCCGGTGCACTCACTTGATTTAGGTGCACCGTCAACCAAATTTTAGAAAATATCCCAGTGCATATAGTCTTTGGCGCACTGTTGAAATAAATTTTTAATATATAGAATCATAATAGTCGTGCAGGTTTCATATTTTAGCGCATCATAAACAATGTAGTTTATATATAAATGCACTGTATTCGATGCAGTTTGTATATAAAAAACACTGGAAGCGGTGCACCGATTTTATTGAGGCACACCGCTTATAAAAAAATTGTTTTGATAGAAAAATGTGTTATTGATGTTATTAAATAGGATTTTAATTGAATGAAATATTACATGCTTTTATGTATCTACTTATGACACTGATTCATGTTATATGTGAAACATATCAGACGTGAGCAGCGACAAGTTGCTCAGCAGGAACGTGCACAACAGGATCAATTCAACATGTGTGATGAACCTCCAACAATTAAATGATGAAAATGCACGATATATCATAAATAGAAGAAGAGATTTATTAATCGTAGGCCATTTTAAGGGGGAAACCTCCTTTGAGAAATCTCAATACAAATAAATCACGGATGCCTTCATTGGCCTTAACACATACTTATATACTAAGTCTAAGCTAAACAACTATTACTCCCCATGAATGTGGGATAATACAATATACTCATGGGATGACTTACAAAGCATATGTGTCCAACAACAATATACTAACAATGTGGGATAATATAATATACTCACGTGACGACTTACAAAGCATATGCGTCCAACAAAAATATACTATCAAAGTAAAGATAAGGGTTGAAACAGGTTCCTAACATCCGCTCCCCCTTAGAAAAAGCTTTGTCCTCAAATATTTATATGTGGAAATTGTTGTTGAATATGAAGGAGTGGTTCCCATGTAGCATCCTTTGGTTGCAATCTGTTCCATTGAATTAATAAATTTGTGATGGATTGAGAGAGAAGATGGCAAGTGCTCCTATTGAGGATGGCCTTCGGCTCCTTCATTATCTAGTTTTGGTAAAAAAGTTTGTGCTCTGATGTTAGTGCCAAGAACTTTATTTAGACAAGAGACATGAAATACTGGATGGATTCGGGAAGAAGGAGGAATTTCCAATTTATAAGAAACAAACCCAGTCTTATGAAGAACCTTATATGGTCCATAGAACTTTGGAGCGATCTTATGAGGCCCTTTAATTTTTAGGGAGGATTGCTTGTAAAGATGTAGACGAAGAAAACCATATAAACTGCTTGAAAATTGCGCTCAAAACGACACTGATCGGCTTGTTGTTTCATTCGATTTCTTGTCATGTGAATATTGTCCTGCAAAATGTGAAGAATATGATCCTAGGTTTGAAGAACCGTGTCAATTTCCTGAACTGGTGAACTGCAAGGGGTGTATGGAAGAAGAACCGGCAGTGCCTAACCATAGAATTCTTCATATGGAGTCATTTTAGATGCAGTGTAGTAGGAGGTATTGTACCACCATTCAGTGAGAGGGAGCCACTTTTCCCACTGATGTTGTTGTTCGGAGGTGAAGCAACGAAGATAAGTTTCCAAACATTTGTTGATAATTTTAGTTTGACCATCTATTTGTGGGTGATACCTTGAACTCATCTTCAGTTTGGTGCTAGTGTGGAGAAATAGTTCTGTCCAAAAATGACTGGTGAAAGTTGCATCGCGATTTGAGACAATGGAAGAAGGGATTCCATGAAGATGAAAGATTTGGTCCAGGAAAATTTGTGCAATTGAGGAGGTGGTATAGGGATGGCTGAGGGAAAAAATGACTATATTTGGAGAGGCGATTAACCAAAACCAAAATCATTGTCTTCCCTCCAGATTTAGGGTTCCCTTCAATGAAATCCCTAGAAATATCTGTCCAAATCCATGTAGGGATAGGAAAGGGTTCGATAAATCCCAGAAGGAGTGTCGTTTCACCCTTGTTGCACTCGAAGGTATCACATTCATCCACCATCTGTTGAATTATCCTTCTCATTTCCTGCCAAAATAAGTTATGTCGTGCCCGCTCATACGTTTTGAGGAACCCAGAGTGCCCTGCCGATGGAGAAACATGTAGTTCATAGAAGAAATTCTATTGAATATCTGTGCTCTGGGGAAGAACCAGACGACCCTTGTATATCAGGGAAGCACCATCCCAAGAGTAATTCAGTACAACATAAGGGTTGTTGTCTAATCATTGGATGATTTGAGATAATGAGGAGTCATTGACATAGCCCCCTAAACAGATTGCAACCAATTTGGAACAGTCATAGAAATAGATGAAAGAGAAACTTGGTCATCAAATGTGCGAGAAAGAGAATCCACCACAAGATTGTCCTTACCCTTATTGTAAGTGATCTCATAGTCATAACCCATGAGTTTTCTAACCCATTTCTGTTGTGCTGGGGAGGAGACCCATTGTTCCAGGAAATATTTCAGAATCTAGTGATCAGTCTTGATGCATAAATGATTCCCTCATAGGTATGGCCACCACTTCTCTACTACATGCAAAATAACCATCATTTCCTTCGCATATGTGGAGCGACTAAATTATTACGGGAAAAGGATTTGCTAGTGAACGCAATGGGGTGTTCATCTTGAAGGATAAAAACACCAAGTCCATTGTCGTAAGCATCATTCTCAATAGTGAAGGGCTTGGAAAAATCAGGCATAGCTAGAACAAGTTTAGTACACATAGCTTGTTTTAGTTTGTCAAATGCACACTCAGTAGCATGTGTCCATGTAAAAGCATCCTTTTTCAATAGAGCGGTGAATGGAGCTACAATCTTCCCATAATCCTTGACAAACTTGTGGTAGTAGCTAGTCAATCCCAAAAAACCATGAAGGCTCTTGAGTGTTTGTGTTAAATTTTGAGCATTAATTCACAATACTCTAGGATCTTCACTGAGAGAATAACATGTACAGTATATCAATGCATAACAATCACAATAAGCATGACAAGCATCACAAGAATCAAAAGCATGAGAGACAAGAGACACATAGTTTCCGTGGGGAAAACCCTAAGGTGAAAAACCCCACAACTTCCTCAGAGATAGAGAGAGCAATGGCTCAACCAAAGTACAACCAAAATACACTGAGATAGTCTCCTAGTAGCAGATGATCCTCCTCCTCACTAGTGCGCCACTTTCTGAGTGAGAGAGAGATGACTTTCTGAATGATCTAAATAGAGATCTCCTGATCTCTATTTATACTAACCTGTTTGCCCAGTGACCTTATGGGGCCGACTTGTCTAGCTAGGTACATCCACATTATAATATATATATTTCAAGGCCGACCCCACACATGGTGGTCTAATAACCCATCGGAAAGTACACACACTTGTGACACTTGTCAATCCACATGACAACACTTCCTTATAGAGGAATAACACATCTCTAATAAGGGTACAATAAATATATATTAAATACATAGATGAAATACATTTCGAAGTTACATATACATCAACAGTTTGAGGATGTGGTCAATTTTTCATGGCATCTATTTTGGTAGGATCCATGCGAACCCCTTGTGCTGAAATAATATGCCCAAGATACTCTGCTTCCTCCTGTCCAAAAAAACATTTAGACTGTTTCGCATGGAGATGGTGATTAGAGAAAAGTTGCAGTACAAGATCCAAATGCTGGAGATGATCATCCCATGTTTTACTATAGATGAGGATATCATCAAAGAATACCAAAATCAATTTCCGCAAGTAGGGCCAAAATATTTTATTCATCAATGCCTAAAATGTGGAAGGAGAATTAGTGAGGACAAAGGGCATGCCAAAAAATCATAGTGGCCATCATGTGTGCGGAAAGCTGTTTTAGGGATATCACCCTCATGAACCTAACTTTGATGATACCCAGAACAAAGATCCAACTTGGAGAAAAAATGAGCACCATGAAGCTCATCCACAATAGGAATTGGAAACTTATCCCTAATTGTGAGGTGATTAAGTGCTCAAAAGTCAATGCAGAGGCGCCATGACCTATCTTTGTTTCTAGACAAGAAGGACTAGTGAAGAAAAGGAACTAGTACTAGGGAGAATAATACCTTGCTTCAGTAAGTCCTGAACGAGCATCTCAATCTCTATTTTTTGGTGAAATGGGTAGCGATAGGGCCTGATGTTGGGAGGAACGCTTCCAGGAAGGAGATGAATACAATGGTCCTCTGGTCTTGAAGGTGGAAATCCCACTGGTTCAGCAAAGACACATGCATATCTATCGAAAAAAATTTGTAGATCCAAAGGAACAGTGGATACCACTGATGGGTGCAAATGAATGGAATGGAGCTGAGTGATGACACCATGTGAATTATTCATAAGGATATTTTCCATGCGATATGAATTGATGATGCTGAAAGACCCTGGTTGTAAGCCATTCAATGCATGTTTTTTTCCATTGACTGAAAACTACCTCCAAAGTTCAGCAAAATCCCATAAGATGGGGCCAAGTGTGCGTAACCATTGAGTGTCCAAAACCACATCACATCCACCTAAGGCCAAGGAAAACATGTTGGAGCACAGGTTATAATATCCAATAGAGATACACACATTGTGACACTTCCCCTTGCAAGCACTAGTACATGTGCACATTTTTCGCATGGAAAATCATTGCTATTGCAACACTTGTCCGTTGCTATAGCGATGAACATGACCCCATATTTTTGTCGCAAAATTTTCATTGTTGTAGCCACCCTTCTAACCTTTCATCGCTATGGAGATAGGAAAGAGATGAAACGTGGCGTGAGTGAACAATGTTTAAAAAACTGATTCACGTTGCTATAACAACATTAAGCTGTCGCTACAACGACGGTTCGTCGTCGTTATACCGACATGTTTTTGTCGCTTTAGCGACGGAATGAACTTGGTAGTTTCTTTTGTGGGTAACGCTATTCCATGGCTATAGCGATTATAGTGAATGTTTATCTGTTGCTATACTGACAACGAATCATCGCTATAGTGACGTTCCGTCAAGCACATAGTGATGGATTTTCTATACAAGCGATGATCATTCCGTCACTTGTATAGAAAATCCATCACTATGTTCATGATGGATCGTTACTATAGCGACAACTAGACATTCACATAACGACGGATTTGCTATACAAGCGGCGATCATTCCGTCGCTATGTTCACGATGGATCTTTGCTATAGCGATGGTTCCGTGTATGTAGCGACATAATGATCGTCTCTATAGCCATGGAATAACATTACCCGGTAAAACAATTACCAAGTTTGTTCCGTCGCTATAGTGGTAATGTCTATTTATTTAAAAAAAATCAATAGGGTCTGAGTTATTATAGACCCTAAATAGGTAAAAATACATCTTATGCAAAGGACAAATATTATAGACCCTAAATAGGTAAGGAAGGAAGCAAACAATTGTATTTGAAATATGAAGGATTACATGGGTTTTGCATAAAAAAAGACTCCATTTCCCCCTCTCACATAAATATATTCAACAATGATCCACCTTGTTTTACCTGAATTGCCTTTAAATGATTTTTTTTCACACATAATATAATTATGTAGTAGAAAATCGAAGATGAAGGCAGTATGTTTTTATTAGTAGTGAGATCTACAACAAGGAGTCCTAGGGACCAAAGGACAATCGATATGGAGGAAGAAGCTATTGACTTCTTTGAAAATCCATTTGAAGGTATTGCAATATTTTCCAAGGGGTTGGATATACCTCCATATTTAGGTTTGTTGGATGCCATGAAGCCAAGGGTGGGTGTGGACATCTTGGAAAACCCTAGTAATCCTTACCAAAATTATACTCATGTTTGCATATGGGAAACAACACCTAAAATATATGACACTAACATTGGGGACATATCTCCCATATTTTCATTTAAGTTGCATATTTCCAGATTGAAGGACAAGTACTTACACAAGGTTGGTAGTAATCATCATGAGGATGTAGTAACCCAAGCATCTCCATTTCTAGCTCAACTACCTAATGAACAAAATGGGGAAGGTTTAGGGCTATCAAAGGAGTTTGCTTTACTTAGATCTGTAACTAGTTTAGTGAATCCCTAAACAATAGCTCAAGTGAGCATTTGGTATGAAAAAGAGAGATATTAAGAGATTGGCTCTAGGACGATTTGACTATGGAAGTTTTATTGAGACTAGGAAGAAGCAACAGCGAGCCATGCCAACTCTTGCAAACATAGTAGAAGGTGTGTCAAGAAAAAATATCATTAAATAAGATTGGATTTGGGAGATGCTATTTAGATGCCAATGTAGGCATTGATTTAAAAATTATTTTGATGTTGAGTGTCTAAGAAATATTTAAAGAAATGTGATATATGTATGGTATCCTTTGTTAGGTTATGTGCCAATTTTTCATCTCATCGTGCATGGATGAATTGTATTAATTTTTAGGTCAAAACCAAATCCTCTGAAGGTTCTATGATTGCATTCGATTTGGGGGCACATTTTAGTATCTTTGAATATGTGGAGCTTGTACATTGATCCATGATGGGAGAATACATCATTACAATCAGTATGGGTGAAACTCCTTAGGTTTCCTCTGGATTTCTAGTTAATGGATTCCTTCAAGGAAATTGGTAATATCATTGGTCAATTCCTAGAAGTCGTTAATAACTACCAAAAAACAATACATGCACCATTCCCACATGTTGGTTACACCATATCTAAGGGATGACCTAACATAGGAAATAATTTAGGGAAAGAAAGACATGCAACATTGTTAGGTATTAGGCCATGTAGGCATCCCATTCATATGTACTATATGCCATTCCTATGGTCATCTAGTGACCAAAATTTCAAATGTGCACTAAAATGTTCAAAGAGAGTGTGGGTTAAAAAAAAACTGGATTCCCTAAATGCAGATAAAGGGAAGGTACCTAAATGGGACAAGCAGGAATTGAACATAATGGAAGGGGGGTCATGTGGAGACCTCTTCAAAGAATGAAGAATATTTTATACTATTGGGTGCAAAAGAGTCTCAACTGATACATGTTCAAGGGGGCACTCATAGGATCCTACTTATACACAAACAAGTATGTAAAATACTAAAGATGTGGGTATGGGTATTTTACATCCATCATCATGTGGGTATGGGTATTTTACATCCGTCATCATGTGGGTATGGGTATGGGTATCAGTATTTTACATCTTTACAAGGGAGACGATGATGGCGATGATGCTGATGATGAGGATGAGGATGAGGATGAGGATGATGATGATGATGATGATGATGATGATGATGATGATGATGATGATGATGATGATGATGATGATGATGATGATGATGGTGATGACGACAACAATGATGATGATCAAGATGATGAGGATGAGGATGATGATGAAGACGATGATGATCAAGAAGATGATGATGATGATGATGATGA